>OZ020307.1:46043783-46258792 GCA_963971305.1 Arcuatula senhousia | reverse complement strand
GTATGGTTAGCGTTAACCCTAGCACCAACTTAATCCATGTCATAACCCAAACTTTAACCACAAACAGTTGTCCGTGATGGAAATGAATTGGTTTGCTGACTTATAATTTGCATATTTTTACTTTTAATGTCAATTTATAATTTTAACTTTCCATTTGACATTTTAAGAAAGTAACGATTAGGGTTAGGGTTAGCGTTAACCCTAACCCTAACTTAATCCATATCATAACCCAAACTTTAACCAGAAATCGTTGTCCTTGATGAAAATGAATTCTTTTGCTGACTTATATTTTGAAAATTTTCACTTTAAATTTCATTTTATGTTTTGATTTTTCATTTGACATTTTAAGAAAGTAACGGTTAGGGTTAGGGTTAGGGTTAGCGTTAACCCTAACACCAACTTAATCCATATCATAACCCAAACTTTAACCACAAACCGTTGTCCGTGATGAAAATGAATTCTTTTACTGACTTATATTTAGAATATGTTAACATTTAATATCATTTTATGTTTTGACTTTTCATTTGACATTTTAAGAAAGTAATGGTTAGGGTTAGGGTTAGGGTTAGCGTTAACCCTAACACCAACTTAATCCATGTCATTACCCAAACTTTAACCAGAAACCGTTGTCCGTGATGAAAATGAATTCTTTTGCTGACTTATATTTTGAAAATGTTAACTTTTAATCTCAATTTATGTTTTGACTTTTCATTTGACATTTTAAGAAAGTAACGGTTAGGGTTAGGGTTAGGGTTAGCGTTAACCCCAACACCAACTTAATCCATGTCATAACCCAAACTTTAACCAGCAACCGTTTTCCATGATGAAAATGAATTCTTTAGCTGACTTATATTTTGTATATTTTCACTTTTAATGTTAATTTATAGTTTTGACTTTCCATTTGACATTTTAAGAAAGTAACGTTTAGGGTTAGGGTTAGGGTTAGCATTAACCATAACCCCAACTTAATCCATATCATAACCCAAACTTTAACCAGAAATCGTTGTCCGTGATGAAAATGAATTCTTTTGCTGACTTATATTTTGAATATGTTAACTTTTAATCTCATTTTATGTTTTGACTTTCCGTTTGACATTTTAAGAAAGTAACGGTTAGGGTAAGGGTTAGGGTTAGCCTTATCCCCAACACCAACTTAATCCATGTCATAACCCAAACTTTAACCAGAAACCTTTTTCCATGATGAAAATGAATTCTTTAGATGACTTATATTTTGAATATGTTAACTTTTAATCTCATTTTATGTTTTGACTTTCCATTTGACATTTTAAGAAAGAAACGGTTAGGGTAAGGGTTAGGGTTAGCCTTAACCCCAACACCAACTTAATCCATGTCAAAACCCAAACTTTAACCAGAAACCGTTTTCCATGATGAAAATGAATTCTTTAGATGACTTATATTTTGTATATTTTCACTTTTAATGTTAATTTATAGTTTTGACTTTCCATTTGACATTTTTAGAAAAGTAACGGTTAGGGTTAGGGTTAGGGTTAGCGTTAACCCTAACACCAACTTAATCCATGTCATAAATCAAACTTTAACCAGAAACCGTTGTCTGTGATGAAAATGAATTCTTTAGATGACTTATATTTTGTATATTTTCACTTTTAATGTCAATTTATAGTTTTTACTTTCCGTTTGACATTTTAAGAAAGTAACGGTTAGGGTTAGTGTTTGCGTTAACCTTAACCCCAACTTAATCCATGTCATAACCCAAACTTTAACCAGAATACGTTGTCCGTGATGAAAATGAATTCTTTTGCTGACTTATATTTTGAAAATTTTCACTTTTAATTTCATTTTATGTTTTGACTTTTCATTGGACATTTAAAGAAAGTAACGGTTAGGGTTAGGGTTAGGGTTAGCGTTAACCCTAACACCAACTTAATCCATGTCATAACCAAAACTTTAACCACAAACCGTTGTCCGTGATGAAAATGAATTCTTTTGCTGACTTATATTTTGAATATGTTAACTTTAAATTTCATTTTATGTTTTGACTTTTCATTTGACATTTTAAGAAAGTAACGGTTAGGGTTAGCTTTAACCCCAACACCAACTTAATCCATGTCATAACTCAAACTTTAACCAGAAACCGTTTTCCATGATGAAAACGAATTCTTTAGCTGACTTATATTTTGTATATTTTCACTTTTAATGTCAATTTATAGTTTTTACTTTCCATTTTACATTTTAAGAAAGTAACGGTTAGGGTTAGGGTTAGGGTTAGCGTTAACCCTAACACCAACTTAATCCATGTCATTACCCAAACTTTAACCAGAAACCGTTGTCCGTGATGAAAATGAATTCTTTTGCTGACTTATATTTGTATATTTTCACTTTTAATGTCAATTTATAGTTTTGACTTTCCGTTTGACATTTTAAGAAAGTAACGGTTAGGGTTAGGGTTAGGGTTAGCGTTAACCCTAACACCAACTTAATCCATGTCATAACCCAAACTTTAACCACAAACAGTTGTCCGTGATGGAAATGAATTCTTTTGCTGACTTATATTTTGAATATGTTAACTTTTAATTTCATTTTATGTTTTAACTTTTCATTTGACATTTTAAGAAAGTAACGGTTAGGGTAAGCGTTAACCCTAACACCAATTTAATCCATGTCATAAATCAAACTTTAACCAGAAACGGTTGTCTGTGATGAAAATGAATTCTTTTGCTGACGTATATTTTGTATATTTTCACTTTTAATGTCAATTTATAGTTTTGACTTTCCATTTGACATTTTAAGAAAGTAACAGTTAGGGTTAGGGTTAGGGTTAGGGTTAGCGTTAACCCTAACACCAACTTAATCCATGTCATTACCCAAACTTTAACCAGAAATCGTTGTCCGTGATGAAAATGAATTCTTTTGCTGACTTTTATTTTGAAAATTTTCACTTTAAATTTCATTTTATGTTTTAACTTTTCATTTGACATTTAAAGAAAGTAACGGTTAGGGTTAGGGTTAGGGTTAGCGTTAACCCTAACACCAACTTAATCCAAGTCATAACCCAAGCTTTAACCACAAACAGTTGTCCGTGATGGAAATGAATTCTTTTGCTGACTTATATTTTGAATATGTTAACTTTTAATTTCATTTTATGTTTTAACTTTTCATTTGACATTTTAAGAAAGTAACGGTTAGGGTTAGCGTTAACCCTAACACCAATTTAATCCATGTCAAAAATCAAACTTTAACCAAAACCGTTGTCTGTGATGAAAATGAATTCTTTTGCTGATTTATATTTTGTATATTTTCACTTTTAATGTCAATTTATAGTTTTGACTTTCCATTTGACATTTTAAGAAAGTAACGGTTAGGGTTAGGGTTAGCGTTAACCCTAACCCCAACTTAATCCATATCATAACCAATACTTTAACCAGAAATCGTTGTCCGTGATGAAAATGAATTCTTTTGCTGACTTATATTTTGAAAATTTTCACTTTTACTTTTCATTTGACATTTAAAGAAAGTAACGGTTAGGGTTAGGGTTAGGGTTAGCGTTAACCCTAACACCAACTTAATCCATGTCATAACCCAAACTTTAACAACAAACCGTTGTCCGTGGTGAAAATGAATTCTTTTGCTGACTTATATTTTGAATATGTTAATTTTAAATTTCATTTTATGTTTAAACTTTTCATTTGACATTTTAAGAAAGTAACGGTTAGGGTTAGCTTTAACCCCAACACCAACTTAATCCATGTCATAACCCAAACTTTCACCAGAAACCGTTTTCCATGATGAAAATGATTTTTTTTGCTGACTTATATTTTGTATATTTTCACTTTTAATGTCAATTTATAGTTTTTACTTTCCATTTGACATTTTAAGAAAGTAACGGTTAGGGTTTGGGTTAGGGTTAGCGTTAACCCTAACACCAACTTAATCCATGTCATTGCCCAAACTTTAACCACAAACAGTTGTCCGTGATGGAAATGAATTCTTTTGCTGACTTATATTTTGAATATGTTAACTTTTAATTTCATTTTATGTTTTAACTTTTCATTTGACATTTTAAGAAAGTAACGGTTAGGGTTAGGGTTAGGGTTAGCGTTAACCCTAACACCAACTTAATCCATGTCATAAATCAAACTTTAACCAGAAATCGTTGTCCGTGATGAAAATGAATTCTTTTGCTGACTTATATTTTGAATATTTTCACTTTTAATGTCAATTTATAGTTTTGACTTTCCATTTGACATTTTAAGAAAATAACGGTTAGGGTTAGGGTTAGGGTTAGCGTTAACCCTAACACCAACTTAATCCATGTCATTACCCAAACTTTAACCAGAAACCGTTGTCCGTGATGAAAATGAATTCTTTTGCTGACTTATATTTTGAAAATGTTAACTTTTAATCTCAATTTATGTTTTGACTTTTCATTTGACATTTTAAGAAAGTAACGGTTAGGGTTTGGGTTAGGGTTAGCGTTAACCCCAACACCAACTTAATCCATGTCATAACCCAAACTTTAACCAGCAACCGTTTTCCATGATGAAAATGAATTCTTTAGCTGACTTATATTTTGTATATTTTCACTTTTAATGTTAATTTATAGTTTTGACTTTCCATTTGACATTTTAAGAAAGTAACGGTTAGGGTTAGGGTTAGGGTTAGCGTTAACCATAACCCCAACTTAATCCATATCATAACCCAAACTTTAACCAGAAATCGTTGTCCGTGATGAAAATGAATTCTTTTGCTGACTTATATTTTGAATATGTTAACTTTTAATCTCATTTTATGTTTTGACTTTCCGTTTGACATTTTAAGAAAGTAACGGTTAGGGTAAGGGTTAGGGTTAGCCTTAACCCCAACACCAACTTAATCCATTTCATAACCCAAACTTTAACCAGAAATCGTTGTCCGTGATGAAAATGAATTCTTTTGCTGACTTATATTTTGAATATGTTAACTTTTAATCTCATTTTATGTTTTGACTTTCCGTTTGACATTTTAAGAAAGTAACGGTTAGGGTAAGGGTTAGGGTTAGCCTTAACCCCAACACCAACTTAATCCATGTCATAACCCAAACTTTAACCAGAATCCGTTTTCCATGATGAAAATGAATTCTTTAGATGACTTATATTTTGTATATTTTCACTTTTAATGTTAATTTATAGTTTTGACTTTCCATTTGACATTTTAAGAAAGTAACGGTTAGGGTTAGGGTTAGGGTTAGCGTTAACCCTAACACCAACTTAATCCATGTCATAAATCAAACTTTAACCAGAAACCGTTGTCTGTGATGAAAATGAATTCTTTTGCTGACTTATATTTTGTATTTTCACTTTTAATGTCAATTTATAGTTTTTACTTTCCATTTGACATTTTAAGAAAGTAACGGTTAGGGTTAGTGTTAGCGTTAACCTTAACCACAACTTAATCCATGTCATAACCCAAACTTTAACCAGAAATCGTTGTCCGTGATGAAAATAAATTCTTTTGCTGACTTATATTTTGAAAATGTTAACTTTTAATCTCAATTTATGTTTTGACTTTTCATTTGACATTTTAAGAAAGTAACGGTTAGGGTTTGGGTTAGGGTTAGCGTTAACCCCAACACCAACTTAATCCATGTCATAACCCAAACTTTAACCAGCAACCGTTTTCCATGATGAAAATGAATTCTTTAGCTGACTTATATTTTGTATATTTTCACTTTTAATGTTAATTTATAGTTTTGACTTTCCATTTGACATTTTAAGAAAGTAACGGTTAGGGTTAGGGTTAGGGTTAGCGTTAACCATAACCCCAACTTAATCCATATCATAACCCAAACTTTAACCAGAAATCGTTGTCCGTGATGAAAATGAATTCTTTTGCTGACTTATATTTTGAATATGTTAACTTTTAATCTCATTTTATGTTTTGACTTTCCGTTTGACATTTTAAGAAAGTAACGGTTAGGGTAAGGGTTAGGGTTAGCCTTAACCCCAACACCAACTTAATCCATTTCATAACCCAAACTTTAACCAGAAATCGTTGTCCGTGATGAAAATGAATTCTTTTGCTGACTTATATTTTGAATATGTTAACTTTTAATCTCATTTTATGTTTTGACTTTCCGTTTGACATTTTAAGAAAGTAACGGTTAGGGTAAGGGTTAGGGTTAGCCTTAACCCCAACACCAACTTAATCCATGTCATAACCCAAACTTTAACCAGAATCCGTTTTCCATGATGAAAATGAATTCTTTAGATGACTTATATTTTGTATATTTTCACTTTTAATGTTAATTTATAGTTTTGACTTTCCATTTGACATTTTAAGAAAGTAACGGTTAGGGTTAGGGTTAGGGTTAGCGTTAACCCTAACACCAACTTAATCCATGTCATAAATCAAACTTTAACCAGAAACCGTTGTCTGTGATGAAAATGAATTCTTTTGCTGACTTATATTTTGTATTTTCACTTTTAATGTCAATTTATAGTTTTTACTTTCCATTTGACATTTTAAGAAAGTAACGGTTAGGGTTAGTGTTAGCGTTAACCTTAACCACAACTTAATCCATGTCATAACCCAAACTTTAACCAGAAATCGTTGTCCGTGATGAAAATAAATTCTTTTGCTGACTTATATTTTGAAAATTTTCACTTTTAATTTCATTATGGCCCGACCACGTATGTGGATCGGACATATAGTTTTACCCTTGTCCGTCCGTCCGTCCGTCCGTCCGTCCGTCCGTCAGTAACACTTTGGTTAAGTTCTTGGTTAAGGTCCATTACTCGGATACTAGATGTTGGGGGTCAATGATATTTCACCACCAGATTGGTCTTGGGTAACATGACACCACCCAATAAAAATTAAGTCACTGTGACCTATATTTTATGCATGAATGACTTCGGTTAAGTTCTTGGTTAAGGTCCATAACTTGGATACTAGATGTTGGGGGTCAATGATATTTCGCTACTAGATGTGTCTTATGTAAGGTAACACCACCCACTAGAAATTGGGTCACTGTGACCTATATTTTATGCATGAATGACTTTGGTTTAGTTCTTGGTTAAGGTCCATATCTAAGATACTACATGTTGATGTTCAATGGTATTTCACCACTAGATGTGTCTTAGGTAACATGACACCACCCAATAAAAATTAGGTCACTGTGATCTATATTTTATGCATGAACGACTTCGGTTAAGTTCTTGGTTAAGGTCCATAACTTGGATACTAGATGTTGGGGGTCAATGATATTTCATCACTAGATGTGTCTTGGGTAAGGTGACACTATCCACTAGAAATGAGGTCATTATGACCTATATTTTACGCATGAATGACTTTGGTTAAGTTCTTGGTTAAGGTCCATATCTTGAATACTACATGTTAGGGGTCAATAATATTTCACTACTCGATGAGTTTTGGTAACATGGTATCACCCACCAGAAATAAGGTCACAGTGACCTATATTTTACACATGAACACTTTTGATCAATTTCTTGGTAAAGGTCTATATCCCAGGTAATACACATTGAGGGTCAATGATATTTCAAGAACGGGAGGGCCATCCTGTTGCTCATAGACACATTTTCTAGTTTTATGTTTTGACTTTTCATTTGACATTTAAAGAAAGTAACGGTTAGGGTTAGGGTTAGGGTTAGCGTTAACCCTAACACCAACTTAATCCATGTCATAACCCAAACTTTAACCACAAACCGTTGTCCGTGATGAAAATGAATTCTTTTGCTGACTTATATTTTGAATATGTTAACTTTAAATTTCATTTTATGTTTTGACTTTTCATTTGACATTTTAAGAAAGTAACGGTTAGGGTTAGCTTTAACCCCAACACCAACTTAATCCATGTCATTACTCAAACTTTAACCAGAAACCGTTTTCCATGATGAAAACGAATTCTTTAGCTGACTTATATTTTGTATATTTTCACTTTTAATGTCAATTTATAGTTTTTACTTTCCATTTTACATTTTAAGAAAGTAACGGTTAGGGTAAGGGTTAGGGTTAGCGTTAACCCTAACACCAACTTAATCCATGTCATTACCCAAACTTTAACCAGAAACCGTTGTCCGTGATGAAAATGAATTCTTTTGCTGACTTATATTTGTATATTTTCACTTTTAATGTCAATTTATAGTTTTGACTTTCCGTTTGACATTTTAAGAAAGTAACGGTTAGGGTTAGGGTTAGGGTTAGCGTTAACCCTAACACCAACTTAATCCATGTAATAACCCAAACTTTAACCACAAACAGTTGTCCGTGATGGAAATGAATTCTTTTGCTGACTTATATTTTGAATATGTTAACTTTTAATTTCATTTTATGTTTTAACTTTTCATTTGACATTTTAAGAAAGTAACGTTTAGGGTTAGTGTTAACCCTAACACCAATTTAATCCATGTCATAAATCAAACTTTAACCAGAAACGGTTGTCTGTGATGAAAATGAATTCTTTTGCTGACGTATATTTTGTATATTTTCACTTTTAATGTCAATTTATAGTTTTGACTTTCCATTTGACATTTTAAGAAAGTAACAGTTAGGGTTAGGGTTAGGGTTAGCGTTAACCCTAACACCAACTTAATCCATGTCATTACCCAAACTTTAACCAGAAATCGTTGTCCGTGATGAAAATGAATTCTTTTGCTGACTTTTATTTTGAAAATTTTCACTTTAAATTTCATTTTATGTTTTAACTTTTCATTTGACATTTAAAGAAAGTAACGGTTAGGGTTAGGGTTAGGGTTAGCGTTAACCCTAACACCAACTTAATCCAAGTCATAACCCAAGCTTTAACCACAAACAGTTGTCCGTGATGGAAATGAATTCTTTTGCTGACTTATATTTTGAATATGTTAACTTTTAATTTCATTTTATGTTTTAACTTTTCATTTGACATTTTAAGAAAGTAACGGTTAGGGTTAGCGTTAACCCTAACACCAATTTAATCCATGTCAAAAATCAAACTTTAACCAGAAACCGTTGTCTGTGATGAAAATGAATTCTTTTGCTGATTTATATTTTGTATATTTTCACTTTTGATGTCAATTTATAGTTTTGACTTTCCATTTGACATTTTAAGAAAGTAACGGTTAGGGTTAGGGTTAGCGTTAACCCTAACCCCAACTTAATCCATGTCATAACCCATACTTTAACCAGAAATCGTTGTCCGTGATGAAAATGAATTCTTTTGCTGACTTATATTTTGAAAATGTTAACTTTTAATCTCAATTTATGTTTTGACTTTTCATTTGACATTTTAAGAAAGTAACGGTTAGGGTTTGGGTTAGGGTTAGCGTTAACCCCAACACCAACTTAATCCATGTCATAACCCAAACTTTAACCAGCAACCGTTTTCCATGATAAAAATGAATTCTTTAGCTGACTTATATTTTGTATATTTTCACTTTTAATGTTAATTTATAGTTTTGACTTTCCATTTGACATTTTAAGAAAGTAACGGTTAGGGTTAGGGTTAGGGTTAGCGTTAACCATAACCCCAACTTATTCCATATCATAACCCAAACTTTAACCAGAAATCGTTGTCCGTGATGAAAATGAATTCTTTTGCTGACTTATATTTTGAATATGTTAACTTTTAATCTCATTTTATGTTTTGACTTTCCGTTTGACATTTTAAGAAAGTAACGGTTAGGGTAAGGGTTAGGGTTAGCCTTAACCCCAACACCAACTTAATCCATTTCATAACCCAAACTTTAACCAGAAATCGTTGTCCGTGATGAAAATGAATTCTTTTGCTGACTTATATTTTGAATATGTTAACTTTTAATCTCATTTTATGTTTTGACTTTCCATTTGACATTTTAAGAAAGTAACGGTTAGGGTAAGGGTTAGGGTTAGCCTTAACCCCAACACCAACTTAATCCATGTCATAACCCAAACTTTAACCAGAATCCGTTTTCCATGATGAAAATGAATTCTTTAGATGACTTATATTTTGTATATTTTCACTTTTAATGTTAATTTATAGTTTTGACTTTCCATTTGACATTTTAAGAAAGTAACGGTTAGGGTTAGGGTTAGGGTTAGCGTTAACCCTAACACCAACTTAATCCATGTCATAAATCAAACTTTAACCAGAAACCGTTGTCTGTGATGAAAATGAATTCTTTTGCTGACTTATATTTTGTATTTTCACTTTTAATGTCAATTTATAGTTTTTACTTTCCATTTGACATTTTAAGAAAGTAACGGTTAGGGTTAGTGTTAGCGTTAACCTTAACCCCAACTTAATCCATGTCATAACCCAAACTTTAACCAGAAATCGTTGTCCGTGATGAAAATAAATTCTTTTGCTGACTTATATTTTGAAAATTTTCACTTTTAATTTCATTATGGCCCGACCACGTATGTGGATCGGACATATAGTTTTACCCTTGTCCGTCCGTCCGTCCGTCCGTCCGTCCGTCCGTCCGTCCGTCCGTCCGTCCGTCCGTCCGTCCGTCCGTCAGTAACACTTTGGTTAAGTTCTTGGTTAAGGTCCATTACTCGGATACTAGATGTTGGGGGTCAATGATATTTCACCACCAGATTGGTCTTGGGTAACATGACACCACCCAATAAAAATTAAGTCACTGTGACCTATATTTTATGCATGAATGACTTCGGTTAAGTTCTTGGTTAAGGTCCATAACTTGGATACTAGATGTTGGGGGTCAATGATATTTCGCTACTAGATGTGTCTTATGTAAGGTAACACCACCCACTAGAAATTGGGTCACTGTGACCTATATTTTATGCATGAATGACTTTGGTTTAGTTCTTGGTTAAGGTCCATATCTAAGATACTACATGTTGATGTTCAATGGTATTTCACCACTAGATGTGTCTTAGGTAACATGACACCACCCAATAAAAATTAGGTCACTGTGATCTATATTTTATGCATGAACGACTTCGGTTAAGTTCTTGGTTAAGGTCCATAACTTGGATACTAGATGTTGGGGGTCAATGATATTTCATCACTAGATGTGTCTTGGGTAAGGTGACACTATCCACTAGAAATGAGGTCATTATGACCTATATTTTACGCATGAATGACTTTGGTTAAGTTCTTGGTTAAGGTCCATATCTTGAATACTACATGTTAGGGGTCAATAATATTTCACTACTCGATGAGTTTTGGTAACATGGTATCACCCACCAGAAATAAGGTCACAGTGACCTATATTTTACACATGAACACTTTTGATCAATTTCTTGGTAAAGGTCTATATCCCAGGTAATACACATTGAGGGTCAATGATATTTCAAGAACGGGAGGGCCATCCTGTTGCTCATAGACACATTTTCTAGTTTTATGTTTTGACTTTTCATTTGACATTTAAAGAAAGTAACGGTTAGGGTTAGGGTTAGGGTTAGCGTTAACCCTAACACCAACTTAATCCATGTCATAACCCAAACTTTAACCACAAACCGTTGTCCGTGATGAAAATGAATTCTTTTGCTGACTTATATTTTGAATATGTTAACTTTAAATTTCATTTTATGTTTTGACTTTTCATTTGACATTTTAAGAAAGTAACGGTTAGGGTTAGCTTTAACCCCAACACCAACTTAATTCATGTCATAACTCAAACTTTAACCAGAAACCGTTTTCCATGATGAAAACGAATTCTTTAGCTGACTTATATTTTGTATATTTTCACTTTTAATGTCAATTTATAGTTTTTACTTTCCATTTTACATTTTAAGAAAGTAACGGTTAGGGTTAGGGTTAGGGTTAGCGTTAACCCTAACACCAACTTAATCCATGTCATTACCCAAACTTTAACCAGAAACCGTTGTCCGTGATGAAAATGAATTCTTTTGCTGACTTATATTTGTATATTTTCACTTTTAATGTCAATTTATAGTTTTGACTTTCCGTTTGACATTTTAAGAAAGTAACGGTTAGGGTTAGGGTTAGGGTTAGCGTTAACCCTAACACCAACTTAATCCATGTCATAACCCAAACTTTAACCACAAACAGTTGTCCGTGATGGAAATGAATTCTTTTGCTGACTTATATTTTGAATATGTTAACTTTTAATTTCATTTTATGTTTTAACTTTTCATTTGACATTTTAAGAAAGTAACGTTTAGGGTTAGCGTTAACCCTAACACCAATTTAATCCATGTCATAAATCAAACTTTAACCAGAAACGGTTGTCTGTGATGAAAATGAATTCTTTTGCTGACGTATATTTTGTATATTTTCACTTTTAATGTCAATTTATAGTTTTGACTTTCCATTTGACATTTTAAGAAAGTAACAGTTAGGGTTAGGGTTAGGGTTAGCGTTAACCCTAACACCAACTTAATCCATGTCATTACCCAAACTTTAACCAGAAATCGTTGTCCGTGATGAAAATGAATTCTTTTGCTGACTTTTATTTTGAAAATTTTCACTTTAAATTTCATTTTATGTTTTAACTTTTCATTTGACATTTAAAGAAAGTAACGGTTAGGGTTAGGGTTAGGGTTAGCGTTAACCCTAACACCAACTTAATCCAAGTCATAACCCAAGCTTTAACCACAAACAGTTGTCCGTGATGGAAATGAATTCTTTTGCTGACTTATATTTTGAATATGTTAACTTTTAATTTCATTTTATGTTTTAACTTTTCATTTGACATTTTAAGAAAGTAACGGTTAGGGTTAGCGTTAACCCTAACACCAATTTAATCCATGTCAAAAATCAAACTTTAACCAGAAACCGTTGTCTGTGATGAAAATGAATTCTTTTGCTGATTTATATTTTGTATATTTTCACTTTTGATGTCAATTTATAGTTTTGACTTTCCATTTGACATTTTAAGAAAGTAACGGTTAGGGTTAGGGTTAGCGTTAACCCTAACCCCAACTTAATCCATGTCATAACCCATACTTTAACCAGAAATCGTTGTCCGTGATGAAAATGAATTCTTTTGCTGACTTATATTTTGAAAATTTTCACTTTTACTTTTCATTTGACATTTAAAGAAAGTAACGGTTAGGGTTAGGGTTAGGGTTAGCGTTAACCCTAACACCAACTTAATCCATGTCATAACCCAAACTTTAACAACAAACCGTTGTCCGTGGTGAAAATGAATTCTTTTGCTGACTTATATTTTGAATATGTTAACTTTAAATTTCATTTTATGTTTTGACTTTTCATTTGACATTTTAAGAAAGTAACGGTTAGGGTTAGCTTTAACCCCAACACCAACTTAATCCATGTCATAACTCAAACTTTCACCAGAAACCGTTTTCCATGATGAAAATGAATTCTTTTGCTGACTTATATTTTGTATATTTTCACTTTTAATGTCAATTTATAGTTTTTACTTTCCATTTGACATTTTAAGAAAGTAACGGTTAGGGTTTGGGTTAGGGTTAGCGTTAACCCTAACACCAACTTAATCCATGTCATTGCCCAAACTTTAACCACAAACAGTTGTCCGTGATGGAAATGAATTCTTTTGCTGACTTATATTTTGAATATGTTAACTTTTAATTTCATTTTATGTTTTAACTTTTCATTTGACATTTTAAGAAAGTAACGGTTAGGGTTAGGGTTAGGGTTAGCGTTAACCCTAACACCAACTTAATCCATGTTATAAATCAAACTTTAACCAGAAACCGTTGTCTGTGATGAAAATGAATTCTTTTGCTGACTTATAATTTGTATATTTTCACTTTTAATGTTAATTTATAGTTTTGACTTTCCATTTGACATTTTTAGAAAGTAACGGTAAGGGTTAGGGTTAGGGTTAGCGTTAACCCTAACACCAACTTAATCCATGTCATAAATCAAACTTTAACCAGAAATCGTTGTCCGTGATGAAAATGAATTCTTTTGCTGACTTATATTTTGAATATTTTCACTTTTAATGTCAATTTATAGTTTTGACTTTCCATTTGACATTTTAAGAAAGTAACGGTTAGGGTAAGGGTTAGCGTTAACCCTAACCCCAACTTAATCCAGGTCATAAATCAAACTTTAACCAGAAACCGTTGTCTGTGATGAAAATGAATTCTTTAGCTGACTTATATTTTGTATATTTTCACTTTTAATGTAAATTTATAGTTTTGACTTTCCATTTGACATTTTAAGAAAGTAACGGCTAGGGTTAGCGTTAACCCTAACACCAACTTAATCCATATCATAACCCAAACTTTAACCAGAAATCGTTGTCCGTGATGAAAATGTATTTTTTTGCTGACTTATATTTTGAATATTTTCACTTTTTATTTCATTTTATGTTTTGACTTTCCATTTGACATTTTAAGAAAGTAACGGTTAGGGTTAGGGTTAGAGTTAGCGTTAACCCTAACCCCAACTTAATCCATATCATAACCCAAACTTTAACCAGAAACCGGTGTCTGTGATGAAAATGAATTATTTTGCTGACTTATATTTTGTATATTTTCACTTTTAATGTTAATTTATAGTTTTGACTTTCCATTTGACATTTTAAGAAAGTAACGGTTAGGGTTAGGATTAGGGTTAGCGTAAACCCTAACCCCAACTTAATCCATATCATAACCCAAACTTTAACCAGAAACCGGTGTCTGTGATGAAAATGAATTCTTTTGCTGACTTATATTTTGTATATTTTCACTTTTAATGTTAATTTATAGTTTTGACTTTCCATTTGACATTTTTAGAAAGTAACGGTAAGGGTTAGGGTTAGGGTTAGCGTTAACCCTAACACCAACTTAATCCATGTCATTACCCAAACTTTAACCAGAAACCGGTGTCTGTGATGAAAATGAATTCTTTTGCTGACTTATATTTTGAATATTTTCACTTTTAATGTCAATTTATAGTTTTGACTTTCCATTTGACATTTTAAGAAAGTAACGGTTAGGGTTAGGGTTAGCGTTAACCCTAACAACAACTTAATCCATGTCATAAATCAAACTTTAACCAGAAACCGTTTTCCATGATGAAAACGAATTCTTTAGCTGACTTATATTTTGTATATTTTCACTTTTAATGTCAATTTATAGTTTTTACTTTCCATTTTACATTTTAAGAAAGTAACGGTTAGGGTTAGGGTTAGGGTTAGCGTTAACCCTAACACCAACTTAATCCATGTCATTACCCAAACTTTAACCAGAAACCGTTGTCCGTGATGAAAATGAATTCTTTTGCTGACTTATATTTGTATATTTTCACTTTTAATGTCAATTTATAGTTTTGACTTTCCGTTTTACATTTTAAGAAAGTAACGGTTAGGGTTAGGGTTAGGGTTAGCGTTAACCCTAACACCAACTTAATCCATGTCATAACCCAAACTTTAACCACAAACAGTTGTCCGTGATGGAAATGAATTCTTTTGCTGACTTATATTTTGAATATGTTAACTTTTAATTTCATTTTATGTTTTAACTTTTCATTTGACATTTTAAGAAAGTAACGTTTAGGGTTAGCGTTAACCCTAACACCAATTTAATCCATGTCATAAATCAAACTTTAACCAGAAACGGTTGTCTGTGATGAAAATGAATTCTTTTGCTGACGTTTATTTTGTATATTTTCACTTTTAATGTCAATTTATAGTTTTGACTTTCCATTTGACATTTTAAGAAAGTAACAGTTAGGGTTAGGGTTAGGGTTAGCGTTAACCCTAACACCAACTTAATCCATGTCATTACCCAAACTTTAACCAGAAATCGTTGTCCGTGATGAAAATGAATTCTTTTGCTGACTTTTATTTTGAAAATTTTCACTTTAAATTTCATTTTATGTTTTAACTTTTCATTTGACATTTAAAGAAAGTAACGGTTAGGGTTAGGGTTAGGGTTAGCGTTAACCCTAACACCAACTTAATCCAAGTCATAACCCAAGCTTTAACCACAAACAGTTGTCCGTGATGGAAATGAATTCTTTTGCTGACTTATATTTTGAATATGTTAACTTTTAATTTCATTTTATGTTTTAACTTTTCATTTGACATTTTAAGAAAGTAACGGTTAGGGTTAGCGTTAACCCTAACACCAATTTAATCCATGTCAAAAATCAAACTTTAACCAGAAACCGTTGTCTGTGATGAAAATGAATTCTTTTGCTGATTTATATTTTGTATATTTTCACTTTTGATGTCAATTTATAGTTTTGACTTTCCATTTGACATTTTAAGAAAGTAACGGTTAGGGTTAGGGTTAGCGTTAACCCTAACCCCAACTTAATCCATGTCATAACCCATACTTTAACCAGAAATCGTTGTCCGTGATGAAAATGAATTCTTTTGCTGACTTATATTTTGAAAATTTTCACTTTTACTTTTCATTTGACATTTAAAGAAAGTAACGGTTAGGGTTAGGGTTAGCGTTAGCGTTAACCCTAACACCAACTTAATCCATGTCATAACCCAAACTTTAACAACAAACCGTTGTCCGTGGTGAAAATGAATTCTTTTGCTGACTTATATTTTGAATATGTTAACTTTAAATTTCATTTTATGTTTTGACTTTTCATTTGACATTTTAAGAAAGTAACGGTTAGGGTTATCTTTAACCCCAACACCAACTTAATCCATGTCATAACTCAAGCTTTCACCAGAAACCGTTTTCCATGATGAAAATGAATTCTTTTGCTGACTTATATTTTGTATATTTTCACTTTTAATGTCAATTTATAGTTTTTACTTTCCATTTGACATTTTAAGAAAGTAACGGTTAGGGTTTGGGTTAGGGTTAGCGTTAACCCTAACACCAACTTAATCCATGTCATTGCCCAAACTTTAACCACAAACAGTTGTCCGTGATGTAAATGAATTCTTTTGCTGACTTATATTTTGAATATGTTAACTTTTAATTTCATTTTATGTTTTAACTTTTCATTTGACATTTTAAGAAAGTAACGGTTAGGGTTAGGGTTAGGGTTAGCGTTAACCCTAACACCAACTTAATCCATGTTATAAATCAAACTTTAACCAGAAACCGTTGTCTGTGATGAAAATGAATTCTTTTGCTGACTTATAATTTGTATATTTTCACTTTTAATGTTAATTTATAGTTTTGACTTTCCATTTGACATTTTTAGAAAGTAACGGTAAGGGTTAGGGTTAGGGTTAGCGTTAACCCTAACACCAACTTAATCCATGTCATAAATCAAACTTTAACCAGAAATCGTTGTCCGTGATGAAAATGAATTCTTTTGCTGACTTATATTTTGAATATTTTCACTTTTAATGTCAATTTATAGTTTTGACTTTCCATTTGACATTTTAAGAAAGTAACGGTTAGGGTTAGGGTTAGCGTTAACCCTAACCCCAACTTAATCCATGTCATAAATCAAACTTTAACCAGAAACCGTTGTCTGTGATGAAAATGAATTCTTTAGCTGACTTATATTTTGTATATTTTCACTTTTAATGTAAATTTATAGTTTTGACTTTCCATTTGACATTTTAAGAAAGTAACGGCTAGGGTTAGCGTTAACCCTAACACCAACTTAATCCATATCATAACCCAAACTTTAACCAGAAATCGTTGTCCGTGATGAAAATGTATTTTTTTGCTGACTTATATTTTGAATATTTTCACTTTTTATTTCATTTTATGTTTTGACTTTCCATTTGACATTTTAAGAAAGTAACGGTTAGGGTTAGGGTTAGAGTTAGCGTTAACCCTAACCCCAACTTAATCCATATCATAACCCAAACTTTAACCAGAAACCGGTGTCTGTGATGAAAATGAATTATTTTGCTGACTTATATTTTGTATATTTTCACTTTTAATGTTAATTTATAGTTTTGACTTTCCATTTGACATTTTAAGAAAGTAACGGTTAGGGTTAGGATTAGGGTTAGCGTAAACCCTAACCCCAACTTAATCCATATCATAACCCAAACTTTAACCAGAAACCGGTGTCTGTGATGAAAATGAATTCTTTTGCTGACTTATATTTTGTATATTTTCACTTTTAATGTTAATTTATAGTTTTGACTTTCCATTTGACATTTTTAGAAAGTAACGGTAAGGGTTAGGGTTAGGGTTAGCGTTAACCCTAACACCAACTTAATCCATGTCATAAATCAAACTTTTACCAGAAATCGTTGTCCGTGATGAAAATGAATTCTTTTGCTGACTTATATTTTGAATATTTTCACTTTTAATGTCAATTTATAGTTTTGACTTTCCATTTGACATTTTAAGAAAGTAACGGTTAGGGTTAGGGTTAGCGTTAACCCTAACAACAACTTAATCCATGTCATAAATCAAACTTTAACCAGAAATCGTTGTCCGTGATGAAAATGAATTCTTTTGCTGACTTATATTTTGAATATTTTCACTTTTAATGTCAATTTATAGTTTTGACTTTCCATTTGACATTTTAAGAAAGTAACGGTTAGGGTTAGGGTTAGCGTTAGCGTTAACCCTAACACCAACTTAATCCATGTCATAAATCAAACTTTTACCAGAAATCGTTGTCTGTGATGAAAATGAATTCTTTAGCTGACTTATATTTTGTATATTTTCTTTTTTAATGTAAATTTATAGTTTTGACTTTCCATTTGACATTTTAAGAAAGTAGCGGCTAGGGTTAGCGTTAACCCTAACACCAACTTAATCCATATCATAACACAAACTTTAACCAGAAATCGTTGTCCGTGATGAAAATGTATTTTTTTGCTGACTTATATTTTGAATATTTTCACTTTTTATTTCATTTTATGTTTTGACTTTCCATTTGACATTTTAAGAAAGTAACGGTTAGGGTTAGGGTTAGAGTTAGCGTTAACCCTAACCCCAACTTAATCCATATCATAACCCAAACTTTAACCAGAAATCGTTGTCCGTGATGAAAACGAATTCTTTTGCTGACTTATATTTTGAATATGTTAACTTTTAATCTCATTTTATGTTTTGACTTTTCATTTGACATTTGAAGAAAGTAACGGTTAGGGTTAGGTTTAGCGTTAACCCCAACACCAACTTAATCCATGTCATAACCCAAACTTTAACCAGAATTCGTTTTCCATGATGAAAATGAATTCTTTTGCTGACTTATATTTTGTATATTTTCACTTTTAATGTTAATTTATAGTTTTGACTTTCCATTTGACATTTTAAGAAAGTAACGGTTAGGGTTAGGATTAGGGTTAGCGTAAACCCTAACCCCAACTTAATCCATATCATAACCCAAACTTTAACCAGAAATCGTTGTCCGTGATGAAAATGAATTCTTTTGCTGACTTATATTTTGAATATTTTTTTACTTTTTATTTCATTTTATGTTTTGACTTTCCATTTGACATTTTAAGAAAGTAACGGTTAGGGTTAGGGTTAGGGTTAGCGTTAACCCTAACACCAACTTAATCCATGTCATAACCCAATCTTTAACCACAAACAGTTGTCCGTGATGGAAATGAATTCTTTTGCTGACTTATATTTTGAATATGTTAACTTTTAATTTCATTTTATGTTTTAACTTTTCATTTGACATTTTAAGAAAGTAACGGTTAAAGTTAGGGTTAGGGTTAGCGTTAACCCTAACACCAACTTAATTCATGTCATAAATCAAACTTTAACCAGAAACCGTTGTCTGTGATGAAAATGAATTCTTTTGCTGACTTATATTTTGTATATTTTCACTTTTAATGTTAATTTATAGTTTTGACTTTCCATTTGACATTTTAAGAAAGTAACGGTAAGGGTTAGGGTTAGGGTTAGCGTTAACCCTAACACCAACTTAATCCATGTCATAAATCAAACTTTAACCAGAAATCGTTGTCCGTGATGAAAATGAATTATTTTGCTGACTTATATTTTGAATATTTTCACTTTTAATGTCAATTTATAGTTTTGACTTTCCATTTGACATTTTAAGAAAGTAACGGTTAGGGTTAGGGTTAGCGTTAACCCTAACCCCAACTTAATCCATGTCATAAATCAAACTTTAACCAGAAACCGTTGTCTGTGATGAAAATGAATTCTTTAGCTGACTTATATTTTGAATATTTTCACTTTTAATGTAAATTTATAGTTTTGACTTTCCATTGACATTTTAAGAAAGTAACGGCTAGGGTTAGCGTTAACCCTAACACCAACTTAATCCATATCATAACCCAAACTTTAACCAGAAATCGTTGTCCGTGATGAAAATGTATTTTTTTGCTGACTTATATTTTGAATATTTTCACTTTTTATTTCATTTTATGTTTTGACTTTCCATTTGACATTTTAAGAAAGTGACGGTTAGGGTTAGCGTTAACCCTAGCACCAACTTAATCCATGTCATAACCCAAACTTTAACCACAAACAGTTGTCCGTGATGGAAATGAATTCTTTTGCTGACTTATATTTTGAATATGTTAACTTTTAATTTCATTTTATGTTTTAACTTTTCATTTGACATTTTAAGAAAGTAACGGTTAGGGTTAGGGTTAGGGTTAGCGTTAACCCTAACAACAACTTAATCCATGTCATAAATCAAACTTTAACCAGAAACCGTTGTCTGTGATGAAAATGAATTCTTTAGCTGACTTATATTTTGTATATTTTCACTTTTAATGTTAATTTATAGTTTTGACTTTCCATTTGACATTTTAAGAAAGTAACGGTTAGGGTTAGGGTTATGGTTAGCGTTAACCCTAACACCAACTTAATCCATATCATAACCCAAACTTTAACCAGAAATCGTTGTCCGTGATGAAAATGTATTCTTTTGCTGACTTATATTTTGAATATTTTCACTTTTTATTTCATTTTATGCTTTGACTTTCCATTTGACATTTTAAGAAAGTAACGGTTAGGGTTAGGGTTATGGTTAGCGTTAACCCTAGCACCAACTTAATCCATGTCATAACCCAAAGTTTAACCACAAACAGTTGTCCGTGATGGAAATGAATTCTTTTGCTGACTTATATTATGAATATGTTAACTTTTAATTTCATTTATAGTTTTGACTTTCCATTTGACATTTTAAGAAAGTAACGGTTAGGGTTAGGGTTAGGGTTAGCGTTAACCCTAACACCAACTTAATCCATGTCATAACCCAAACTTTAACCAGAAACCGTTTTCCATGATGAAAATGAATTCTTTAGCTGACTTATATTTTGTATATTTTCACTTTTAATGTTAATTTATAGTTTTGACTTTCCATTTGACATTTTAAGAAAGTAACGGTTAGGGTTAGGGTTAGCGTTAACCATAACCCCAACTTAATCCATATCATAACCCAAACTTTAACCAGAAATCGTTGTCCGTGATGAAAATGAATTCTTTTGCTGACTTATATTTTGAATATGTTAACTTTTAATCTCATTTTATGTTTTGACTTTTCATTTGACATTTTAAGAAAGTAACGGTTAGGGTTAGGGTTAGGGTTAGCCTTAACCCCAACACCAACTTAATCCATGTCATAACCCAAACTTTAACCAGAAACCGTTTTCCATGATGAAAATGAATTCTTTAGATGACTTATATATTGTATATTTTCACTTTTAATGTTAATTTATAGTTTTGACTTTCCATTTGACATTTTAAGAAAGTAACGGTTAGGGTTAGGGTTAGGGTTAGCGTTAACCCTAACACCAACTTAATCCATGTCATAAATCAAACTTTAACCAGAAACCGTTGTCTGTGATGAAAATGAATTCTTTTGCTGACTTATATTTTGTATATTTTCACTTTTAATGTCAATTTATAGTTTTGACTTTCCATTTGACATTTTAAGAAAGTAACGGTTAGGGTTAGTGTTAGCGTTAACCTTAACCCCAACTTAATCCATGTCATAACCCAAACTTTAACCAGAAATCGTTGTCCGTGATGAAAATAAATTCTTTTGCTGACTTATATTTTGAAAATTTTCACTTTTAATTTCATTTTATGTTTTGACTTTTCATTTGACATTTAAAGAAAGTAACGGTTAGGGTTAGGGTTAGGGTTAGCGTTAACCCTAACACCAACTTAATCCATGTCATAACCCAAACTTTAACCAGAAATCGTTGTCCGTGATGAAAATGAATTATTTTGCTGACTTATATTTGGAATATGTTAACTTTAAATTTCATTTTATGTTTTGACTTTTCATTTGACATTTTAAGAAAGTAACGGTTAGGGTAAGCTTTAACCCCAACACCAACTTAATCCATGTCATAACTCAAACTTTAACCACAAACAGTTGTCCGTGATGGAAATGAATTCTTTAGCTGACTTATATTTTGTATATTTTCACTTTTAATGTCAATTTATAGTTTTTACTTTCCATTTTACATTTTAAGAAAGTAACGGTTAGGGTTAGGGTTAGTGTTAACCCTAACCCAACTTAATCCATGTCATAACCCAAACTTTAACCAGAAATCGTTGTCCGTAATGAAAATGAATTCTTTTGCTGACTTATATTTTGAAAATTTTCACTTTTAATTTCATTTTATGTTTTGACTTTTCATTTTACATTTTAAGAAAGTAACGGTTAGGGTTAGCTTTAACCCAACTTAATCCATGTCATAACCCAAACTTTAACCAGAAACCGTTTTCCAAAATGAAAATGAATTCTTTTGCTGACTTATATTTTGAATATGTTAACTTTAAATTTCATTTTATGTTTTGACTTTTCATTTGTCATTTTAAGAAAGTAACGGTTAGGGTTAGGGTTAGGGTTAGCGTTAACCCTAACACCAACTTAATCCATGTCATAACCCAAACTTTAACCACAAACCGTTGTCTGTGATGAAAATGAATTCTTTTGCGGACTTATATTTTGTATATTTTCACTTTTATATGTCAATTTATAGTTTTGACTTTCAATTTGACATTCTAAGAAGATAACGGTTAGGGTTAGGTTTGGGGTTAGCATTAACCCTAACACCAACTTAATCCTAACACAGCCCAAACTTTAACCAGAAACCGTTGTCTGTGCTGAAAATGAATTCTTTTGCGGACTTATATTTTGTATATTTTCACTTTTATATATCAATTTATAGTTTTGACTTTCCATTTGACATTTTAAGAAAGTAACGGTTAGGGTTAGGGTTAGCGTTAACCTTAACCCAACTTAATCCATGTCATAACCCAAACTTTAACCAGAAATCGTTGTCCGTGATGAAAATGAATTCTTTTGCTGACATATATTTTGAAAATTTTCACTTTTAATTTCATTTTATGTTTTGACTTTTCATTTGACATTTAAAGAAAGTAACGGTTAGGGTTAGGGTTAGGGTAAGCGTTAACCATAACACCAACTTAATCCATGTCATAACCCAAACTTTAACCAGAAACCGTTTTTTCCATGATGAAAATGAATTCTTTAGCTGACTTATATTTTGTATATTTTCACTTTTAATGTTAATTTATAGTTTTGACTTTCCATTTGACATTTTTAGAAAGTAACGGTTAGGGTTAGGATTAGGGTTAGCGTTAACCCTAACCCCAACTTAATCCATATCATAACCCAAACTTTAACCAGAAATCGTTGTCTGTGATGAAAATGAATTCTTTTGCTGAGTTATATTTTGAATATTTTTACTTTTTATTTCATTTTATGTTTTGACTTTCCATTTGACATTTTAAGAAAGTAACGGTTAGGGTTAGGGTTAGGGTTAGCGTTAACCCTAACACCAACTTAATCCATGTCATAACCCAAACTTTAACCAGAAATCGTTGTCCGTGATGAAAATGAATTCTTTTGCTGACTTATATTTTGAAAATTTTCACTTTTAATTTCATTTTATGTTTTGACTTTTCATTTGACATTTAAAGAAAGTAACGGTTAGGGTTAGGGTTAGGGTTAGCGTTAACCCTAACACCAACTTTATCCATGTCATAACCCAAACTTTAACCAGAAACCGTTTTCCATGATGAAAATGAATTCTTTAGCTGACTTATATTTTGTATATTTTCACTTTTAATGTTAATTTAAAGTTTTGACTTTCCATTTGACATTTTAAGAAAGTAACGGTTAGGGTTAGGATTAGGGTTAGCGTTAACCCTTACCCCAACTTAATCCATATCATAACCCAAACTTTAACCAGAAACCGTTTTCCATGATGAAAATGAATTCTTTAGCTAACTTATATTTTGAATATTTTCACTTTTAATGTCAATTTATAGTTTTTACTTTCCATTTGACATTTTCAGAAAGTAACCGTTAGGGTTAGGGTTAGCGTTAACCTTAACCCCAACTTAATCCATGTCATAACCCAAACTTTAACCAGAAACCGTTTTCCAAAATGAAAATGAATTCTTTTGCTGACTTATATTTTGAATATGTTAACTTTAAATTTCATTTTATGTTTTGACTTTTCATTTGTCATTTTAAGAAAGTAACGGTTAGGGTTAGGTTTAGCGTTAACCCTTACACCAACTTAATCCATGTCATAACCCAAACTTTAACCACAAACCGTTGTCCGTGATGAAAATGAATTCTTTTGCGGACTTATATTTTGTATATTTTCACTTCTATATGTCAATTTATAGTTTTGACTTTCAATTTGACATTTTAAGAAGATAACGGTTAGGGTTAGGTTTGGGGTTAGCATTAACCCTAACACCAACTTAATCCATGTCATAACCCAAACTTTCACCAGAAACCGTTGTCTGTGCTGAAAATGAATTCTTTTGCGGACTTATGTTTTGAAAATTTTCACTTTTAATTTCATTTTATGTTTTGACTTTTCATTTGACATTTAAAGAAAGTAACGGTTAGGGTTAGGGTTAGGGTTAGCGTTAACCCTAACACCAACTTAATCCATGTCATAACCCCAACTTTAACCACAAACCGTTTTCCGTGATGAAAATAAATTATTTTGCTGACTTATATTTAGAATATGTTAACTTTTAATTTCATTTTATGTTTTGACTTTTCATTTTACATTTTAAGAAAGTAACGGTTAGGGTTAGCTTTAACCCAACTTAATCCATGTCATAACCCAAACTTTAACCAGAAACCGTTTTCCAAAATGAAAATGAATTCTTTTGCTGACTTATATTTTGAATATGTTAACTTTAAATTTCATTTTATGTTTTGACTTTTCATTTGTCATTTTAAGAAAGTAACGGTTAGGGTTAGGGTTAGGGTTAGCGTTAACCCTAACACCAACTTAATCCATGTCATAACCCAAACTTTAACCACAAACCGTTGTCCGTGATGAAAATGAATTCTTTTGCGGACTTATATTTTGTATATTTTCACTTTTATATGTCAATTTATAGTTTTGACTTTCAATTTGACATTTTAAGAAGATAACGGTTAGGGTTAGGTTTGGGGTTAGCATTAACCGTAACACCAACTTAATCCTAACACAGCCCAAACTTTAACCAGAAACCGTTGTCTGTGCTGAAAATGAATTCTTTTGCGGACTTATATTTTGTATATTTTCACTTTTATATGTCAATTTATAGTTTGCCTTTCCATTTGACATTTTAAGAAAGTAACGGTTAGGGTTAGGGTTAGCGTTAACCTTAACCCCAACTTAATCCATGTCATAACCCAAATTTTAACCAGAAATCGTTGTCCATGATGAAAATGAATTCTTTTGCTGACTTATATTTTGAAAATTTTCACTTTTAATTTCATTTTATGTTTTGACTTTTCATTTGACATTTAAAGAAAGTAACGGTTAGGGTTAGGGTTAGGGTAAGCGTTAACCCTAACACCAACTTAATCCATGTCATAACCCAAACTTTAACCAGAAATCGTTGTCCGTGATGAAAATGAATTCTTTTGCTGACTTATATTTTGAAAATTTTCACTTTTAATTTCATTTTATGTTTTGACTTTTCATTTGACATTTAAAGAAAGTAACGGTTAGGGTTAGGGTTAGGGTTAGCGTTAACCCTAACACCAACTTAATCCATGTCATAACCCCAACTTTAACCACAAACCGTTTTCCGTGATGAAAATAAATTATTTTGCTGACTTATATTTTGAATATGTTAACTTTTAATTTCATTTTATGTTTTGACTTTTCATTTTACATTTTAAGAAAGTAACGGTAAGGGTTAGCTTTAACCCAACTTAATCCATGTCATAACCCAAACTTTAACCAGAAACCGTTTTCCAAAATGAAAATGAATTCTTTTGCTGACTTATATTTTGAATATGTTAACTTTAAATTTCATTTTATGTTTTGACTTTTCATTTGTCATTTTAAGAAAGTAACGGTTAGGGTTAGGGTTAGGGTTAGCGTTAACCCTAACACCAACTTAATCCATGTCATAACCCAAACTTTAACCACAAACCGTTGTCCGTGATGAAAATGAATTCTTTTGCGGACTTATATTTTGTATATTTTCACTTTTATATGTCAATTTATAGTTTTGACTTTCAATTTGACATTTTAAGAAGATAACGGTTAGGGTTAGGTTTGGGGTTAGCATTAACCCTAACACCAACTTAATCCTAACACAGCCCAAACTTTAACCAGAAACCGTTGTCTGTGCTGAAAATGAATTCTTTTGCGGACTTATATTTTGTATATTTTCACTTTTATATGTCAATTTATAGTTTTGACTTTCCATTTGACATTTTAAGAAAGTAACGGTTAGGGTTAGGGTTAGCGTTAACCTTAACCCCAACTTAATCCATGTCATAACCCAAATTTTAACCAGAAATCGTTGTCCATGATGAAAATGAATTCTTTTGCTGACTTATATTTTGAAAATTTTCACTTTTAATTTCATTTTATGTTTTGACTTTTCATTTGACATTTAAAGAAAGTAACGGTTAGGGTTAGGGTTAGGGTAAGCGTTAACCCTAACACCAACTTAATCCATGTCATAACCCAAACTTTAACCAGAAATCGTTGTCCGTGATGAAAATGAATTCTTTTGCGGACTTATATTTTGTATATTTTCACTTTTATATGTCAATTTATAGTTTTGACTTTCAATTTGACATTTTAAGAAGATAACGGTTAGGGTTAGGTTTGGGGTTAGCATTAACCCTAACACCAACTTAATCCATGTCATAACCCAAACTTTCACCAGAAACCGTTGTCTGTGCTGAAAATGAATTCTTTTGCGGACTTATATTTTGAAAATTTTCACTTTTAATTTCATTTTATGGATAGGGTTAGGGTTAGGGTAAGCGTTAACCCTAACACCAACTTAATCCATGTCATAACCCAAACTTTAACCAGAAATCGTTGTCCGTGATGAAAATGAATTCTTTTGCGGACTTATATTTTGTATATTTTCACTTTTATATGTCAATTTATAGTTTTGACTTTCAATTTGACATTTTAAGAAGATAACGGTTAGGGTTAGGTTTGGGGTTAGCATTAACCCTAACACCAACTTAATCCATGTCATAACCCAAACTTTCACCAGAAACCGTTGTCTGTGCTAAAAATGAATTCTTTTGCGGACTTATATTTTGAAAATTTTCACTTTTAATTTCATTTTATGGATAGGGTTAGGGTTAGGGTAAGCGTTAACCCTAACACCAACTTAATCCATGTCATAACCCAAACTTTAACCAGAAATCGTTGTCCGAAAATGAATTGAATTTTTAAATTTTTTAACTTTTAATTTCATTTTATGTTTTGACTTTTCATTTTACATTTTAAGAAAGTAACGGTTAGGGTTAGCTTTAACCCAACTTAATCCATGTCATAACCCAAACTTTAACCAGAAACCGTTTTAAAAATGAAAATGAATTCTTTTGCTGACTTATATTTTGAATATGTTAACTTTAAATTTCATTTTATGTTTTGACTTTTCATTTGTCATTTTAAGAAAGTAACGGTTAGGGTTAGGGTTAGGGTTAGCGTTAACACTAACACCAACTTAATCCATGTCATAACCCAAACTTTAACCACAAACCGTTGTCCGTGATGAAAATGAATTCTTTTGCGGACTTATATTTTGTATATTTTCACTTTTATATGTCAATTTATAGTTTTGACTTTCAATTTGACATTTTAAGAAGATAACGGTTAGGGTTAGGATTAGGGTTAGCGTTAACCCTAACCCCAACTTAATCCATATCATAACCCAAACTTTAACCAGAAATCGTTGTCTGTGATGAAAATGAATTCTTTTGCTGACTTATATTTTGAATATTTTTACTTTTTATTTCATTTTATGTTTTGACTTTCCATTTGACATTTTAAGAAAGTAACGGTTAGGGTTAGGGTTAGGGTTAGCCTTAACCCTAACACCAACTTAATCCATGTCATATATCAAACTTTAACCAGAAACCTTTGTCTGTGATGAACATGAATTCGTTTGCTGACTTATATTTTGTATATTTTCACTTTTAATGTCAATTTATAGTTTTGACTTTCCATTTGACATTTTAAGAAAGTAACGGTTAGGGTTAGGGTTAGCGTTAACCCTAACCCCAACTTAATCCATGTCATCAATCAAACTTTAACCAGAAACCGTTGTCTGTGATGAAAATGAATTCTTTAGCTGACTTATATTTTGTATATTTTCACTTTTAATGTTAATTTATAGTTTTGACTTTCCATTTGACATTTTAAGAAAGTAACGGCTAGGGTTAGCGTTAACCCTAGCACCAAGTTAATCCATGTCATAACCCAAACTTTAACCACAAACAGTTGTCCGTGATGGAAATGAATTCTTTTGCTGACTTATATTTTGAATATGTTAATTTTTAATTTCATTTTATGTTTTAACTTTTCATTTGACATTTTAAGAAAGTAACGGTTAGGGTTAGGGTTAGCGTTAACCCTAACACCATCTTAATCCATGTCATAAATCAAATTTTAACCAGAAACCGTTGTCTGTGATGAAAATGAATTCTTTTGCTGACTTATATTTTGTATATTTTCACTTTTAATGTCAATTTATAGTTTTTACTTTCCATTTGACATTTTAAGAAAGTAACGGTTAGGGTTAGGGTTAGCGTTAACCTGAACCCCAACTTAATCCATGTCATAACCCAAACTTTAACCAGAAATCGTTGTCCGTGATGAAAATGAATTCTTTTGCTGACTTATATTTTGAAAATTTTCACTTTTAATTTCATTTTATGTTTTGACTTTTCATTTGACATTTAAAGAAAGTAACGGTTAGGGTTAGGGTTAGGGTTAGCGTTAACCCTAACACCAACTTAATCCATGTCATAACCCAAACTTTAACCAGAAACTGTTTTCCATGATAAAAAATGAATTCTTTAGCTGACATATATTTTGTATATTTTCACTTTTAATGTTAATTTATAGTTTTGACTTTCCATTTGACATTTTAAGAAAGTAACGGTTAGGGTTAGGGTTAGCGTTAACCCTAACCCCAACTTAATCCATGTCATAAATCAAACTTTAACCAGAAACCGTTGTCTGTGATGAAAATGAATTCTTTAGCTGACTTATATTTTGTATATTTTCACTTTTAATGTCAATTTATAGTTTTTACTTTCCATTTGACATTTTAAGAAAGTAACGGTTAGGGTTAGGGTTAGCGTTAACCTGAACCCCAACTTAATCCATGTTATAACCCAAACTTTAACCAGAAATCGTTGTCCGTGATGAAAATGAATTCTTTTGCTGACTTATATTTTGAAAATTTTCACTTTTAATTTCATTTTATGTTTTGACTTTCCATTTGACATTTTAAGAAAGTAACGGTTAGGGTTAGGGTTAGGGTTAGCGTTAACCCTAACACCAACTTAATCCATGTCATAAATCAAACTTTAACCAGAAACCTTTGTCTGTGATGAACATGAATTCGTTTGCTGACTTATATTTTGTATATTTTCACTTTTAATGTCAATTTATAGTTTTGACTTTCCATTTGACATTTTAAGAAAGTAACGGTTAGGGTTAGGGTTAGCGTTAACCCTAACCCCAACTTAATCCATGTCATAAATCAAACTTTAACCAGAAACCGTTGTCTGTGATGAAAATGAATTCTTTAGCTGACTTATATTTTGTATATTTTCACTTTTAATGTTAATTTATAGTTTTGACTTTCCATTTGACATTTTAAGAAAGTAACGGCTAGGGTTAGCGTTAACCCTAGCACCAAGTTAATCCATGTCATAACCCAAACTTTAACCACAAACCGTTGTCCGTGATGAAAATGAATTCTTTTGCTGACTTATATTTTGAAAATTTTCACTTTTAATTTCATTTTATGTTTTGACTTTTCATTTGACATTTAAAGAAAGTAACGGTTAGGGTAAGGGTTAGGGTTAGCGTTAACCCTAACACCAACTTAATCCATGTCATAACCCAAACTTTAACCAGAAACTGTTTTCCATGATAAAAAATGAATTCTTTAGCTGACATATATTTTGTATATTTTCACTTTTAATGTTAATTTATAGTTTTGACTTTCCATTTGACATTTTAAGAAAGTAACGGTTAGGGTTAGGATTAGGGTTAGCGTTAACCCTAACCCCAACTTAATCCATATCATCACCCAAACTTTAACCAGAAACCGTTTTCCATGATGAAAATGAATTCTTTAGCTGACTTATATTTTGTATATTTTCACTTTTAATGTCAATTTATAGTTTTTACTTTCCATTAGACATTTTAAGAAAGTAACGGTTAGGGTTAGGGTTAGCGTTAGCGTTAACCCTAACCCCAACTTAATCCATATCATAACCCAAACTTTAACCAGAAATCGTTGTCCGTGATGAAAATGAATTCTTTTGCTGACTTATATTTTGAAAATTTTCACTTTTAATTTCATTTTATGTTTTGACTTTTCATTTGACATTTAAAGAAAGTAACGGTTAGGGTTAGGGTTAGGGTTAGCGTTAACCCTAACACCAACTTAATCCATGTCATAACCCCAACTTTAACCACAAACCGTTTTCCGTGATGAAAATAAATTATTTTGCTGACTTATATTTTGAATATGTTAACTTTTAATTTCATTTTATGTTTTGACTTTTCATTTTACATTTTAAGAAAGTAACGGTTAGGGTTAGCTTTAACCCAACTTAATCCATGTCATAACCCAAACTTTAACCAGAAACCGTTTTCCGTGATAAAAATGAATTCTTTTGCTGACTTATACTTTGAATTTTTTCAATTTAAATGTCAATTTTTTTTTACTTTTTATTTCATTTTATGTTTTGACTTTCCATTTGACATTTTAAGAAAGTAACGGTAAGGGTTAGGGTTAGCGTTAACCCTAACACCAACTTAATCAATGTCATAAATCAAACTTTAACCAGAAACCGTTGTCTGTGATGAAAATGAATTCTTTTGCTGACTTATATTTTGTATATTTTCACTTTTAATGTCAATTTATAGTTTTGACTTTCCATTTGACATTTTAAGAAAGTAACGGTTAGGGTTACGGTTAGCGTTAACCCTTACCCCAACTTAATCCATGTCATAAATCAAACTTTAACCAGAAACCGTTGTCTGTGATGAAAATGAATTCTTTAGCTGACTTATATTTTGTATATTTTCACTTTTAATGTTAATTTATAGTTTTGACTTTCCATTTGACATTTTAAGAAAGTAACGGCTAGGGTTAGGGTTAGCGTTAGCGTTAACCCTAACACCAACTTAATCCATATCATAACCCAAACTTTAACCAGAAATCGTTGTCCGTGATGAAAATGTATTTTTTTGCTGACTTATATTTTGAATATTTTCACTTTTTATTTCATTTTATGTTTTGACTTTCCATTTGACATTTTAAGAAAGTAACGGTTAGGGTTAGAGTTAGGGTTAGCGTTAACCCTAACCCCAACTTAATTCATATCATAACCCAAACTTTAACCAGAAATCGTTGTCCGTGATGAAAATGAATTCTTTTGCTGACTTATATTTTGAATATTTTCACTTTTCATTTCATTTTATGTTTTGACTTTCCATTTGACATTTTAAGAAAGTAACAGTTAGGGTTAGGGTTAGGGTTAGCGTTAACCCTAGCACCAACTTAATTCATGTCATAACCCAAACTTTAACCACAAACAGTTGTCCGTGATGGAAATGAATTCTTTTGCTGACTTATATTTTGAATATGTTAATTTTTAATTTCATTTTATGTTTTAACTTTTCATTTGACATTTTAAGAAAGTAACGGTTAGGGTTAGGGTAAGGGTTAGCGTTAACCCTAACCCCAACTTAATCCATATCATAACCCAAACTTTAACCAGAAATCGTTGTCCGTGATGAAAATGAATTCTTTTGCTGACTTATATTTTGAAAATGCTAACTTTTAATCTCATTTTATGTTTTGACTTTTCATTTAACATTTTAAGAAATACAAATGACAACAAAGTTCCAGACAATAAATTTTGCTACGCCTGACGCGCGTTTCGTCTATTCAAGACTCATCAGAGGCGCTCTACCAAAAATATTGAAAATGCCAAACACTGTATGAATATGAAGAGCATAGAACAGTAAAACCAAAAATACCAAACTGGGGAACCAATTATTACTAAGATATTCAACCTATGTCTGGGGTAGGAAGAACCTTAGGGTTTAGACAATTTTGAAATTTAGACGGATAATTTAAAGCTTTGATGTATTCTCCAACTCAAAAGTGTTGGTGCCGGAGCGGGCTAACCTCGGGGAATTTAAACTCCACCAGCAGTGCTAACCTTCACGTGTGTTCGAAATACAAATGACAACAAAGTTCCAGACAATAAATTTTGCTACGCCTGACGCGCGTTTCGTCTATTCAAGACTCATCAGAGGCGCTCTACCAAAAATATTGAAAATGCCAAACACTGTATGAATATGAAGAGCATAGAACAGTAAAACCAAAAATACCAAACTGGGGAACCAATTATTACTAAGATATTCAACCTATGTCTGGGGTAGGAAGAACCTTAGGGTTTAGACAATTTTGAAATTTAGACGGATAATTTAAAGCTTTGATGTATTCTCTAACTCAAAAGTGTTGGTGCCGGAGCGGGCTAACCTCGGGGAATTTAAACTCCACCAGCAGTGCTAACCTTCACGTGTGTTCGAAATACAAATGACAACAAAGTTCCAGACAATAAATTTTGCTACGCCTGACGCGCGTTTCGTCTATTCAAGACTCATCAGAGGCGCTCTACCAAAAATATTGAAAATGCCAAACACTGTATGAATATGAAGAGCATAGAACAGTTAAACCAAAAATACCAAACTGGGGAACCAATTATTACTAAGATATTCAACCTATGTCTGGGGTAGGAAGAACCTTAGGGTTTAGACAATTTTGAAATTTAGACGGATAATTTAAAGCTTTGATGTATTCTCCAACTCAAAAGTGTTGGTGCCGGAGCGGGCTAACCTCGGGGAATTTAAACTCCACCAGCAGTGCTAACCTTCACGTGTGTTCGAAATACAAATGACAACAAAGTTCCAGACAATAAATTTTGCTACGCCTGACGCGCGTTTCGTCTATTCAAGACTCATCAGAGGCGCTCTACCAAAAATATTGAAAATGCCAAACACTGTATGAATATGAAGAGCATAGAACAGTAAAACCAAAAATACCAAACTGGGGAACCAATTATTACTAAGATATTCAACCTATGTCTGGGGTAGGAAGAACCTTAGGGTTTAGACAATTTTGAAATTTAGACGGATAATTTAAAGCTTTGATGTATTCTCTAACTCAAAAGTGTTGGTGCCGGAGCGGGCTAACCTCGGGGAATTTAAACTCCACCAGCAGTGCTAACCTTCACGTGTGTTCGAAATACAAATGACAACAAAGTTCCAGACAATAAATTTTGCTACGCCTGACGCGCGTTTCGTCTATTCAAGACTCATCAGAGGCACTCTACCTAACATATTGAAAATGCCAAACACTGTATGAATATGAAGAGCATAGAACAGTAAAACCAAAAATACCAAACTGGGGAACCAATTATTACTAAGATATTCAACCTATGTCTGGGGTAGGAAGAACCTTAGGGTTTAGACAATTTTGAAATTTAGACGGATAATTTAAAGCTTTGATGTATTCTCCAACTCAAAAGTGTTGGTGCCGGAGCGGGCTAACCTCGGGGAATTTAAACTCCACCAGCAGTGCTAACCTTCACGTGTGTTCGAAATACAAATGACAACAAAGTTCCAGACAATAAATTTTGCTACGCCTGACGCGCGTTTCGTCTATTTAAGACTCATCAGAGGCGCTCTACCAAAAATATTGAAAATGCCAAACACTGTATGAATATGAAGAGCATAGAACAGTAAAACCAAAAATACCAAACTGGGGAACCAATTATTACTAAGATATTCAACCTATGTCTGGGGTAGGAAGAACCTTAGGGTTTAGACAATTTTGAAATTTAGACGGATAATTTAAAGCTTTGATGTATTCTCCAACTCAAAAGTGTTGGTGCCGGAGCGGGCTAACCTCGGGGAATTTAAACTCCACCAGCAGTGCTAACCTTCACGTGTGTTCGAACTACAAATGACAACAAAGTTCCAGACAATAAATTTTGCTACGCCTGACGCGCGTTTCGTCTATTCAAGACTCATCAGAGGCGCTCTACCAAAAATATTGAAAATGCCAAACACTGTATGAATATGAAGAGCATAGAACAGTAAAACCAAAAATACCAAACTGGGGAACCAATTATTACTAAGATATTCAACCTATGTCTGGGGTAGGAAGAACCTTAGGGTTTAGACAATTTTGAAATTTAGACGGATAATTTAAAGCTTTGATGTATTCTCCAACTCAAAAGTGTTGGTGCCGGAGCGGGCTAACCTCGGGGAATTTAAACTCCACCAGCAGTGCTAACCTTCACGTGTGTTCGAAATACAAATGACAACAAAGTTCCAGACAATAAATTTTGCTACGCCTGACGCGCGTTTCGTCTATTCAAGACTCATCAGAGGCGCTCTACCAAAAATATTGAAAATGCCAAACACTGTATGAATATGAAGAGCATAGAACAGTAAAACCAAAAATACCAAACTGGGGAACCAATTATTACTAAGATATTCAACCTATGTCTGGGGTAGGAAGAACCTTAGGGTTTAGACAATTTTGAAATTTAGACGGATAATTTAAAGCTTTGATGTATTCTCCAACTCAAAAGTGTTGGTGCCGGAGCGGGCTAACCTCGGGGAATTTAAACTCCACCAGCAGTGCTAACCTTCACGTGTGTTCGAAATACAAATGACAACAAAGTTCCAGACAATAAATTTTGCTACGCCTGACGCGCGTTTCGTCTATTCAAGACTCATCAGAGGCGCTCTTCCAAAAATATTGAAAATGCCAAACACTGTATGAATATGAAGAGCATAGAACAGTAAAACCAAAAATACCAAACTGGGGAACCAATTATTACTAAGATATTCAACCTATGTCTGGGGTAGGAAGAACCTTAGGGTTTAGACAATTTTGAAATTTAGACGGATAATTTAAAGCTTTGATGTATTCTCCAACTCAAAAGTGTTGGTGCCGGAGCGGGCTAACCTCGGGGAATTTAAACTCCACCAGCAGTGCTAACCTTCACGTGTGTTCGAAATACAAATGACAACAAAGTTCCAGACAATAAATTTTGCTACGCCTGACGCGCGTTTCGTCTATTCAAGACTCATCAGAGGCGCTCTACCTAACATATTGAAAATGCCAAACACTGTATGAATATGAAGAGCATAGAACAGTAAAACCAAAAATACCAAACTGGGGAACCAATTATTACTAAGATATTCAACCTATGTCTGGGGTAGGAAGAACCTTAGGGTTTAGACAATTTTGAAATTTAGACGGATAATTTAAAGCTTTGATGTATTCTCCAACTCAAAAGTGTTGGTGCCGGAGCGGGCTAACCTCGGGGAATTTAAACTCCACCAGCAGTGCTAACCTTCACGTGTGTTCGAAATACAAATGACAACAAAGTTCCAGACAATAAATTTTGCTACGCCTGACGCGCGTTTCGTCTATTCAAGACTCATCAAAGGCGCTCTACCAAAAATATTGAAAATGCCAAACACTGTATGAATATGAAGAGCATAGAACAGTAAAACCAAAAATACCAAACTGGGGAACCAATTATTACTAAGATATTCAACCTATGTCTGGGGTAGGAAGAACCTTAGGGTTTAGACAATTTTGAAATTTAGACGGATAATTTAAAGCTTTGATGTATTCTCCAACTCAAAAGTGTTGGTGCCGGAGCGGGCTAACCTCGGGGAATTTAAACTCCACCAGCAGTGCTAACCTTCACGTGTGTTCGAAATACAAATGACAACAAAGTTCCAGACAATAAATTTTGCTACGCCTGACGCGCGTTTCGTCTATTCAAGACTCATCAGAGGCGCTCTACCAAAAATATTGAAAATGCCAAACACTGTATGAATATGAAGAGCATAGAACAGTAAAACCAAAAATACCAAACTGGGGAACCAATTATTACTAAGATATTCAACCTATGTCTGGGGTAGGAAGAACCTTAGGGTTTAGACAATTTTGAAATTTAGACGGATAATTTAAAGCTTTGATGTATTCTCCAACTCAAAAGTGTTGGTGCCGGAGCGGGCTAACCTCGGGGAATTTAAACTCCACCAGCAGTGCTAACCTTCACGTGTGTTCGAAATACAAATGACAACAAAGTTCCAGACAATAAATTTTGCTACGCCTGACGCGCGTTTCGTCTATTCAAGACTCATCAGAGGCGCTCTACCAAAAATATTGAAAATGCCAAACACTGTATGAATATGAAGAGCATAGAACAGTAAAACCAAAAATACCAAACTGGGGAACCAATTATTACTAAGATATTCAACCTATGTCTGGGGTAGGAAGAACCTTAGGGTTTAGACAATTTTGAAATTTAGACGGATAATTTAAAGCTTTGATGTACTCTCTAACTCAAAAGTGTTGGTGCCGGAGCGGGCTAACCTCGGGGAATTTAAACTCCACCAGCAGTGCTAACCTTCACGTGTGTTCGAAATACAAATGACAACAAAGTTCCAGACAATAAATTTTGCTACGCCTGACGCGCGTTTCGTCTATTCAAGACTCATCAGAGGCGCTCTACCTAACATATTGAAAATGCCAAACACTGTATGAATATGAAGAGCATAGAACAGTAAAACCAAAAATACCAAACTGGGGAACCAATTATTACTAAGATATTCAACCTATGTCTGGGGTAGGAAGAACCTTAGGGTTTAGACAATTTTGAAATTTAGACGGATAATTTAAAGCTTTGATGTATTCTCCAACTCAAAAGTGTTGGTGCCGGAGCGGGCTAACCTCGGGGAATTTAAACTCCACCAGCAGTGCTAACCTTCACGTGTGTTCGAAATACAAATGACAACAAAGTTCCAGACAATAAATTTTGCTACGCCTGACGCGCGTTTCGTCTATTCAAGACTCATCAGAGGCGCTCTACCAAAAATATTGAAAATGCCAAACACTGTATGAATATGAAGAGCCTAGAACAGTAAAACCAAAAATACCAAACTGGGGAACCAATTATTACTAAGATATTCAACCTATGTCTGGGGTAGGAAAAACCTTAGGGTTTAGACAATTTTGAAATTTAGACGGATAATTTAAAGCTTTGATGTATTCTCCAACTCAAAAGTGTTGGTGCCGGAGCGGGCTAACCTCGGGGAATTTAAACTCCACCAGCAGTGCTAACCTTCACGTGTGTTCGAAATACAAATGACAACAAAGTTCCAGACAATAAATTTTGCTACGCCTGACGCGCGTTTCGTCTATTCAAGACTCATCAGAGGCGCTCTACCTAACATATTGAAAATGCCAAACACTGTATGAATATGAAGAGCATAGAACAGTAAAACCAAAAATACCAAACTGGGGAACCAATTATTACTAAGATATTCAACCTATGTCTGGGGTAGGAAGAACCTTAGGGTTTAGACAATTTTGAAATTTAGACGGATAATTTAAAGCTTTGATGTATTCTCCAACTCAAAAGTGTTGGTGCCGGAGCGGGCTAACCTCGGGGAATTTAAACTCCACCAGCAGTGCTAACCTTCACGTGTGTTCGAAATACAAATGACAACAAAGTTCCAGACAATAAATTTTGCTACGCCTGACGCGCGTTTCGTCTATTCAAGACTCATCAAAGGCGCTCTACCAAAAATATTGAAAATGCCAAACACTGTATGAATATGAAGAGCATAGAACAGTAAAACCAAAAATACCAAACTGGGGAACCAATTATTACTAAGATATTCAACCTATGTCTGGGGTAGGAAGAACCTTAGGGTTTAGACAATTTTGAAATTTAGACGGATAATTTAAAGCTTTGATGTATTCTCCAACTCAAAAGAGTTGGTGCCGGAGCGGGCTAACCTCGGGGAATTTAAACTCCACCAGCAGTGCTAACCTTCACGTGTGTTCGAAATACAAATGACAACAAAGTTCCAGACAATAAATTTTGCTACGCCTGACGCGCGTTTTGTCTATTCAAGACTCATCAGAGGCGCTCTACCAAAAATATTGAAAATGCCAAACACTGTATGAATATGAAGAGCATAGAACAGTAAAACCAAAAATACCAAACTGGGGAACCAATTATTACTAAGATATTCAACCTATGTCTGGGGTAGGAAGAACCTTAGGGTTTAGACAATTTTGAAATTTAGACGGATAATTTAAAGCTTTGATGTATTCTCCAACTCAAAAGTGTTGGTGCCGGAGCGGGCTAACCTCGGGGAATTTAAACTCCACCAGCAGTGCTAACCTTCACGTGTGTTCGAAATACAAATGACAACAAAGTTCCAGACAATAAATTTTGCTACGCCTGACGCGCGTTTCGTCTATTCAAGACCCATCAGAGGCGCTCTACCAAAAATATTGAAAATGCCAAACACTGTATGAATATGAAGAGCATAGAACAGTAAAACCAAAAATACCAAACTGGGGAACCAATTATTACTAAGATATTCAACCTATGTCTGGGGTAGGAAGAACCTTAGGGTTTAGACAATTTTGAAATTTAGACGGATAATTTAAAGCTTTGATGTATTCTCCAACTCAAAAGTGTTGGTGCCGGAGCGGGCTAACCTCGGGGAATTTAAACTCCACCAGCAGTGCTAACCTTCACGTGTGTTCGAAATACAAATGACAACAAAGTTCCAGACAATAAATTTTGCTACGCCTGACGCGCGTTTCGTCTATTCAAGACTCATCAGAGGCGCTCTACCAAAAATATTGAAAATGCCAAACACTGTATGAATATGAAGAGCATAGAACAGTAAAACCAAAAATACCAAACTGGGGAACCAATTATTACTAAGATATTCAACCTATGTCTGGGGTAGGAAGAACCTTAGGGTTTAGACAATTTTGAAATTTAGACGGATAATTTAAAGCTTTGATGTACTCTCTAACTCAAAAGTGTTGGTGCCGGAGCGGGCTAACCTCGGGGAATTTAAACTCCACCAGCAGTGCTAACCTTCACGTGTGTTCGAAATACAAATATGAAGAGCATAGAACAGTAAAACCAAAAATACCAAACTGGGGAACCAATTATTATTAAGATATTCAACCTATGTCTGGGGTAGGAAGAACCTTAGGGTTAGGGTTAGCGTTAACCCCAACACCAACTTAATCCATGTCATAACCCAAACTTTAACCACAAACCGTTGTCCGTGATGAAAATGAATTCTTTTGCTGACTTATATTTTGAATATGTTAACTTTTAATTTCATTTTATGTTTTGACTTTTCATTTGACATTTTATGAAAGTAACGGTTAGGGTTAGGGTTAGCGTTAACCCCAACACCAACTTAATCCATGTCATAACCCAAACTTTAACCAGAAACCGTTTTCCATGATGAAAATGAATTCTTTAGCTGACTTATATTTTGCATATTTTCACTTTTAATGTTAATTTATAGTTTTGACTTTCCATTTGACATTTTAAGAAAGTAACGGTTAGGGTTAGGGTTAGGGTTAGCGTTAACCCTAACCCCAACTTAATCCATATCATAACCCAAACTTTAACCAGAAATCGTTGTCTGTGATGAAAATGAATTCTTTTGCTGACTTGTATTTTGAAATTGTTAACTTTTAATCTCATTTTATGTTTTGACTTTTCATTTGACATTTTAAGAAAGTAACGGTTAGGGTTAGGGTTAGGGTTAGCGTTAACCCCAACACCAACTTAATCCATGTCATAACCCAAACTTTAACCAGAAACCGTTTTCCATGATGAAAATGAATTCTTTAGCTGACTTATATTTGGTATATTTTTACTTTTAATGTTAATTTATAGTTTTGACTTTCCATTTGACATTTTAAGAAAGTAACGGTTAGGGTTAGGGTTACGGTTAGCGTTAACCCTAACACCAACTTAATCCATGTCATAAATCAAACTTTAACCAGAAACCGTTGTCTTTGATGAAAATGAATTCTTTTGCTGACTTATATTTTGTATATTTTCACTTTTAATGTCAATTTATAGTTTTTACTTTCCATTTGACATTTTAAGAAAGTGACGGTTAGGGTTAGGGTTAGGGTTAGCGTTAACCCTAACACCAACTTAATCCATGTCATTACACAAACTTTAACCAGAAACCGTTGTCCGTGATGAAAATGAATTCTTTTGCTGACTTATATTTTGAAAATGTTAACTTTTAATCTCATTTTATGTTTTGACTTTTCATTTGACATTTTAAGAAAGTAACGGTTAGGGTTAGGGTTAGGGTTAGCGTTAACCCCAACACCAACTTAATCCATGTCATAACCCAAACTTTAACCAGAAACTGTTTTCCATGATGAAAATGAATTCTTTAGCTGACTTATATTTTGTATATTTTCACTTTTAATGTTAAATTATAGTTTTGACTTTCCATTTGACATTTTAAGAAAGTAACGGTTAGGGTTAGGGTTAGGGTTAGCGTTAACCCTAACCCCAACTTAATCCATATCATAACCCAAACTTTAACCAGAAATCGTTGTCCATGATGAAAATGAATTCTTTTGCTGACTTGTATTTTGAAAATGTTAACTTTTAATCTCATTTTATGTTTTGACTTTCCATTTGACATTTTAAGAACGTAACGGTTAGGGTTAGGGTTAGGGTTAGCGTTAACCCCAACACCAACTTAATCCATGTCATAACCCAAACTTTAACCAGAAACCGTTTTCCATGATGAAAATGAATTCTTTAGCTGACTTATATTTTGTATATTTTCACTTTTAATGTCAATTTATAGAATTTACTTTCCATTTGACATTTTAAGAAAGTAACGGTTAGGGTTAGGGCTAGCGTTAACCCTAACACCAACTTAATCCATGTCATAACCCAAACTTTAACCAGAAATCGTTGTCTGTGATGAACATGAATTCTTTTGCTGACTTATATTTTGAAAATTTTCACTTTAAATTTCGTTTTATGTTTTGACTTTTCATTTGACATTTAAAGAAAGTAACGGTTAGGGTTAGGGTTAGGGTTAGCGTTAACCCTAACACCAACTTAATCCATGTCATAACCCAAACTTTAACCACAAACCGTTGTCCGTGATGAAAATGAATTATTTTGCTGACTTATATTTTGAATATGTTAACTTTAAATTTCATTTTATGTTTTGACTTTTCATTTGACATTTTAAGAAAGTAACGGTTAGGGTTAGCTTTAACCCCAACACCAACTTAATCCATGTCATAACTCAAACTTTAACCAGAAACCGTTTTCCATGATGAAAATGAATTCTTTAGCTGACTTATATTTTGTATATTTTCACTTTTAATGTCAATTTATAGTTTTGACTTTCCATTTGACATTTTAAAAAAGTAACGGTTAGGGTAAGGGTTAGGGTTAGTGTTAATTCTAACACCAACTTAATCCATGTAATAAATCAAACTTTAACCAGAAACCGTTGTCTTTGATGAAAATGAATTCTTTTGCTGACTTATATTTTGTATATTTTCACTTTTAATGTCAATTTATAGTTTTTATTTTCCATTTGACATTTTAAGAAAGTGACGGTTAGGGTTAGGGTTAGCGTTAACCCTAACACCAGCTTAATCCATGTCATTACCCAAACTTTAACCAGAAACCGTTGTCCGTGATGAAAATGAATTCTTTTGCTGACTTATATTTGTATATTTTCACTTTAAATTTCATTTTATGTTTTGACTTTTCATTTGACATTTTATGAAAGTAACGGTTAGGGTTAGGGTTAGGGTTAGCGTTAACCTTAACACCAACTTAATCCATGTTATTACCCAAACTTTAACCAGAAACCGTTGTCCGTGATGAAAATGAATTCTTTTGCTGACTTATATTTTGAAAATGTTAACTTTTAATCTCATTTTATGTTTTGACTTTTCATTTGACATTTTAAAGTGCAACTAAAACGGTCATAACAACTTGATCTTATTCAAAAGTTTGTATTTTTCTAAGATCAACGCAAAAAATCCGATCAAAATCCGTTGACAAATAACGGAGATATGAGTGTTTGAAGTTAAAAATTTCGCACCTTTCAAAATCTAATCAACGATATGTCCGGAAAAGAATTATATGCGAGTTAACCGGAAGTGACGCACAAGGGGAAACCGAGATGGTTTGCTAGTATAGTAGGAATGTGTTTTTGAAAGGGTAATTAAAGATATAGGCAATGAAATATATATAATTTCGGTGGCAAATTTTTTAATAAATATTTAAAGGAATTTCCCAACGAGCGCATATACATTTTCCAATTTTTAACAATATATTTTACATCAGATAATTTTCTAAAAAGATAGGCCGTTACAGGAATGAAGTTTATAAGAGCTTTTTAAAATTTGTATTAAATGTTAAAGCAATGAACCAAAGTGTTCGAATTCCCTGGTTAAATCATATGATTTAAGCAAATAATTGTCATATTGCACAAAATTTTAAGTTTTTACCGCAGCAACCAATACACGTAAATGATGCAATCAAAGGAACATATCAATTTTAAACAGATTGTTCGAAGTGTTAATTTAAAGCATATTTGTCAAAAATGCAGGTCTATGTCGGAATTGGACGGTGTCAGGAATCCAGTCCTCATGGTAATTACCTGATATATTAACCCATGCTGAGTATGGTCTGATTTAACAAACGCAGGTGTGAAGTGAAACGAAATTAGACGACCAATATATCACCGTAGGGGGCAGTTCACAATTTGGGGACACTCGAGCATTTTCTCAAATTATGTTTCATTATCGTATTGAAATAGAAAAATAATAAAATAAAATAAATTCCTACAGTATTTGCAATAAATGGCTCCATACTGTTGTTGGGCATATAATGTTCATATCAGCGTCTAAAATTTTATTAAGTTTACAGTATAAAAAAAACATGTTAAAGCATCACGCATATCCTAGAGTATCGTCTCTTGGTGCCTTCTGCAAATAAACTTTAAATTCAGAAATTAATTCTTCAATATATTTAATTAGTAAAGAGTATTTATTAAAATAACATCAGATCATATAGAACTTTTATATGGTGTGGTTCTGGCAAATACTTAGTAAAATACAAATATGTATTACTCTATTTTATTGACCGGGTTGGTCACGGGTCAATTATTTCGGTATTCTTCGATTAAATCTTACCTAAAAGACTGAGAAATTTAAGCTCCGCCCATCCTTGTGAATAAAATAGAGTTATAAGTATGCTTATTTATAATCTTTAATAATTATAGTTGAAAACAATAATACAAACACATCACATTGTGTATTCTAGTATGCCCCCAGTGGGACCAAATTGGACAAATAAAGAATTGAATTGAATTATAATGCTTCTCCTCGCAACAATTGGTACGGACGAACGAACAGGTGGACGGCCCCGAACACTAATATGCGCAATACGTTCGTAGATGGGCATACAAATTCCGCCCGCTTGCAGATTTTTTTTCATGAAATGTCCGACGAACTATAAATTATCTGGCGTCAAACTTTCCAAGAAATCCACGAATTAAAAATAAGCCACAGATGCCCCCCCCCTCGTTCTTAAAATGTATCAGAGTTATGGACCTAAACCAAGAACTTAACAAAAGTGTTACGGACGTATGCACGGATGGACTAGGGTTAAACCGTGATTATGGCCGATCCACATACGTGGTCGGGCCATAAAAAAGCGAGACACGTCTCGTAAATCTGTATATCCTAGAATATAGGAAACCATGGAATAATGTTGAATGTGAGAATGCCAAAACGGTGATGTCTTAGCTTTCTGTATATTAATATATGTAATAGTGTCGGTTTAATAATTGAAATGACTTTATTTGCAAAACATAAAACCATTACGGGTTCCGCAAATACAAAACAAATACAAATATCATATACAAATAACTTATACATAAATAAATGGTTTTACATACATTTTGTAATTATGTGATATGAAAGTTACTTGACCAGTATAGAGTCATTTTCGCAACTCTAAAGATTGTTCAAGTTATGAAATCAATGATAATGGGCAATATTTTAAAATAAATAAAAGTTTATTGGTAGAATCAAGCTGGTTAAAATCGGGGTATTTAGTATATATCATGTTAAAGAATTTATTTCGTATGTTATTATTTATTTGGCAGTCCAAAAAGAAATGTTTTTCGTCATCTAAGACCTTGCATATTTTGCATTTAAGTCTTTGTTCACGAGGTGTATTTTTGTATCTCCCAATTTCAATTTTCAAATTATGGTCACTGATGCGGAATTTTGTAAGGATTTTTCTACTACTTCTTTTCCGGGTTTTTAAATAATCTTCAGGTTTTATGTTCGATTTTAACTTGCTATAAAGAAATAATTAAGAAGAGTTATCAAAATTTAGGATTTTATCCATGAAAACTTCATTGTATTTTTCAGTAATAACATCATTACTGGCCTGTCACATTTTTGATGTCTAGATGTTTATATGACAATAAATTTGATTGATTGATTTAAAAATGATTTCTTTTATTATTTCTACTTCACATCATTAAAATTATATTAAGTAAGTTTTTAGTGATTAAACATATATTTTACATGTTTTATATCACATTCATGTATTTTATTTCTTGATGCATTAATTATCATTTAATTATTATTAATAAATTGTAAAGATGAACTACCGTTAACTTGCTATTGTAACTAGTGTAAACAAATTATTCGGTTCCTCCTCTGACGTAGCACAGTCAGTGGCATTAGTGACGCGAAAGCGGAAGTTATAAAGGTGAGATTTTAAGAAATTAGCACTTAATTGCCAATATCTTTGTTATTTGTCATCGGAATCAAGTCGGGTTTTTTGCTTTGATCTTAGAAAATTAAGATCTATGAAATGATATAAAGTTGTTATAGACGTTTTAGTTGCACTTTAAGAAAGTAACGGTTAGGGTTAGGGTTAGGGTTAGCGTTAACCCCAACACCAACTTAATCCATGTCATAACCCAAACTTTAACCAGAAACCATTTTCCATGATGAAAATAAATTATTTAGCTGACTTATATTTTGTATATTTTCACTTTTAATGTTAATTTATAGTTTTGACTTTCCATTTGACATTTTAAGAAAGTAACGGTTAGGGTTAGGGTTAGGGTTAGCGTTAACCCTAACCCCAACTTAATCCATATCATAACCCAAACTTTAACCAGAAATCGTTGTCCGTGATGAAAATGAATTTTTTGCTGACTTATGTTTTGAAAATGTTAACTTTTAATCTCATTATATGTTTTGACTTTCCATTTGACATTTTAAGAAAGTAACGGTTAGGGTTAGGGTTAGGGTTAGCTTTAACCCCAACACCAACTTAATCCATGTCATAACTCAAACTTTAACCAGAAACCGTTTTCCATGATGAAAATGAATTCTTTAGCTGACTTATATTTTGTATATTTTCACTTTTAATGTCAATTTATAGTTTTGACTTTCCATTTGACATTTTAAGAAAGTAACGGTTAGGGTTAGGGTTAGGGTTAGCGTTAACCCTAACCCCAACATAATCCATATCATAACCCAAACTTTAACCAGAAATCGTTGTCCGTGATGAAAATGAATTTTTTGCTGACTTACACTAGGAACCTATTATTTTTCTGATACGGCCATTTCAGTCCATTTTTTTCTGGTTCAGATTATTTCAGATTTTCAGTCGTTTTTCAGATCAAAATCAACTTTCCCGGTTCAGTCTTGTTCAGTCCTGTGAAGACAAAATCAGACAATGTGCATGGGGACTTGTTCAGAAACGTTCAGTCTATGTCAGATCGGTTCAGTCATTTGGTTAATTTTCTTGTTCAGTCTCGTTCAGTATTGGTCAGGTTTGGTCAGACAAGCAAGTTATTGGAATTTATACCACATGTTTAGTAACAAATCAAGATTGGATTATCTCCCTTTAAATTGCGAAATCTAAAATATTTATTTATTTAGTTAAATCTTTCTATGTAAACTGTGATAAATTTATTCAAGTTTTTTCTTCTTTCGGAATTAGAAATTTAGAACATTTTTATTGTACAATTTAATAAGTAAATATTGTATACTGTCACTGTGTGATAATATATAAAAAAAAATTATCCAGGATACCAATCGACGTTAATTTTCCTTTGAACTCGCTTTTAAAGCTATTTGTGCCTTTGAATTTTCTTATTGCTACTAACTAAAATTTGTATTGGAAAAAATATTCAAAATCTTAGATTTATCCCAGCACAAAAAACGATGAAAATATAAAACGAACTAAAAACTAATTCAAATAGTCGAAAACACGCACGTTCCTAAACATGCCAATAATGAAGCACATGAGTAGTAAAAATCTGCAAATCACGAAATACAGAAAAAAATTAGACATAACGGAGCACGTACAACCTCACCAACATGAAAATGCAAGAATTGAAAATCAATATCACGAAAACGCGCGTAATAAAATGCAGGAAAATAATCCTTTTACCCCTTTTGAACATGAATGGGGCTCCCGCAGGGTCAAAACAGCCTGCGATCTGATGGATTATAATGTTTTATATCCAACTGTAATTTACTAGTTCCAGTGAAGCAATTAAAGTACAATCAATTTGTAGATGTGGTATAAAACAAAGCCGACAGATGGACCGACCAATTAACTAGACGATGTGGACCGGTATACGTATCCATGCAGGCAATAATTATATATAATTTTTTATAACTATTATAATAATTATATATCTAACTATAAAGATAAATCGAATAGAATTATGTTAAATGTATGTTCTGTTTTTATTTCAAGTCATCGATATTGATAAAACTTAATAATTATTATAAATTTTACGGAAATGATTAACAGAATATACATGTAGTTGGAATCTTTTTTTTTATATTTAAATCAGAAAAATGTACGTATTTTCTGAGTATCCTTCTGACTAAAATCATTTTGATTTTCATTCCTTATTTTTTAAAATTTCTTGAAATACTTGTAATACGTGAAATACACAAGTGTTTTTTTTTTAAATACGAATAGTTGACGTTGATTTGTTTCATTTAAAAAAATAACTTTAGTATCTATATGCACATTTTATATACATTTGCATTTTTACATAATACATGATTAATCTAACATCATCTCAGGACTAGATGCAAATATTTATGTATAAATTCACATAAGCTATTCAATTAAATTAAGCGCATGTAGACGTAATTTGATTAAACAAATGCATAGCTCGAATTTTCCATTCCTGCGGAACTTGTAACTGGCCTTAAAGCTATTGAATCCAGAAACGACAAGCATTTTTCGTGCATTACAAGCTCTAAGACGTGTGATTAAGTTTTATGAATCTATATCAAGTTATGCAGCAGAAAGCAATATCACTGTGCAATATCCAAGTCTTTAAAATCAATGACCTTGATCCTTAATTCCTCGCAACCAACACAATTTGCATCTTTCATACTCCGTAGGCATTAATGTGCCTTTTTTAAAGCGTGAATTTTGCTTCGGGAACCAATATCACTACCTTTTTAAAAGATTTTTCATAACTTGTGACCTTGACCTTTGGCCTTTTGACCCAAAAGCTTTAGGCTTCTTCCTTATTTCTCAGGCTTAGTAACGATGTCCAAAATCTACGATTAGCGGACCAAACTAGATAGAATGACGGACGAATGGATATTGAAACATATAATGTTTTAACATGTACATGCATCGGTCGTTATCTCAATCTGGGATTCGAATTAGAACTTTGTTTGCTACAATAACGGCGGTTCTAATTTTGTCAGTTACTAGTATTGAATAAAGGTTAAACCGATCTGGGATGATGAATCTCATATATTTAAGAAGAAAAGACAAAACAAGGCAAAAACATGTTATACTGAAAATTGAAGATCGCAACGATCCTGGCATGCAGACATGGTTCAGACATTTAAAAAATAGTAGGTTAAACCTCAAGTGCTTGTGTATAATCAAATTTGAATTTAGCTACCAGAGGCTGACAACATAGGAAAGGTGTTTTTCAGAGAATGCATGTGACATATTTTCTTATAACATTGGTGTAAAAGACAATCACAAAGACAACGAACGGTGTCGGGTAAAAAAAGTCTGAAAAATTACTACAAGCCCTGGCATATCGAATCATGTGCGAGTTAAAAACTCAATATGCTGATGATGTGAACATGGTACTTTCCAGATCATTCTATAAAACCATTCTTCTTAGTTTTTTAATTTAACAGAGGTATGCTTTAATGGCTATGGGGCTGTTTTGAATACCACTCTTTGACTTTCTATGCAATTATAATAAGTCCACTTTGTAATTTACAAAAAAAACAATCATTGTTGTCTGACTAAAACTAGTGGTTTCTTATGGTACTACAGTTTCCTTTATCAATAAAACTGAGCACCATTAATGGCACAAATGCGACGAAATCGGTGTTCAGCTCAACAGTAATTCTTTCAGATTCATCAGCAAATTCCGAGGGCATATAAAAAGACTCATGGCAATGAGTACATACTGGTATACGTATAGTTTCATATGGGTCCCGTCAACTAAAGAATTAATTCATAAAAATGCAGGTTAAGCACAAATCTTTGTAAATGGTTAGCGATTTCGCGTAAATTTGCACAACCTATAGATGATCTTTCAAAGAAGTAGCATGTATTATATACTAGTAGGCTATACCCCAATTGAAGCTAGCATATAAAGGAACGATAGTCTCACTCTCTGCTTAAAGAAATCTATTTCTTCCTTATGTTGACAAGATTTTCTTTTAAACATTATCATAGACTATATCATTACAAAACAGACCGTAAACAGCAGAAAATACCCGTCTTCGAGTCTTCTATGAGAACAATTATATACGCCGTTTATTTTTCACTGCCTTCAGGGGGGGCACTTCCTATATAGAAGGTACTATAAGGACGTGCCGCGTCAATAGGTACCGTTTTTCGAGTTGAAAATATGTGATATGGTCGGGGGAAAAAAACATGAAATATATTATAAGGTCAATAATATTTACTTGCTACTTAAATGACAAGCACGATAAGGCAATTCTTTAATCTTTTCTAATTAACTAGAATTATAAAATGTGAAAAAAAAAAATTCATACCGCAATGACAAAAAAAAGTTATGACAGCCATTCCTTAAATGTTATTTTACTAAACATCTATGAATAGCTATAATCTATTTTCATCTCCAGTTCTTGGCATCAATTATGGGACAAGGGTGCTTTTTTCATTAAAAATATATCATAAAGTATCTATTTCCAAATTCAAAATATATGAAAAGGGTGTCGTTTCAAAATCTCAGCGGCACCTCCCTATCCAAAATATATCGTTGCACCCCCACCCACCCCCCGATTTCACTGCCTTGGCTTATTGGTGCGAACATGATGAATTTGCATACTATTACTCTGGGAAATCGGGTCACTGCCTTCGTCCGTCTGTCGCCAAGTCATAATCAAGTTACATAATTTTGTACAAGTGTCGCTGAATTACCATGTACTGGTAGAGTATCGCTAGTTTAATAATCATTACCTTTGATGTAAAATATAGATAACAAAGTAATACTTTTTTAAAATAAAATAATTAGATTTTTTAATTACAATTGTATTTATTTTATTTCAATACTAGAGTTTTAAACTTCTGCGATTGAAAGATTTATAGGTTCTTACATAAGTTCTTGGAAAAGACCGGCTGATTTTTCACCAGTGATAGAATTTTTCAGTCTTTTTGCGAGTGGAGCGCAGCGGAACGAGTCAAAAGACCAAAAAAAATTCTATCACGAGTGAAAGATCATTGCCGAAAGTTTAAATACAGTGCATTTCATTGGTCGACATCATCGATCAATATCAGTACCGGCGGTTATTATTGGTTAATTGACCAGTGTGAGATCGCTGCACGTGCTCGCATCTCAACCTGGTCATCTCACACTGAAAAGAGTCATTTACGGAAGAAAACTTATTCACTGTGCTTATTCACATAATAGTCAGTTTAATGAAACAGTTTTACTGAATTAAACCGGGCTAACTGCTCATTTGTTTATTGAATATAAAAATAAGAATAATTTTATTACCCAGTGACTGGACCCATTTCTGGGCAAAGGTTCTATTGATTTCACAATAAACAAGCAACATGTACAAAGACATTACAAAGATAATGGTGTTAATTTGTTGTCACAGAATCAGAGCCTGTACATAAACTTGTAAACATATACAGTGTAAAACATGTTTAACAACAATGTTGGTATTTCCCTCAGCAGTTGATCAGTTTTGTCTTAATTCAACCCTTTTAATTATGAATTTACCCAAGTTTTTTTTTTTAATTTAAGCAAATCTTCATTGCTAGTTAACCATATAAATTTATCATCAGTAGAGAGATTAATAAAATTTGGACACAGTGCAGAAATGTCTTTAAATAAAATATCCTTCTACTCTTTAAATTTTGAACATTCAATCAGAAAATGAATTTCATCTTCTAATGAGTATATGAGTTGGCTAATCAAAAGAAATTCCCGTGGGTTGATCCCTGCTGTGAGACGCGCAGAAAGCAGGATGTTTATTTGTGTGACATGTCACATGTATATTAATTGATATCTGAACCGGTAGAGATCAAATGAATACGGGTAAGGTAAATGCTACCTTTAAACGCGTCATTAAGTTGATTTGTAAAATAATTGATAAAAAAAAATGTAGACAAAAGAGTTAATTGCACTGAAAAGGGAGAAAAAATAGTTATAAAATAAGTTTATTTACAAAACTTAAGTTAAAAACAGAATACCTCATCTTCTTCGATGCAGGGTATGAAAATTCAAGATGGGATCATATTATGTATGTTTTCAAATATAAGATATTTACATTCAACAAAATAATTCGTGTAGTTTAGTGAAAGAACGTCAGATTTCAATAACTTTCTTTTTCCTCTTAAGTCTTTTTTCCAGCAATAAAAATATCAAAGATGTATTATAGTAACCCCTCCCCCCCCCCAAAAAAAAAAACCAAATGCATGGGCAGTGAATGGACGCAAAATTAATACATATACTACATGTACTAAAACAAATTGCTATACCATAATTTATAATGCATCCATTTATAAAAATCCTAAGACAACGTACCTTGTTAATTGGTGGATACATGCACTTTTAATGCCGATTTTAAACTAAGAAAACTATATATCTAAAAAAATTATATATTTTACTTATTTTCATTTTCATTTTGAGTAAGAAAGTGTGATATAAGATTATTTTTAATAAGAACAAAACATATTAAAAAGATTCGACTAAGAAGATATGCAGGTCATCAGTGTATTATGACTATTGTGTGCGTGTTTGTCTTGGCTTTGTTGTATATATTGAAAATAGCTTATCTCTGTAATACAGTTGTTGTTAGTTAGTCATTTAACCTCTTTTTGTTGGCCCCCTTTTAATTAAAGAATGTTAAGACCATTACACAGATAAACACACCATTTTAAGTTTTAAAAGAATACGTATTAAACCATATGGACATTTTTTTGAACTTTTTTTTAGAAGATTAAATCTTGTATTTTGTTGTCGCGCTATTAAAAGGTTTATTTTTCCCTGAACCTATTTTTCAAGAGAAAGATTTTTTGTTGATTAATAAACTCAAAATGGACTGTTAGATCAATTAAACAAGTAGTGTTCCCTGCTTCCAGTCTAAAATTAATATTTTTAAAAAAATTCTCTGTAGGATATTGCTTAAAATCATTGCAATATTTGCGACTTTTAGAGAATGGTTTATAGCCTTTTACTAAAATACATCGACGTTTGAGATACATAAATACATAGTTTTAATATAATTTTTTAATTGGCTTGTGTTGTAAAATTTGAAAGGATATTGAGTAATTTGCGACAATTTAAAACAACCAATCGACGAGTCATGACACTATGACAGGCCTTTGAACACCTAATTACCAATCAACAGGTGTTACATGTAAGGATCTCCCGTTAGAATAAATATACAATACCCAGAGTTGTCAGACAAGGTGACACTCCTAATTAGGGTTTATATACGCGTTTCATTTCCTAGATGATCAGTTGCAATCATGAGTTCCAACAACGCAGACCAGACTCAAGAGCAGTTCATTCAATTCCAAGCTATTTGTACCGTTGGGTGTATTTGCTGCAGAAAACTTCTTTCACGCAATGAAACCTGTTCCTGTTGGACACCAGTAGCCACTGTAGATGCTGAGACCCAAACTGACCCTGACCACGTCAAGTATGGTTACACCTCTGAAGACTACTTCACAAGGGGAAAGGATGCACATTCTATGCTTCACGTAAGTTTACTTATGTGACCCTCTTAGTTGGATAGGTTGAATAGACTTACTGTCCACGACCACAACCTAAGTATGCATCACCAATTTAAACAGTTCAACTTTTCAAAGTAACAAGTTTGGCAATTTTAGAAATTGCTTTTTAGGCAAGGCAAATCAATGCAGTCCAGAAAATATATCTTACATTGAGTGATCTTATGCACTAACAAATATTTATCTATTCAAACAAGAATTCTGACAAAGTCAGGATGGGCCCAATTGAATTTGAATATGGGCGCTATGACATACCCCATTGCATGCGTACACAATTGTAAAACTAATAACTTAATATTTCTTTCCAATCCAATTCTAAACACTCTGTGAATTTCTTTTTAAAAATATGGTTCTTTTTTGCAAATCTATGGATGTTGTTTTCAGTTTACCCTTTAAAATTTCAGAACTGTATTGTTATAATTGATTTTATAGATTTTGGAGTCATAGTGTGTACAAGAATTGTTGACACACACCAAAGGCCCTTATAAGCCATAAGCTATTTGATATAAGACTTTGAAATGATATATTTTACACAATTTTACACTTTTAATCTGCTATTCATTGAAAAATGCCTCATTGCACTCAATGTATTTTTCTTTGGTACAAATCAGTTGGTAAGGCCAAAAAGAATTAATTACTTGTCCTTTTGATTTCCCTGTCTGAAATTCAAAAAGTAAAAATGAAATTAAAAAAAATATCGCCCAATCCAAATATATATGCCATTAATTCTAATTTGGTGAAAACTACACAACAGCTTATTTTGTCTTCAGGTATCAATCTAATGTGTTGTAAAGAAATAATAAGTGTATAAAACAACATTTCAAATAATTTGTAGGTCATATTACACAATATGGACTGTTGATATCACTTCTTTTCAATTTACATAATTTTAGAAATATTTCTTGAAATTAAGAAAAATACTCATTTGCTACAACAAAAAGCAAATTTAATCAACAAGTTACAAATGGTAAAAAAATGTTACCCATAGTTTTAAACTGTTGATAGCAAACGAAAACAAAAATTAAAAACATGTCACCTAAAGAAAAATCATTGGCCCAAAATTATCAGAATTCAGAAGATAAATTTGCTGCTCGCTTCTTTTCTTCAAAGATCTAGTCCACAATGCATAGTCCAAAGGACAAGGAATTAATTCTGTGTGGCCTTAGATATTTTTCACTGCTTCTACCTTTTCTACTGCTTTTTGTTTAGTTACATTGTCTACTGCTTTTTGTTTAGTTACATTGTCTACTGCTTTTTGTTTAGTAACATTGTCTACTGTTTTTTGTTAATTTGCCAAGCTAGTTACTTTTGAGAAGTTAAAATTATAATTGGTGGATATCTAATGTCATGGTGAATGGACACCTAATAAATGTATATAAATGAATGTACCACATAAGTGATACTGAGATGTGGAATAAGGCTACATGGTTCAACCGACAATCGACAAGGAGCCAGAAGTCTTTAATCAGAAGTCTTAGTCATTTATTATGTTTTCCTTCTTTCATTGATTTGAATAAAATTAAACAGATCAGATATACACGTATAATACATCAATATTTATTTACATAAATTATATTACATACTGTTGCATTGAATATATATACAAATCAGCATTCAGAGACACCATAAAATTGCATTAGACAAAACAAATCTTTTCTTTCAATACTGGTAAATTTAAAACCTCATTCCATACAACCAAGTGATCATCTTGATGGAGTGCTTTAATTATGAACTCATAACCAAGTTGAAACATTATTTAAAATATAATTATATGCATTATTTAGTCAATTTTTACCTCTAAAACTTGCTACTTTTTTGCTTATGTTAAAAAATTCACATACCCCGGTAAATAACTTTTTAAAATATAAAGTTTAAACAAATCAACCTTTGATGACACACACCATTTTTTGTAATGAGCACAATACATTGTGTCATAGTGTAAACTTGACCAAAATGCGTATAAATTGGTTGTATGGTGTGTAAAACTGTATAAAATTAAATGAAAAATACACTTAAATGTATTTGCATAGCATAGTAAAGTACAATGATGAAATCTTTAATAATAGGTTTAGAAATATAACATTGCCTGAAAGGGTGTATTTAGCATGTTTATAGCTTTTCTCATATACATTCTTTTTAAAAGTATGGACATAAAAACTGCAATTTACCCCTACATTCTATTATTTGCCATGAGGGCCATATTATTTTCAAAATCAAAAATCCATACAATAGTTTGTAGCACTAATGTTCATAAACAACTGTATCAAGGACGATGAAATTGGATGCTTGGTGTTTGCCAAGTTAACAATTTTGTTATAATAACAGGTAAATGCTGTTAATTTGTCAAATTTGATGTTCTAAGAGGAATAACTAGTATTAAAGAACCTTCCTCAAAATTTCAGAATAAGGGCCATAACTCCTACATGGGTAATTGGATATTCATGAAAATTTCAGGGCTTGTAGATCTTGACATGCTGATCGAGCTATAAACCCTCCGTCAGAAATTGAAATTTGATATCTGTGATGGTTTTTAAGATATTAGCAAAAAACTGTATATTGCTTGACCCCTATATTCTTTTTTTAGCCATGGTAACCATGTTTTTTTACATACAAAAAATCTGAATGATTGTTTTATATACATCATGCCAATAAACAACTGTATTAAGTTTGGTTGATTGCAACTGGACTTACATGTATGATGTCAGGCAAATAACATTTGAAATACTGTAAACAGAGTGAGCTAAAAAGGTAAAATACACACAATTTACACATTGATAAGTGTTAAAAATCAATAATGAATAATCATATAATACACACTCAAAAGACAATCAACCTTAAGGAGGCTGGGGGTTCTAAAACAGAGCATCTTTTTCAATCATCTTTCAAATTTAAAGCAACATAAATGATGTAAAAGTTATTTCTTTAATATGTTTCATTAATAAAAAAAATAACAAGATAAACACTTTAAAAAATATAAGGCTTTTCTTAAAAAATCTAATATCAGGGGGGATAATTGGCGGGAAAATGAGTGATTCATTTTAATAAAGAAATGTATTAGAAAATTCTTTAAAATTTAAAAAAGGAGTACCGTGACCCCATGTTTTTTTTAATAGAAATCAAAAGTTTATCCCATTTTTTGATATTTTACACAAATTTTTAGTAATTTCTATGTCAGGTTTTAAAAATCTATGCATTTAGAGAATTTTTCCTATAATCTATACAAATTTGTTAAAATTGAAACCCAATTATTTCAAAAATAAGCCCCGTGACCTATTGTTTTTATTGTTTATTTTCAAAGCTCATACGCCAATTTACTGTAAAAGTTTGAAAAAGATCCTAGGTCAAATTCTAAGACCCCCCAGCCTCCTTAATTGTTAGAGAGCACTAGAAAAGCAACACAGAATACGTTATGCATATATACATGTACAATGTATGTATGGTGGTTATACTGACAATGTCAGCATAGTTTCTAAGAAAAGTATAAGGCTACATTAGAATTGAATAAATTTGTCCATAAAACCAATACTTTACACAGAATTTGTTATGAAAAACAGTCGACCATTTTCTCTACCTACAATCTGAGGGTCACTGATGTCTTCTATCCGAACAACTCTCTGCTGCACTTGGTAATCCGCAACATTCCAAAATCCATTGTCACAATGTGTATTGCCAAACATGTCCAGTAGAACCCAAACATTCAGCTTCCCTCTCCAAGTATGTTCATAAATCTTGTTTATCTTCCCAAACTTAAGATCATCAGTAGGATCACAATTCAATAAATATACATAACAATTACATGACTTCGTACTGCTGTGAGGTGATAACTTAATTGTTCTTCCAGTTTGTCCCTGAGTTCTGTTAAACGACTTAAGTTCAATACCCTCTTTGTCCATTCTTGACACTAAACAAAAATCATATATGTCTGACATTTCCAATAAGATATCTTCTGGTATTTTGAACTTCTTGGCATTACCCTCACTACAGCTAGCTTTGGTGTTTTCTTGATTGTCAATGATCAGTCGCTGCAATTTGCCAACATCTACATCTTCGTCTTTAACTTTTCCTGACATGACCATGTAAACACACCAGTCATAAATCTGAAATGCAAAAAAAAAGTTGTTTTAATAACATGAATAATTTGATGAAACTTTGTGTCTTTGAGCCACAGATGGCCTGCCCACTTGTGTCATTTTTAAATAGTAATCTGGTGGCCACATATCAATGACCCCCAACAAGTTGTGCCTGAGTTATGAACTTAAACCAAGAACTTGGAAATTTGAAGAAAGAAAAAATAATCCTATATAACTACATTAAAATAGACTCAGACTTGGAAAATACTGTTTTTGATCAATTTTCTACATAAATTAAAAACGATGATCTTTTTTATAAGGCAAAAAAATTATATGTATGTTTCTGGTTACCTGACCCTACCTATTTTATCATGCATATCGTAACATTTTTTTTAATAAATGCATACTAACAGCATAAGTTTCCATAATTGTCGACTCTATCTGGTTTCTGTTCAAAGCCTGCCTGGTAATCCAGCTGTTTACACGTTCAAAGGGAAACAGCCATCTACCATAAAGTGGTCCAAAATCAGAAAAGCCCTCTGGTATATGGTGCATCAGATGAGTTGTTATCGTCTAAAATACAATATTGCAGTGTAACTTAAAAATGAAATAAAACAATAAAAAAATAACCAAGTCCAATCAAGGATTAAAACTTCCACACTAGTCAGTCATCAGTTCTTCACAAAGATTTTCACACATCTAGATTTTGCTATGGCAAGCATATTAATTTTTTTTAAACAGATTTCAATAACTATGTTTTCAACCACTATGGTCAGATTATTTTAAGTGATAGCTGCAATGTTTTATGATTGATTAAATGGACATTGAACAGAGTATAAATTACATATATATACAGTTTATATATACATTTACATTGTACAATACCTGTAAAGTTAAGGGAAAATCTCTTTCAAGTAAACACATCGTCTCACTGGTCAGCTTAACAATATGGTCCAGTTCTTCAACACAATATGACTCTCTGGTCAGATACTCAATTACTTTGAAAAGCTTGTCGAGTGTTGTCTCCTGTTGTTTTGGAAGTAGCCCTCGTAGACACCACAAAGCAGCACCACTCTTTACAAACTGTAAAAAATAAAATGAGTATATTACTTAGATAGTTGGTGCATAAACATATTTCATACATGTACATGCATTTTTGTAAAAAACAAGGGGTTGCACTAAGTCGTGCTAAGCATACCCCCACTCGGCCATTCAGAAAACAGGAAGTAGATGACCGACTGACCTGGAAAGGGGAGGCACCTTACAACTCATCATGCTCAAGCTGTATACCAAATTTAAAATCAATCCCTTATCTAGAAGCCGAGAAATCTGTTACGAAAAATTGTCTATTTTTGACCCATAAAAAGTCTAAGTTTGCTCAGAAAACAGGAAATAGATGATGGACTGACCTGGAATGGGGAGGCACGGTAAAACTAATCATGCTGAAGCTGTGTACCAAATTTGAAACCAATCCATCCAGTAGAAGCCATGAAATCGGTTACGAAAAATTTCACTTTTCAAATTTTTTACCCTAAAAAGTCTTAAGTCGGCTTGAAAAACAGGAAGTAGATGATGGACTGACCTGGAAAGGGGAGGCACAGTATAACTCATCATGCTGTAGCTGTGTACCAAATTTGAAACCAATCTATCCAGTAGAAACCGAGAAATCTGTAACGAAAAATTTCACATTTCAATTTTTTTCCCCCTAAAAAAGTCTAAGTCAGCTTGGAAAACAGGAAGTAGATGATGGACTGACCTGGAAAGGGTAGGCATAGTATAACTCATCATGCTGAAGCTGTGTACCAAATTTGAAACCAATCCATCCAGTAGAAGCAGAGAAATTGAACCGGACGGACAGACGGACGGAAAAGGTGATTGCAATATAGCCCCCTCTCTTACGAGTGGGGGTATAAAAAGTTATTTTACAAAGTTTCAAAAGTGACAAGTTTTATCCACAAACGTACACTAAGCCCTTCCTACATGTTGCTGAAGAGAACAATGAGCTAACCATACTTTGTTAAATTGCATGCTTAAACCAATATCTGAAGGATAGGTATAAGTGACACAACATTTAAAATCACAGTTCAATAATATGATGTAAATCAGATGTAACTTTGTCAAGTGTTTTATATGGATACATGTTCAACAATTCAAATATATTGTTTACAAGTCTCGGTTCAAAAGAAATAAAAACCAAGCAGCTTGATAACATGATGAAATGTGCTTTTAAAATTACTTTAGTCCTTTTCATAAAGTAAAAAAAATCACCATTAAATCCTACATGTATTTGAGGGGTTTAATTAAAGAATGTCATTTAACAAATGGTTCAATGAACAAGTCAAAGACAGAGAAGAAAAATGACCAAAGATAAAACAGTAATGCCATTTTAAATAATTTCCATGATCTTTCACTTTTTTTAATTTTTATTGAATGCATCTATTGTTCAACTTTAAATATAATACAAATGCATCCCTTAAGACATGGTTTTATTTTAATATCTAAAATGTACATACTAAAATTAGCAAAACTGCAAAGGATGAGTGGCAATATGACCAATTTTTGGCCCAAGATTTTCTTAGAAATAAAACCTGAGCATACAGATGCCTTAAGTTGCTGAAACATTAATAAATTGTTAGGCTTAAAGAAAATATAAAGCTATTGCCATATCTGTTAAGCTGTCATGCCAATAACTTAACTCAAAAAGCTATGTATTAAAGATATTGTCCTTCTTTCATTGATTTTTGCTGATTTTCACACACATTTAGGTCTGAAAGAAAGTGGGCGCATCAAAACAACAACTTCATACCCAGCAACAATGTGTAAAATGATAAAATCCATCATTTCTGAAAGTTTGGAGTTGTTGTTTTCATGCGCCCAATGTTTTCTTAAGGAAAATATGCACAGAAACCATTCAAAATTGCAGATTTTCTCTATTTTCTCAAATAAGACCACTAACTATTATGTCATAATTACGTCACAATGAAGGATAATTGGCAAATCTGATGTGTCTTCTTTGTAACCACATATTAGCTGATATTTCATATAAATACATGTATCATAACATTTGAACCAACTACAGTTTTTTGGGCCAATTATAGGTCTTAATGCCACTCATCCTTTTTATGAATTTTTCAATGGAGTCTCAACTGTTTTGTATGCCCTTAAGGTGACCAGGTGACATGCTTAACATGGTTAAGCCATATTGGTTGTGTTGTGTTAAAAAAGAATCATGTTTAATACCTGATGTTTTCCGTGCATAGTCCTCAGTGTCCAGGGTTTTGTGAAATGTTTGTCAGGCTGATAATCAAATCCACATGGATAGCTTAGAGATGTGGCTCGCTGGTCAGCAACTTTCAGACCTGGCTTATCAAGTCTCCATGGTGCAGCTGGTAATTCATCAACTTCTGCTTTGTCTAACCTTGGTTTTTTGCAAGATGTACCACTTTCAGGATTTTCAGATTCCAGTGTTCTTTTTTTATGCCATGTTTCCTTAAATCTGTCATACTGTTCTTCCCCATCTCTTACTTTCTTGCTGTCGTCCTTTCCAGTTACTAGGTCAAGTACGTTTCCAATCACATCTGCAATGGTATGCATACCATCTGGCTGCATTTGCTGTCTACGGTCATGGTACTCGAGGCGCATGAAACTGTAGGTTCCTTTTAAACCTGTTTGTCTTTGCAGGATCGATTTTCTGTTCTGGTTTGGGAGACTGTCATACTCTTTTCTGATTTCAGCTTCTTCCTCCCTTGTGTATGATTTAGGTTTTTGACCAGCTTCCTCCCCTTTCAAGGCAAATGCACTCTTTTCCTGCCTGAGGTGATGCTCTGATGGTAAAAATGTCCTATTCTTTATGTGAATAACCTTGTGCAATGACTTGCAGTAACATCCTTCTTCCTTGCAGTAAGGGCATCCTCTCAGTGCAGCCTGGCTAGAAACATGCAAAATCTTGCTGAAAGCAGGAATGTCACAAAGAAATTGTAACAACGCTACCTTTACAGTTGTTGGTGCCCCTTTATAAGCATCATATAGTGTGCATTCTGATAGATCCAGAAGTTCATCTACTAGAACGTCTAAGTATGGGTCAAGGTTCTTTGGTTCTTCTGTTCTGGTACCTGGCACTATACCAACTAACATCATTGGTCCAAGTACATTTCGCACAGCAACTGGCAGATTTATCCAGGTTAATAGAAGTGGCCACATAGACTTTTGGGTCGCCATACTCTTGTGTGGATTCAAACCATCACAAAACAATGCCAGTGGTACTGTATTTGCCTCATCCATTCCCTGGAAAACACCCCCTTCTTTGTACCAAGACTTGTACACATTGCCATCAGTGACATCCATCAGTTTCCCATTTGAAATATCTGGCCTGGAGTTTAACAGTTGGCATATGTTTTTACAACCATACATTCTTGCTAATCTTGGTCCAATGGGCATGTATGAAAAAGATTTTCTTGGTATTAATGTGTCAGCTGCCTTGTATCGGGTTTCACCACATTTGCGACATTCACGGTCAAGGGAAAAATCTTCATCAGCTGTCACTCTGTACAACAAACAATCATTTACACAGGCGTCATACTTTGTAGTTGGTACTAACAATGGTTTGATAAGTTGATGGGCCTCTCTGTATGATTCAGGAAGGCAATTTGGTGATGGAAGAACCTTCTTTTCATTTCGAAGACACATACTAAGGGCTGACTTTGACATTCCATTGTTACTGCTGAAGTTTACGAAATGTCGAAAGAGGGAGTCAAGTAGGGTTGATTTACTCCCAGAATAGAGAGGTATTGACAGCTTCTCAGAAACATAATCATCCTGTGTCTCATTGATGATGTAGTTTGGCTTCAAGAAGGCAGACTTCAAAAGTTTGGATTCCAGAGATTTGAAGAATGACTGATGGAGTCTTCTTTGTGTTCTTTCAGGAGCAGCTGAAATAACAAAAAGACATATAAATATATTTTTTTACAAATTCAGAAAAAACATGTACATGTATTGTTCAACCATTAATATAACTGTCTATATTGTATTTTACAGAGAGCCATCAGGAGCATAGGTTCAGCAACAGACAACCGGAAGAGGACTGTGCAACTTTGTAGAGACTTGTTTCCTGAAATAAGGTCCACACCTAGAAGTTCTAAGAAGCTGAATGAAGCCATTAGACGGTCAAAAGCAAATAGACGTCACTACAACCAATTGAAGTATGTTAAAAGCTCTTATTGAATTGAATCAAACGTATCGTATCATATCATTTGCCAAAGTATCACGATTCAGGATACCTTTAATGAATCGCTTCACTTCTATCCAATAGCACATTACAATATACCCAGTATATATATAATATCATTCTTCCTCAATCAGCCTAAAGCCTCAACTACATGTTCATTTATGTGCATTATTTTTAGTAGCGTATATTTTTTTTTTGCATTGATCAATAAAATGAATCTAAATATCTTTGAAAATGAAATGTAATATTCTTATATATTGTTTTTATTTCTGTCACAAATCATGTGTAATATGATTTACATGACAAAAAAAAGTTATTATGTTATATATAAATCATGTAATTGATAAGGTGGTCGAGTAACTAATTTCCTTATTTACATGATTTAGAGATTTTGAGTGTACTCATAGAAAAGATAAAATTTTCAGACAAACTTGTCAAAGTAGTAAATTATAGATATTAAAAATTAAAATTACAAATACTAAAAAACGTGGGTATAAATGGTATATCGATATTTCAGGGAGTAACCTCACATCAGTAGCATTTAAATCAAAACATTGGAAGGTCAAATTCCAAAACTGTTGAAAACTAAAAGTACTCAAAACCAAAAAGTTTTAACACTAAAGTCAAAGAAGAATTGATTAGTTTTAAGGTTTTTTTTGTTTTTTTTTTATAAAAATATGATCAAATGTGTCCAGTCTCCTTTAACATTAAATTTTCTTGCAGGGACCAAGCTGAGATGAATGGACAGTCTGTTCGACAGCTAAAGATAGGAAAAAGGTAAGAATTATTTAAAGCTCATGATTCTTAATTTTGATCTACAATTATCCCATTCCCATCTACATACATCATGTACATGTAAAGATGAATATCAAGATACTTTGCTTAATACATTTTTGTAATTAATACATACTACAGGAAAAATACATGGCTATATACATGATAAAGTATCAATATAAACTAAAAATTAAAAAATCTAAAATTGCAATTTCTAGCTACTGTCTGTAAATAACACATTCATTGTAATTGTTGCAAAAAAAGTACCTATTTTTTTTTACATGCAACTGGAAATACTTTTAGAGATCAAATGAATACTTTTTAAAATTTAACTGGATCGAACAAATTTTAACTGGATATTTCCAGTCGGTCCGGCCTAATTTCTGAAGACTAAAAAGCGGCTTAGGTGTTTCAGAGAAAAATATTTTTCATCTTATTTTTACTGTACCATGTTTAACATGTGTATTACTATTCGATCCGGCCTAATTTCTGAAGACTAAAAAACAGCTAAGGTGTTTCAGAGAAAAATATTTTTCATCTTATTTTTACTGTACCATGTTCAGATGTTAAACAAGTGTATTACTATTTATACTAAAAATATTCATTTTAACTCATCAAATAACTTCTGCTAAGTTTACATTTTTTTTCCTTGTATGCAGAGCTGGCTCATTTATTTTAAGTTGTTTGTTTGCTTAGCATGAAAGACTACACGTAGCAGTCTATAACATGAAAATCCATCATTTCAGACAAAGTACCTGTATAGCAAATGATACAGACGCTGATGAAGACCTGATTTCCTATGAGAGAGAAGAAATCACAGAAACTGCCTCTACTGCAGAAGTTACTGAAACTGACAGTGCAAATACAATTGTTGTAATAGCTGAAATCCACGAAACTTGGCCAACAAAAGCAAAAAAGAGCAAGTCAACACCAGTCAAACAGAGCAAGTCAACACCAGTGATACAGAGCAAGTCAACACCAGTCAAACAGAGCAAGTCAACACCAGTGATACAGAGAAAGTCAACACCAGTAAAACAGAGCAAGTCAACACCAGTGATACATAGCAAGTCAACTCCAGTCAAACAGAGCAAGTCAACACCAGTGATACAGAGCAAGTCAACACCAGTCAAACAGAGCAAGTCAACACCAGTGATACATAGCAAGTCAACTCCAGTCAAACAGAGCAAGTCAACACCAGAGACACAGAGCAAGTCAACTCCAGTAAAACAGAGCAAGTCAGCACCAGTGAAACACATTGCAGACTCTGACAGCGAGTGGTCAGATGAAGACACTAACAGAACACTAATCTACTACTGCCAGCACCACTGATCGACTCATCTGTTAACCTTGTGTGACAAAGACATTCTGTTCCAAGACATATTTAATACATTCTTGCAAATGTACATGTATGTAAATAAATTTGTTTTTATTTTTGAAATATAAGGAAGATTGGTGTTTGTTTTTAAGATTTGTGTCAGATTATTGAAGCATGAATTTAAAACACACAGTTTTGACAATGAATAGGAATTTAATTTTTTATGAAGAAACAATCATTAGTTATAATCTTTAGTGTCAAAATGTTGTAAGAATGTAAGGATTAGTATATATTGACAAGAGTTATCTCCATTAGTTTGGATTTCATATCTATGCATTTTAACCACATTTTATATTTCAAATTACTGTCAGTTTGAGTTATTGTGTCATTTAAAGCATTTGGAACACTGTATTGAAGTCAAACTGTGTGTTTTTCAATGATGATTCATTCATCTATTAATACAGAGAATAGCACTTAATGATAACCACATTTTGTATACTTTTGTACCTATGTACACATTATATCATGTTTATGTAGGCCACATTATAATTTAAATTCTGTATTGCGGGAAATTTTCGCTATTTGCAAATTCTCAATTGCATGCCAAATGACCAAGTTGTTATTAACGCAGACTTTTATTTTTGCAATTAAATAACATTCTCAATACAAATTAATATTGATTCTATAATACGCAGGTTCTAAATTTCATGACAGAATAATGGTCGCAAATTTTGGGAAAATTACAACCTCACGAAAATTTCCCACAGTACAGAACTAATACATGTTTACAAGCATAAAGAAAGGGTGTGATAAGATTTTTTTTTAGCACATACACAGCTACGGCAGAAACATTTCAGACAACAATGTACGTTTGTAAATAATTGGTCAATTCTTATAAAAAAATTAAAGTGTTCATTTATTAAGTAAATATTTTTTTTAATGTTTCATTTATCTTTTGTTCTGTTGCACATGTTGCAAAATTGAAAGATTTTTACTTTCCAGTTAACATTATTTTAGAATTCAAGACTTTTCTGTTAACAAATTTAGATGCTTCAGACAAAATTGAAGAACACCAGGCAATTTCAACTTTTCATTATTTCTACATCTAGATAAACTTACTACTTGCTCTCAAAAAACTTCCAATGTCTATGTCCATAACTTGTTTTAAAGTACATGTATCACCATTCAGTCTGTAAAATAAAAGAATAAAAAGGTCTTTGTTATTTTAATAAATACTTTCACATATGTAACTTAGTTGACAACAGTAAACTACAAAAATCAGGCCACAAGTAGTGACTGCCGCACTCCCCACCCATAAAAAATTAACAAACAAACAAAAATCAAAAACAAGCGTGTCCACTAAAAGTATGTCTCAACTGTCGGCAACATCACAAAACTCATTTAAGGTCTAGCTGGGCCTCAAGTTCTCTAGATAAGGATAGTTAATGTCATGGTCATTTGACAGGTGACAGAATGCCATTAACCCACAACAGAAGCAATGGAACATACAAGTTATTGAGAAACATTGAAAAAAGATACATGTTCAAGTTCATAAAAGTCCATTCAACCATAATAAAATCTTCGCCGAGCGCAGCATGATACGACCGCAACATGTTGAACCCTGTACATTTTAGGCCCAATATGGATAGTCTATTGCTCTGGCCACATGCAGCCCATGGTGGACTGACAAAGGTTTTTGACACATGTTTCTCAGATGGACTTTCGACCCAGGGGGTAAAAATTTGTATTCTACTCTTGAAAACAATAATGTTTGGGTAAAAAAATTAAAAATCGAACCAGAAATAAAAAATTCAAAATCCAACCTCAAATAAAAAAGATTTGATTTTGGCCCCTAATTACCTAATAGGGGGAAAAGGGGGGGTGCAAAAATTATTTCTCAATTTTGTATCGGCCATTTGACAAGAACAAACATTCATAAAAAATTTCAAAATCGGATCACAAGTAAACAAGTTTTGATTTTGATCCCTTGTGGCCCCTAATAACCTAAAAGGGACAAAAGGGGGTTTGCAAAAATTATTTTAAATTATATATCTGCTATTTGACAAGAACAAACATGCATAAAAAATATTCAAAATCAGACCTCAAATAAATAAGTTTTGATTTGGGGGAAAAAAGGGGGGGCGTAAAAATTCATCAGGTTCATTCTTTTATTGTAAGAATCATTCTTGACAAATTTCACAGAAAAAGGCCAACTAGGACCAAAGTTATGGTTGAAACAAATAAAATATTTGAATTTTTTGCTCCTATTGGGCCCCTAATTTCGAAACAAAAAAAGGGGGAACCCCCAAAATCAATCCCATTCATCCTTTTATGGTAAGGAACATTATTGCCAAATTACAAACCAATGGAATAACTAAAACTAAAGTTATTGTGGCAACAAACATTAAAATAGCATTTTTAGCCCCTTTTTGGCCCCTAATTTTGAAACAGAAAATGGGGGAATCCCCAAAATCAATCCCATTCATCCTTTAATGGTAAGGAACATCATGGTCAAATTTCAAAGCAATCGGATAACTAGAACTTCAGTTATTGTGGGAACACTTAAAATCCGGACAACGACGCAGACGACGACGACAGCATCATACCATTATACGTCCACAATTTTTTTGCCGTTGCATAAAAATCTGGTCAAAGTCACATTACATGGTGACAGATGTGCAGACAAAAACATTTAAGTTCATAGAGTTGCTGAACCATGAAATTGGGTCAGGGTCAAACGACATGGGTCAGTTGTGTAGACCATAACACCAACTGTCTGTATCAAAATACCAGAATTCTGATGTCTAGCTACGTATATACTTTTCACTTAATTATAGTTCATTTGGCTTCTATAAATCAACGATAAATGGCTTGTAAAATTTTGTCCTGCAAAATAATTAAACTATTTTTCCATCTTGTAACTTTTTAAAGGCATACGAACTCCCACGAAAAAAAATCAGAATTTTTTCATGATAAATAAAAATATTTTTCATAGACTTTTATGGGAAAAAATGGAACAGAAATTTACAGAATTCCTCGGGAGTACAACACGGTGACCAGGAAGAGCATTTGCTTGATATTCTTTTAAAAAACCATTGTTAAGCTAGTTGGTCATTCAATCTCTTTTTGTTGGTCCTTTCAATTATGTTCAGGTAGACCAATTACCTGGCTGTTCCATCAAATAAACACACATTTCTATGTTTTAATGAGATTTGAAAACTATTTACCATTAGACACTAGAATACTGACAAAGTCAGAAAGGGCCCCGCGGCAAAATATCTAAGTGTTTTCAAAATCATACAAACTTTAATTATAACCACTAAGGCATGTTCCATGGAATGCATATGAAACTACAGATCTGTATTTGACTTTTATTGTTCACAAAGTCCAATTCTCAAAATATTAATCAGAAATATGCAAATCAGGACATGCTACTTAGCAGCTGACCAAAGTTTCAGAACTGTTTTGTTAACAGTTTTTGAGTTTTAGTGTTCACAAAGTCCAATTCTCAAAATCTGTGATTTTCGATATAAAATGAAGTTTTTTCCAAAAATATTGAACAGATTTGCACGAAATTTTAATATGCCAATCATGACATGCTACTTAGCAGCTGTGCAAAGTTTCAGAACTGTATTGTTAACAGTTTTTGAGTTTTAGTGTTCACAAAGTCAAATTCTCAAAATCTGTGCTTTTCGATAAAAAATGAAGATTTTTTCCAAAAATATTAATCAGATTTGCACGAAATTTTAATATGCACATCATGACATACTACTTAGCAGCTGTGCAAAGTTTCAGAACTGTATTGTTATCAGTTTTTGAGTTTTAGTGTTCACAAAGTCCAATTCTCAAAATCTGTGATTTTCGTTAAAAAATGAAGTTTTTTCCAAAAATATTAATCAGATTTGCACGAAATTTTAATATGCACATCATGACATGCTATTTAGCAGCTGTGCAAAGTTTCAGAACTGTATTGTTATCAGTTTTTGAGTTTTAGTGTTCACAAAGTCCAATTCTCAAAATCTGTGATTTTCGATAAAAAATGAAGTTTTTTCCAAAAATATTAATCAGATTTGCACGAAATTTTAATATGCACATCATGACATACTACTTAGCAGCTGTGCAAAGTTTCAGAACTGTATTGTTATCAGTTTTTGAGTTTTAGTGTTCACAAAGTCCAATTCTCAAAATCTGTGATTTTCGATAAAAAATGAAGTTTTTTCCAAAAATATTGATCAGATTTGCACGAAATTTTAATATGCACATCATGACATGCTACTTAGCAGCTGTGCAAAGTTTCAGAACTGTATTGTTAATAGTTTTTGAGTTTTAGTGTTCACAAGAATTGTTGACGGACGGACAGACGGACGGACAAAGTGAAAACTATAGGGCGTCCGCATCTTCGATGCGGGGCCCTAAATATGGAAAACTTTTTTGTTTGAGAAGATAAAATATTGTTTCTTGTTGTCAGAGTTTGTATAATATTAAACAAGAGTTAACACTAAAGTATGTCTCGCCTAGTGTCACCATCAGAAACAATTATTCTTCCACTATATTTTGAATTTACATGGATTTTCAGTTTCTGAGATCAAAAGATGTTTATAGAACTTAAACATTGCAAATATATACAATAGAAATAATCAAAGTCACTCAACCAGAAAATCAAGGTCAAGGTAAAAAGATGGGGATGCAACTGTGCTAAGCTACTACTGGGGCATATGCATACCAAGTTTCATCAACCTAGGACCTATAGTTCTTGAGATATGGAGGTGCTCGCAAAACTTTTCCATTGCTATTATATGTTTTGAAAATTGTCAAAGTCACTCAACCGGAAAATCAAGGTCAAGGTCAAAAGATGATCATGGGGATGCAACTGTGCTAAGCTACTACTGGGGCATATGCATACCAAGTTTCATCAACCCAGGACCTTCAGTTCTTGAGATATGGAGGTGCTCTCAAAACTTTTCCATTGCTATTATCATGATTATATGTTTTGAAAATTGTCAAAGTCACTTAACCAGAAAATCAAGGTCAAGGTCAAAAGATGGGGATGCAACTGTGCTAAGCTATTACTGGGGCATATGCATACCAAGTTTCATTAACCCATGACCTATAGTTCTTGAGATATGGAGGTGCTCGCAAAACTTTTCCATTGCTATTATATGTATTGAAAATTGTCAAATTTTCAAAGTCACTCAACCGGAAAATCAAGGTCAAGGTCAAAAGATGGGGATGCAACTGTGCTAAGCTACTACTGGGGCATACATGTATGCATACCAAGTTTTATCAACCCAGGACCTATAGTTCTTGAGATATGGAGGTGCTCATAAAACTTTTCCAAAAAGTTAACGCCGCCGTCGCCGCTAAAGTAACACCTATGTCCCGCTCTGCTTCGCAGGCGAGACAAAAATTGATTTGTTTTTCAAATAGGACTTTTTTTCAAAAGACAAAAAAATTAAAAAGATTTTTTTGTTGATTTATAGAACTCAAATGGACTTATTCACAGAAGTATTTTGGCCCTCAAAAAACAATCTATGTTCACATATATAGTTGCAGGTGAGACAAAAAAAAACCTGTTTGTTGTAATGTCTTGCTTGTCACCCATGGTGGACTTACATGTACAAAGGTTTTGGACACATGCATCCAAAGATGGACTTCAAAATGCATATTTGACACATATACATATACATCCTGTGTGGTGTGATGGATTTTAAAATGCATTATGCATATTTGACACACATATAAACACATGTATTTACATCAATGTCGAATCGAAAAAGTCTTATCTATATATATTAATTGCATGGTATTTCAAATCTGATTCAAAAATAGAAATGTTGATTTTATGGGAATGGCCAATTTTTAGCCATCTGTAGCAATGTAACTTAGCAATACATGTGTATATCAAAACAATTGACACATTTAGTTGACAGAATTTAAAGAGCAAGCCAATGGAAACAGAATTTTCAAAATTGAATGAATAATAAACATTCTACAACAATTTTGTCAATACACCTTTTGGCCCTCTTTTCTAAAACAGTATGGGCCACGTGCACAGATCTCAAATACATGTACAATACCAACCTTCATAATGTATACTGGATATACAACATCTACATTTTTTTTGTACAATGAAATCATAAAACTTAGAAAGAAAAGTTTTTTAATGTCTGACTTCTTTTAATGATTTTACATATTTCAACTGGAACAAAACTCAAACTTGACCTGTAACTCATCATGGTAGACTCACATACCAAAAATCTTTTGAATATACATGTGTATGCAAGGATGTCTAAAACTAAAAAATGTGTCTATGAGCCACAGGATGGTCCTCCCGTTCTTGAAATATCATTGACCCTCAATGTGTATTACCTGGGATATGGACCTTTACCCAAGACACATCTAGTGATGAAATATCATTGACCCCAACATCTACATAAAACAACAATGTAGTATCCAAGTTATGAACCTTAACCAAGAACTGAACCAAAGTCATTCATGCATAAACTATAGATCACAGTGACCTAATTTTTATTGGGTGGTACCAAAGTCATTCATGCGTAAAAATATAGGTCACAGTGACCTAATTAATAGAAAAGTTTTTTAATGTCTGACTTCTTTTAATGATTTTACATATTTCAACTGGAACAAAACTCAAACTTGACCTGTAACTCATCATGGTAGACTCACATACCAAAAATCTTTTGAATATACATGTGTATGCAAGGATGTCTAAAACTAAAAAATGTGTCTATGAGCCACAGGATGGTCCTCCCGTTCTTGAAATATCATTGACCCTCAATGTGTATTACCTGGGATATGGACCTTTACCCAAGGCACATCTAGTGATGAAATATCATTGACCCCAACATCTACATAAAACAACAATGTAGTATCCAAGTTATGAACCTTAACCAAGAACTGAACCAAAGTCATTCATGCATAAACTATAGATCACAGTGACCTAATTTTTATTGGGTGGTGCCAAAGTCATTCATGCGTAAAAATATAGGTCACAGTGACCTAATTAATAGAAAAGTTTTTTAATGTCTGACTTCTTTTAATGATTTTACATATTTCAACTGGAACAAAACTCAAACTTGACCTGTAACTCATCATGGTAGACTCACATACCAAAAATCTTTTGAATATACATGTGTATGCAAGGATGTCTAAAACTAAAAAATGTGTCTATGAGCCACAGGATGGTCCTCCCGTTCTTGAAATATCATTGACCCTCAATGTGTATTACCTGGGATATGGACCTTTACCCAAGACACATCTAGTGATGAAATATCATTGACCCCAACATCTACATAAAACAACAATGTAGTATCCAAGTTATGAACCTTAACCAAGAACTGAACCAAAGTCATTCATGCATAAACTATAGATCACAGTGACCTAATTTTTATTGGGTGGTGCCAAAGTCATTCATGCGTAAAAATATAGGTCACAGTGACCTAATTAATAGAAAAGTTTTTTAATGTCTGACTTCTTTTAATGATTTTACATATTTCAACTGGAACAAAACTCAAACTTGACCTGTAACTCATCATGGTAGACTCACATACCAAAAATCTTTTGAATATACATGTGTATGCAAGGATGTCTAAAACTAAAAAATGTGTCTATGAGCCACAGGATGGTCCTCCCGTTCTTGAAATATCATTGACCCTCAATGTGTATTACCTGGGATATGGACCTTTACCCAAGACACATCTAGTGATGAAATATCATTGACCCCAACATCTACATAAAACAACAATGTAGTATCCAAGTTATGAACCTTAACCAAGAACTGAACCAAAGTCATTCATGCATAAACTATAGATCACAGTGACCTAATTTTTATTGGGTGGTGCCAAAGTCATTCATGCGTAAAAATATAGGTCACAGTGACCTAATTAATAGAAAAGTTTTTTAATGTCTGACTTCTTTTAATGATTTTACATATTTCAACTGGAACAAAACTCAAACTTGACCTGTAACTCATCATGGTAGACTCACATACCAAAAATCTTTTGAATATACATGTGTATGCAAGGATGTCTAAAACTAAAAAATTTGTCTATGAGCCACAGGATGGTCCTCCCGTTCTTGAAATATCATTGACCCTCAATGTGTATTACCTGGGATATGGACCTTTACCCAAGACACATCTAGTGATGAAATATCATTGACCCCAACATCTACATAAAACAACAATGTAGTATCCAAGTTATGAACCTTACCCAAGAACTGAACCAAAGTCATTCATGCATAAACTATAGATCACAGTGACCTAATTTTTATTGGGTGGTGCCAAAGTCATTCATGCGTAAAAATATAGGTCACAGTGACCTAATTAATAGTGGGTGGTGTCACCTTACCAATAACACATCTAATAGTGAAATATCATTGACCCCCAACATCTAGTATCCAAGTTATGGATCTTAACCAAGAACTGAACTAAAGTCGTTCACACATAAATTATAGGTCACAGTGACCTAATTTCTAGTGGGTCTAGATGACTATATGTCCAATCCTAATACGTGGTTGGGCCATAAAAAGTGCGGAAAACTAAAGTGTGACGGACGGAAGGACGGACAAACAGAATGAAAAACTATATGCCCCCCAACTTTGTTGGCAGGGCATAATTATGGTGTTGAACCTAACTGATATGATATTTATTGAATGATTATACCTGTAATTATCAAATTACTTTTAGCATGTTTAGTAGTCCTACTTAACTAATATGATATCTATTGAATGATTATACATGTAATTATCAAATTACTTTTAGCATGTTTAGTAGTCCTACTTAACTAATTGTTTTATAACCCTTTTAAATTTATGAAATCTTTATTCTATTTAGGTAATGAAATTATTTGTTTATTCAATAAATTATCCCTGTAATATATGACCATGCCCCCACAGCAGGGAGCTGTTAATTGTAAACAGGTCCACAAAATACCCTCTGGCATGCATGCTCAGTGGGAAACATTTACCTTCCAGGCGAGTTGTTAATTCAATTCATATACACGAGAGTTGGAATGAACAAAATGTAATTAATAATGGACATATCTTGTCAATTAATGTTAAAAATATGATAATACCTGAAATAATTACTTCGATTTTATTTAAGTTATGTTATGTTCACAATTAAATTAAAAAAAAACACGAAATAGGAATGAATTTTTATACATTCTTTTATTAACATGATTAACTAAACTGACGATAGCAATCTAATTTCATTAGGACAATTTCAGGCTGTCAAGCCACTTTTTTTAATTCCTATATATAGAAAATGTAACAGTGCAACATATATCAAAACCATTAAAACATTTTGTTGACAAAATTTAATGATGAATTCAATAAAAAAAGAATGAATAATATACATTCTACAACAGTTTTGTCAAGACACCCGTTTTAGCCCTTTTTGGCCCTTTTTTTAAAACGGTATGGGCCACAATCCCCAAATACAATACCAACCTTCTTTTAGCTGTACTAAACATCATATCAAAATAATTTCATAACATTTACTCAAATTATCGCACGGAAACCAAAGTGTCCACAGACAACGACAACAACGACGACATTGCCATAACATTATAGGATTGCAAAAAATTTGCGGTCGTATAAAAACTATTCACAAACGAGATTTCAAGGAGACTGAAACATCAGAAGAATACATCCTTAACACACACTGTGAATTTTTCTGAGTGTGTATACATGTGTACATGTACATTGTGTCTAATTATAGTTTATACTCATCTTTGTCTTGTATACAAGATACAAGATTTTTATTAGCAAATCATTGCGCCCAATATTGAGCATATAATCACAAATCATGTTAAATATAAATTTAAATATGTACAGTCATTGGACAAAAATGAGTTCCCACTGCAAAAAAGTCCCTATATATTCAACTATAATCGTAATTTTTCAAAAAATTATTGTCACCAAAGTATTGGACTGATTTTGATGAAATAAATTGCATAAGATGTAGATTCCTTTGATTTTTAATTGTTTATTTGGTCACATTTGTATCTACAGTCATCGTTTATATCTCACGAGGTAAACACAAAATAAAAAAGAACTTCGAAATTTGCTATATTAACATAACTGAAATAAAACCACCAAAAAAAGTATTTGTTTTATACCCGTTGCTTTCAGAAAACAAAATATAGTAAATTACCCGCAAAATAAATTATTAATTTTCAGATATTTCTGCATTTTTCGCAATTTATTTTATCGAAATAAGTCCATTACTTTTGCCACAATAATTTGTTGAAAATTTCTGTTTTTAGTTGAATATATAGGGACTTTTTTGCAGTGGGAACTCATTTTTGTCCAACGACTGTACATTAAAACAAAGTTAAATGTAAGCGAAATAAGTTAACTTTAAACATTTGTATGATTGGGAAAATTATAATTAAAGAATAATCACAATAGTAATGAAAATGATATAATAAAACAATTGTGTTAATTAAATAAGGTATTTAAACTAAAGGGGAAATAGAAAGAAACAAACAACAATTTTTGTTAGCCCCATGACATATTTCTTGAGGAAACACACTGATCCTATATTAATGTCAGATAATGAAAGGTTAATGTTATTTTAAGTAATAGTTTTATTGAATCTTCATCTTCTGCTGACATGAGCCAAATAAATTTATTTTTGTTTGAGAGATTTTCAAAATTTTTATATTTTTTTTTTATATTAAAGCAAATAAATCTTTACGTTCATTTTCATAGATGTTACATGTACATACGGTAAAAAAGTGTAATTCATCTTCTACAAGATTTGTATATAATTGAACATTTCTAAAAATTGTTATGGCATATAACATAACACTTCATAGGCTAGAGACAATTAACATGATTAACAGCTGTTTGAGTGTATAATATATAAGCACTATATATGTTGTGTGTGTTGCTGCACGAACTTTTTTAATGAGTGTTGGCCTAGATCCTGTATACTATGATCTACTATGGGTTATGGGTTAGTAGATCGATAACTACCAGTGCTTGATAATTTGGTTTAAATGAAACATTTTTGACATTATTGCAATATTTTTTGTTTCTTTAGTTGGGAATACATTAGCTACAATAATGTAGCTCCTTTGACATCTTTGATTAGGCGGAGCTACAATGCGGTCCAAACACTCGTAATGGAGCAAATCAAATTTCTTTCTCCAACGCAAACAAAGCTGCAAGATGGTTCGAAAATACCAATAACCATGATAACACTCTGAATAACAGTGAAATAATAAAAATTTTGGTCGAAAGTCATGGGTAAATACAAATTTGATAGAAAACCAACATTTTCAAAATTCTGATCCTGAACTTCATTTTAAAGTTCAGGATCAAGATCCTTAAAAAATGATATTTTTATGATAATCTTTTAAACTGTGCTTATTGTCGGAAAATTTAAACTGAATTCGTCATTAAATTACTATAAGCAATATTTTAATACCAAATTTGACGTTTAATGGATTGAATTGCGCCAGTGTGATTTCACTTTCGGCGTTGCTCCGTTACAAGCGATGGGACCGCATTGTAGCTCCGCCTAATCAAAAATGTCAAAGGAGCTACATTATTGTAGCTAGGAATACATAAAATCTACACAAATGATTGACAGAAAAAAGCACAAGAAAAAGCTCTATGTGGTCGTACAATAGACGTCCATAAAATTTAACCAGTGATTGGGATTACCGTGTGCCATGCGGCATACACACATCACCCTTCGAAATGGTGCATTGAGTGTCTTGTGTACCGCACCATGGCCACACATTGCATTTCCATGTAAGCTTGGGTAATTTCCTAACTCCCCCTAGATAATTACGACATCGAGGGGATTTTTAAAAAGTTTAATTGAGCTGGTATCCTTTTTTTCGTCACGAAGTTTTTACAACGTTTTGGGGGTATGTTTTGAGTCGGGGAATGAAACGCATGTGTAAATATCAGACTTTCTCGGCATTTTTTGCCTTTCACAAAATGAGCCAAAAACTACTAAAATTGAAAGAAACCTGGGAACATCTTTTAAAAAGTGCAAAGCCGGGAAAATATGAATCAGTATTGATATTGCCACCTGAAAGAAATGAAATAGAGTTAAGAAATTGAAAATGGCCCAAAGCAAAAAAAACCCTTAATTTTGCTAAACCCACAAACCAAATCACCCCTACTGAAAATGATAATGACAAGGCTGCAAATGAAGTTGATTCTAACCTGATTTTCATTGACATAGTTATGAGTTAATAGATGTTTATTACAATATTGGTCTTATATCATAGCTTGATTAATTAAACTCTTTTACTTTCAGGTTATTATTAAAAAATGTCCCATAGATTTATGGCCCATTGAATTGAAATGACTTGGGGACATAGTCCCATCTAAAAAAAATAATCCCAATCACTGTTTAACCATGGAAATACTGTGAAATTCTACAATTTTGTTGGCAGAGTAGTTAATGCACCCCTGAACCTCAGTAGCAGTTGGTCCGAATGATTATTTTTTCCATTTCTGCAACAAAGAAGTGTAAAACTTTTAACACAAGTGTTTGAAAAGTTTGCATATTTCAAATGGACTGTCTGTGGTTCGATTATTGAGCACTGGTAGGGTAACATAGCAATTTAGGCTTTTTTGGCTAAAACACTTGCAAATGGGGCCATGTTAGAACAATCATAGACCTGTATTACACTGTATAAATATGTTTAATATTCAGGTCTATGCCATGTTGAAAATTCTTCTGTGCTCATTTTGTCACAAAAATGACTGACAAAGAGGTTTAAAACAGGCTTCAATGGAAAGCTTTGCATAAATGAGTAAATTCCTGTTGCGGATCCGGAAATTTTCAAACGGAAAAAAACCCTTCTGAGACCTCTTGTTTCATACAGTTCCTAACCAAATTTTTTGGTTCAACCGGGGGGGGTGGTTGTGCGCCCGGTACGCCAGTCCTTGATCCGCCTTTGATTTCAGGAAATGTTATAAAAGTTATCAAGCACTGTCTATTAGATCTACAAGGAGAATTGAACATGGTGAAGGCCACAACCATGAAATGTGAGAAATCAAAATAATCTTTGCATAAATCATATAACAAAATTAATGTCCGTGTAATCTCAAATATTTCAGTGTATAAACCTCACAAAACTGAAAGATCAACGATTTCAGCATGTCGTGTGACCTTCACGTCTCCAGCAACTTTCAAAAGCTATTTCCCAGCTTAGTTCATTGGTCGCAGCGCCATTGTTGGATAAGGCGATAATATACCCTAATCCTATGTATAAATATATTAATAAATACTCACTAGATAGCCGATATTATTGCATATCCAAAAGAATAAACACTTGCTGATTTAAAGTTACTTCTCCAGACTCCCGCCAAAATTCAACTACTGGTTCCTGATGATAGACGCTAACCGTAACGGTTGCTACTATGATTCCGGGATACAGTGTGACGGATAGTTCGTCCCTAATAACCGCATCTCTCGTTCCTAACATGGATATCATGGGGTATAGAGGATGGGCAATTTAGCTTCATGCGGGGGAGATACAACTCTAATAAAAACCTGCAGAACCTTATCAAGGAAATAAATTATTCACGGCTGCAGCACTCCCCTTTGGCTTTGGACAGGGAAAAAAACGACATGGGGTTTACCGGAATGCTCATGTTTATTGCGTAAGGCACGGAACTTTTGAGTTTGGGGGAATGGGATTTGTTTCATTAATTTTATAATTCTAGTCTTTGATTTTTTTAAAATTGTCTGGTCAACACCTTGGTAAAAAATAATTTCAGGCTTCAATTTGGCAATATAAACGTTAACAAAACTTTCTTGCATTGCATGTAGGGGAAAAAAGATCGGGTCCCATGCGAAATCAAATGTTTCGTGCTGAAAAAAGAAATTCTAACTGTCAAAACCGCAAAAAAACTGCGTATTCGTCGTAAATATTTAGATTTGTCTTCAATTTTAAAGATACACAGCCGCTTTGTTCATTTCAAGCAGAAATTACCGGCAATAATGTATCTGTATATTAACTTGCATCACAATGAAATTATAACTGATTATAAATTAGAGCTTAAAGTATTTGTGTTGCGATGTAGCTTCCGATTCTTACAAATCAGATATTTACATTTTGTATTAAGCTTCTCTATTTCTATCGATTTCAATCAAACTCGTACTCACGTTTTACTGTCCATCCATAATAAAATTAATTTGACTTTTCTAATCGAAGGGAAATAACTCCAACTTTTTATTCAAGCTGGACAAGTCTGAAAGATAACTGAACAGGACTGAACGAGTCTGAACAAGTTCCCATTCATATTGTCTGATTTTGTCTTCAGGGGACTGAACAAGACTGAACCGGGAAAGTTGAATTTGATCTGAAAAACGACTGAAAATCTAAAATAATCTGAACCAGAAAAAAATGGACTGAAATGGCCGTATCAGAAAAATAATAGGTTCCTAGTGTTATGTTTTGAAAATGTTAACTTTTAATCTCATTATATGTTTTGACTTTCCATTTGACGTTTTAAGAAAGTAACGGTTAGGGTTAGGGTTAGGGTTAGCTTTAACTTTAACCAGAAACCGTTTTCCATGATGAAAATGAATTCTTTAGCTGACTTATATTTTGTATATTTTCACTTTTAATGTCAATTTATAGTTTTGACTTTCCATTTGACATTTTAAGGAAGTAACGGTTAGGGTTAGGGTTAGGGTTAGCGTTAACCCTAACCCCAACTTAATCCATATCATAACCCAAACTTTAACCAGAAATCGTTGTCCGTGATGAAAATGAATTTTTTGCTGACTTATGTTTTGAAAATGTTAACTTTTAATCTCATTATATGTTTTGACTTTCCATTTGACATTTTAAGAAAGTAACGGTTAGGGTTAGGGTTAGGGTTAGCTTTAACCCCAACACCAACTTAATCCATGTCATAACTCAAACTTTAACCAGAAACCGTTGTCCGTGATGAAAATGAATTCTTTTGCTGACTTATATTTTGAAAATTTTCACTTTAAATTTCATTTTATGTTTTGACTTTTCATTTGACATTTAAAAAAAGTAACGGTTAGGGTTAAGGTTAGGGTTAGCGTTAACCCCAACACCAACTTAATCCATGTCATAACCAAAACTTTAACCAGAAACCGTTGTCCGTGATGAAAATGAATTATTTTGCTGACTTATATTTTGAATATGTTAACTTTAAATTTCATTTTATGTTTTGACTTTTCATTTGACATTTTAAGAAAGTAACGGTTAGGGTTAGCTTTAACCCCAACACCAACTTAATCCATGTCATAACTCAAACTTTAACCAGAAACCGTTTTCCATGATGAAAATGAATTCTTTAGCTGACTTATATTTTGTATATTTTCACTTTTAATGTCAATTTATAGTTTTTACTTTCCGTTTGACATTTTAAGAAAGTAACGGTTAGGGTTAGGGTTAGGGTTAGCGTTAACCCTAACACCAACTTAATCCATGTCATTACCCAAACTTTAACCAGAAACCGTTGTCCGTCATGAAAATGAATTCTTTTGCTGACTTATATTTGTATATTTTCACTTTTAATGTCAATTTATAGTTTTGACTTTCCGTTTGACATTTTAAGAAAGTAACGGTTAGGGTTAGCGTTAACCCTAACACCAATTTAATCCATGTCATAAATCAAACTTTAACCAGAAACCGTTGTCGGTGATGAAAATGAATTCTTTTGCTGACTTATATTTTGTATATTTTCACTTTTAATGTCAATTTATAGTTTTGACTTTCCATTTGACATTTTAAGAAAGTAACGGTTAGGGTTAGGGTTAGCGTTAACCCTAACCCCAACTTAATCCATGTCATAACCCAAACTTTAACCAGAAATCGTTGTCCGTGATGAAAATGAATTCTTTTGCTGACTTATATTTTGAAAATTTTCACTTTAAATTTCATTTTATGTTTTGACTTTTCATTTGACATTTAAAAAAAGTAACGGTTAGGGTTAGCGTTAACCCTAACACCAACTTAATCCATGTCATAACCCAAACTTTAACCACAAACCGTTGTCCGTGATGAAAATGAATTATTTTGCTGACTTATATTTTGAAAATGTTAACTTTTAATCCCATTTTATGTTTTGACTTTTCATTTGACATTTTAAGAAAGTAACGGTTAGGGTTAGGGTTAGGGTTAGCGTTAACCCCAACACCAACTTAATCCATGTCATAACCCAAACTTTAACCAGAAACCATTTTCCATGATGAAAATGAATTCTTTAGCTGACTTTTATTTTGTATATTTTCACTTTTAATGTTAATTTATAGTTTTGACTTTTCATTTGACATTTTAAGAAAGTAACGGTTAGGGTTAGGGTTAGGGCTAGCGTTAACCTTAACACCAACTTAATCCATGTTATTACCCAAACTTTAACCAGAAACCGTTGTCCGTGATGAAAATGAATTCTTTTGCTGACTTATAGTTTGAAAATGTTAACTTTTAATCTCATTTTATGTTTTGACTTTTCATTTGACATTTTAAGAAAGTAACGGTTAGGGTTAGGGTTAGGGTTAGCGTTAACCCCAACACCAACTTAATCCATGTCATAACCCAAACTTTAACCAGAAACCATTTTCCATGATGAAAATGAATTCTTTAGCTGACTTATATTTTGTATATTTTCACTTTTAATGTTAATTTATAGATTTGACTTTCCATTTGACATTTTAAGAAAGTAACGGTTAGGGTTAGGGTTAGGGTTAGCGTTAACCCTAACCCCAACTTAATCCATATCATAACCCAAACTTAAACCAGAAATCGTTGTCCGTGATGAAAATGAATTTTTTGCTGACTTATATTTTGAAAATGTTAACTTTTAATCTCATTATATGTTTTGACTTTCCATTTGACATTTTAAGAAAGTAACGGTTAGGGTTAGGGTTAGGGTTAGCGTTAACCCTAACACCAACTTAATCCATGTCATTACCCAAACTTTAACCAGAAACCGTTGTCCGTGATGAACATGAATTCTTTGTTGATTTATATTTGTATATTTTCACTTTTAATGTCAATTTATAGTTTTGACTTTCCATTTGACATTTTAAGAAAGTAACGGTTAGGGTTAGGGTTAGGGTTAGCGTTAACCCCAACACCAACTTAATCCATGTCATAACCCAAACTTTAACCAGAAACCATTTTCCATGATGAAAATGAATTATTTAGCTGACTTATATTTTGTATATTTTCACTTTTAATGTTAATTTATAGTTTTGACTTTTCATTTGACATTTTAAGAAAGTAACGGATAGGGTTAAGGTTAGGGTTAGCGTTAACCTTAACACCAACTTAATCCATGTTATCACCCAAACTTTAACCAGAAACCGTTGTCCGTGATGAAAATGAATTCTTTTGCTGACTTATATTTTGAAAATGTTAACTTTTAATCTCATTTTATGTTTTGACTTTTCATTTGACATTTTAAGAAAGTAACGGTTAGGGTTAGGGTTAGGGTTAGCGTTAACCCCAACACCAACTTAATCCATGTCATAACCCAAACTTTAACCAGAAACCATTTTCCATCATGAAAATGAATTCTTTAGCTGACTTATATTTTGTATATTTTCACTTTTAATGTTAATTTATAGATTTGACTTTCCATTTGACATTTTAAGAAAGTAACGGTTAGGGTTAGGGTTAGGGTTAGCGTTAACCCTAACCCCAACTTAATCCATATCATAACCCAAACTTAAACCAGAAATCGTTGTCCGTGATGAAAATGAATTTTTTGCTGACTTATATTTTGAAAATGTTAACTTTTAATCTCATTATATATTTTGACTTTCCATTTGACATTTTAAGAAAGTAACGGTTAGGGTTAGGGTTAGGGTTAGCTTTAACCCCAACACCAACTTAATCCATGTCATAACTCAAACTTTAACCAGAAACCGTTTTCCATGATGAAAATGAATTCTTTAGCTGACTTATATTTTGTATATTTTCACTTTTAATGTCAATTTATAGTTTTTACTTTCCATTTGACATTTTAAGAAAGTAACGGTTAGGGTTAGGGTTAGGGTTAGCGTTAACCCTAACCCCAACTTAATCCATGTCATTACCCAAACTTTAACCAGAAACCGTTGTCCGTGATGAACATGAATTCTTTGTTGATTTATATTTGTATATTTTCACTTTTAATGTCAATTTATAGTTTTGACTTTCCGTTTGACATTTTAAGAAAGTAACGGTTAGGGTTAGGGTTAGCGTTAGCGTTAACCCTAATACCAACTTAATCCATGTTATTACCCAAACTTTAACCAGAAACCGTTGTCCGTGATGAAAATGAATTCTTTTGCTGACTTATATTTTGAAAATGTTAACTTTTAATCTCATTTTATGTTTTGACTTTTCATTTGACATTTTAAGAAAGTAACGGTTAGGGTTAGGGTTAGGGTTAGCGTTAACCCCAACACCAACTTAATCCATGTCATAACCCAAACTTTAACCAGAAACCATTTTCCATGATGAAAATGAATTCTTTAGCTGACTTATATTTTGTATATTTTCACTTTTAATGTTAATTTATAGATTTGACTTTCCATTTGACATTTTAAGAAAGTAACGGTTAGGGTTAGGGTTAGGGTTAGCGTTAACCCTAACCCCAACTTAATCCATATCATAACCCAAACTTTAACCAGAAATCGTTGTCCGTGATGAAAATGAATTTTTGCTGACTTATATTTTGAAAATGTTAAGTTTTAATCTCATTATATGTTTTGACTTTCCATTTGACATTTTAAGAAAGTAACGGATAGGGTTAAGGTTAGGGTTAGCGTTAACCTTAACACCAACTTAATCCATGTTATCACCCAAACTTTAACCAGAAACCGTTGTCCGTGATGAAAATGAATTCTTTTGCTGACTTATATTTTGAAAATGTTAACTTTTAATCTCATTTTATGTTTTGACTTTTCATTTGACATTTTAAGAAAGTAACGGTTAGGGTTAGGGTTAGGGTTAGCGTTAACCCCAACACCAACTTAATCCATGTCATAACCCAAACTTTAACCAGAAACCATTTTCCATCATGAAAATGAATTCTTTAGCTGACTTATATTTTGTATATTTTCACTTTTAATGTTAATTTATAGATTTGACTTTCCATTTGACATTTTAAGAAAGTAACGGTTAGGGTTAGGGTTAGGGTTAGCGTTAACCCTAACCCCAACTTAATCCATATCATAACCCAAACTTAAACCAGAAATCGTTGTCCGTGATGAAAATGAATTTTTTGCTGACTTATATTTTGAAAATGTTAACTTTTAATCTCATTATATATTTTGACTTTCCATTTGACATTTTAAGAAAGTAACGGTTAGGGTTAGGGTTAGGGTTAGCTTTAACCCCAACACCAACTTAATCCATGTCATAACTCAAACTTTAACCAGAAACCGTTTTCCATGATGAAAATGAATTCTTTAGCTGACTTATATTTTGTATATTTTCACTTTTAATGTCAATTTATAGTTTTTACTTTCCATTTGACATTTTAAGAAAGTAACGGTTAGGGTTAGGGTTAGGGTTAGCGTTAACCCTAACCCCAACTTAATCCATGTCATTACCCAAACTTTAACCAGAAACCGTTGTCCGTGATGAACATGAATTCTTTGTTGATTTATATTTGTATATTTTCACTTTTAATGTCAATTTATAGTTTTGACTTTCCGTTTGACATTTTAAGAAAGTAACGGTTAGGGTTAGGGTTAGCGTTAGCGTTAACCCTAATACCAACTTAATCCATGTTATTACCCAAACTTTAACCAGAAACCGTTGTCCGTGATGAAAATGAATTCTTTTGCTGACTTATATTTTGAAAATGTTAACTTTTAATCTCATTTTATGTTTTGACTTTTCATTTGACATTTTAAGAAAGTAACGGTTAGGGTTAGGGTTAGGGTTAGCGTTAACCCCAACACCAACTTAATCCATGTCATAACCCAAACTTTAACCAGAAACCATTTTCCATGATGAAAATGAATTCTTTAGCTGACTTATATTTTGTATATTTTCACTTTTAATGTTAATTTATAGATTTGACTTTCCATTTGACATTTTAAGAAAGTAACGGTTAGGGTTAGGGTTAGGGTTAGCGTTAACCCTAACCCCAACTTAATCCATATCATAACCCAAACTTTAACCAGAAATCGTTGTCCGTGATGAAAATGAATTTTTGCTGACTTATATTTTGAAAATGTTAACTTTTAATCTCATTATATGTTTTGACTTTCCATTTGACATTTTAAGAAAGTAACGGTTAGGGTTAGGGTTAGGGTTAGCTTTAACCCCAACACCAACTTAATCCATGTCATAACTCAAACTTTATCCAGAAACCGTTTTCCATGATGAAAATGAATTCTTTAGCTGACTTATATTTTGTATATTTTCACTTTTAATGTCAATGTATAGTTTTTACTTTCCATTTGACATTTTAAGAAAGTAACGGTTAGGGTTAGGGTTAGGGTTAGCGTTAACCCTAACCCCAACTTAATCCATATCATAACCCAAACTTTAACCAGAAATCGTTGTCCGTGATGAAAATGAATTCTTTTGCTGACTTATAGTTTGAAAATGTTAACTTTTAATCTCATTATATGTTTTGACTTTCCATTTGACATTTTAAGAAAGTAACGGTTAGGGTTAGGGTTAGGGTTAGCTTTAACCCCAACACCAACTTAATCCATGTCATAACCCAAACTTTAACCACAAACAGTTGTCCGTGATGGAAATGAATTCTTTTGCTGACTTATATTTTGAATATGTTAACTTTTAATTTCATTTTATGTTTTAACTTTTCATTTGACATTTTAAGAAAGTAACGGTTAGGGTTAGGGTTAGGGTTAGCGTTAACCCCAACACCAACTTAATCCATGTCATAACCCAAACTTTAACCAGAAACCATTTTCCATGATGAAAATGAATTCTTTAGCTGACTTATATTTTGTATATTTTCACTTTTAATGTTAATTTATAGATTTGACTTTCCATTTGACATTTTAAGAAAGTAACGGTTAGGGTTAGGGTTAGGGTTAGCGTTAACCCTAACCCCAACTTAATCCATATCATAACCCAAACTTTAACCAGAAATCGTTGTCCGTGATGAAAATGAATTTTTGCTGACTTATATTTTGAAAATGTTAACTTTTAATCTCATTATATGTTTTGACTTTCCATTTGACATTTTAAGAAAGTAACGGTTAGGGTTAGGGTTAGGGTTAGCTTTAACCCCAACACCAACTTAATCCATGTCATAACTCAAACTTTATCCAGAAACCGTTTTCCATGATGAAAATGAATTCTTTAGCTGACTTATATTTTGTATATTTTCACTTTTAATGTCAATGTATAGTTTTTACTTTCCATTTGACATTTTAAGAAAGTAACGGTTAGGGTTAGGGTTAGGGTTAGCGTTAACCCTAACCCCAACTTAATCCATATCATAACCCAAACTTTAACCAGAAATCGTTGTCCGTGATGAAAATGAATTCTTTTGCTGACTTATAGTTTGAAAATGTTAACTTTTAATCTCATTATATGTTTTGACTTTCCATTTGACATTTTAAGAAAGTAACGGTTAGGGTTAGGGTTAGGGTTAGCTTTAACCCCAACACCAACTTAATCCATGTCATAACCCAAACTTTAACCACAAACAGTTGTCCGTGATGGAAATGAATTCTTTTGCTGACTTATATTTTGAATATGTTAACTTTTAATTTCATTTTATGTTTTAACTTTTCATTTGACATTTTAAGAAAGTAACGGTTAGGGTTAGCGTTAACCCTAACACCAACTTAATCCATGTCATAAATCAAACTTTAACCAGAAACCGTTGTCTGTGATGAAAATGAATTCTTTTGCTGACTTATATTTTGTATATTTTCACTTTTAATAGCAATTTATAGTTTTGACTTTCCATTTGACATTTTAAGAAAGTAACGGTTAGGGTTAGGGTTAGGGTTAGCTTTAACCCCAACACCAACTTAATCCATGTCATAACTCAAACTTTAACCAGAAACCGTTGTCCATGATGAAAATGAATTATTTTGCTGACTTATATTTTGAATATGTTAACTTTAAATTTCATTTTATGTTTTGACTTTTCATTTGACATTTTAAGAGAGTAACGGTTAGGGTTAGCTTTAACCCCAACACCAACTTAATCCATGTCATAACTCAAACTTTAACCAGAAACCGTTTTCCATGATGAAAATGAATTCTTTAGCTGACTTATATTTTGTATATTTTCACTTTTAATGTCAATTTATAGTTTTTACTTTCCGTTTGACATTTTAAGAAAGTAACGGTTAGGGTTAGGGTTAGGGTTAGCGTTAACCCTAACACCAACTTAATCCATGTCATTACCCAAACTTTAACCAGAAACCGTTGTCCGTCATGAAAATGAATTCTTTTGCTGACTTATATTTGTATATTTTCACTTTTAATGTCAATTTATAGTTTTGACTTTCCGTTTGACATTTTAAGAAAGTAACGGTTAGGGTTAGCGTTAACCCTAACACCAATTTAATCCATGTCATAAATCAAACTTTAACCAGAAACCGTTGTCGGTGATGAAAATGAATTCTTTTGCTGACTTATATTTTGTATATTTTCACTTTTAATGTCAATTTATAGTTTTGACTTTCCATTTGACATTTTAAGAAAGTAACGGTTAGGGTTAGGGTTAGCGTTAACCCTAACCCCAACTTAATCCATGTCATAACCCAAACTTTAACCAGAAATCGTTGTCCGTGATGAAAATGAATTCTTTTGCTGACTTATATTTTGAAAATTTTCACTTTAAATTTCATTTTATGTTTTGACTTTTCATTTGACATTTAAAAAAAGTAACGGTTAGGGTTAGCGTTAACCCTAACACCAACTTAATCCATGTCATAACCCAAACTTTAACCACAAACCGTTGTCCGTGATGAAAATGAACTATTTTGCTGACTTATATTTTGAAAATGTTAACTTTTAATCCCATTTTATGTTTTGACTTTTCATTTGACATTTTAAGAAAGTAACGGTTAGGGTTAGGGTTAGGGTTAGCGTTAACCCCAACACCAACTTAATCCATGTCATAACCCAAACTTTAACCAGAAACCATTTTCCATGATGAAAATGAATTCTTTAGCTGACTTATATTTTGTATATTTTCACTTTTAATGTTAATTTATAGTTTTGACTTTTCATTTGACATTTTAAGAAAGTAACGGTTAGGGTTAGGGTTAGGGTTAGCGTTAACCTTAACACCAACTTAATCCATGTTATTACCCAAACTTTAACCAGAAACCGTTGTCCGTGATGAAAATGAATTCTTTTGCTGACTTATATTTTGTATATTTTCACTTTTAATGTCAATTTATAGTTTTGACTTTCCATTTGACATTTTAAGAAAGTAACGGTTAGGGTTAGGGTTAGCGTTAACCCTAACCCCAACTTAATCCATGTCATAACCCAAACTTTAACCAGAAATCGTTGTCCGTGATGAAAATGAATTCTTTTGCTGACTTATATTTTGAAAATTTTCACTTTAAATTTCATTTTATGTTTTGACTTTTCATTTGACATTTAAAAAAAGTAACGGTTAGGGTTAGCGTTAACCCTAACACCAACTTAATCCATGTCATAACCCAAACTTTAACCACAAACCGTTGTCCGTGATGAAAATGAACTATTTTGCTGACTTATATTTTGAAAATGTTAACTTTTAATCCCATTTTATGTTTTGACTTTTCATTTGACATTTTAAGAAAGTAACGGTTAGGGTTAGGGTTAGGGTTAGCGTTAACCCCAACACCAACTTAATCCATGTCATAACCCAAACTTTAACCAGAAACCATTTTCCATGATGAAAATGAATTCTTTAGCTGACTTATATTTTGTATATTTTCACTTTTAATGTTAATTTATAGTTTTGACTTTTCATTTGACATTTTAAGAAAGTAACGGTTAGGGTTAGGGTTAGGGTTAGCGTTAACCTTAACACCAACTTAATCCATGTTATTACCCAAACTTTAACCAGAAACCGTTGTCCGTGATGAAAATGAATTCTTTTGCTGACTTATATTTTGAAAATGTTAACTTTTGATCTCATTTTATGTTTTGACTTTTCATTTGACATTTTAAGAAAGTAACGGTTAGGGTTAGGGTTAGGGTTAGCGTTAACCCCAACACCAACTTAATCCATGTCATAACCCAAACTTTAACCAGAAACCATTTTCCATGATGAAAATGAATTCTTTAGCTGACTTATATTTTGTATATTTTCACTTTTAATGTCAATTTATAGTTTTGACTTTCCATTTGACATTTTAAGAAAGTAACGGTTAGGGTTAGGGTTAGGGTTAGCGTTAACCCCAACACCAACTTAATCCATGTCATAACCCAAACTTTAACCAGAAACCATTTTCCATGATGAAAATGAATTCTTTAGCTGACTTTTATTTTGTATATTTTCACTTTTAATGTTAATTTATAGTTTTGACTTTTCATTTGACATTTTAAGAAAGTAACGGTTAGGGTTAGGGTTAGGGTTAGCGTTAACCTTAACACCAACTTAATCCATGTTATTACCCAAACTTTAACCAGAAACCGTTGTCCGTGATGAAAATGAATTCTTTTGCTGACTTATATTTTGAAAATGTTAACTTTTAATCTCATTTTATGTTTTGACTTTTCATTTGACATTTTAAGAAAGTAACGGTTAGGGTTAGGGTTAGGGTTAGCGTTAACCCCAACACCAACTTAATCCATGTCATAACCCAAACTTTAACCAGAAACCATTTTCCATGATGAAAATGAATTCTTTAGCTGACTTATATTTTGTATATTTTCACTTTTAATGTTAATTTATAGATTTGACTTTCCATTTGACATTTTAAGAAAGTAACGGTTAGGGTTAGGGTTAGGGTTAGCGTTAACCCTAACCCCAACTTAATCCATATCATAACCCAAACTTAAACCAGAAATCGTTGTCCGTGATGAAAATGAATTTTTTGCTGACTTATATTTTGAAAATGTTAACTTTTAATCTCATTATATATTTTGACTTTCCATTTGACATTTTAAGAAAGTAACGGTTAGGGTTAGGGTTAGGGTTAGCTTTAACCCCAACACCAACTTAATCCATGTCATTACTCAAACTTTAACCAGAAACCGTTTTCCATGATGAAAATGAATTCTTTAGCTGACTTATATTTTGTATATTTTCACTTTTAATGTCAATTTATAGTTTTTACTTTCCATTTGACATTTTAAGAAAGTAACGGTTAGGGTTAGGGTTAGGGTTAGCGTTAACCCTAACACCAACTTAATCCATGTCATTACCCAAACTTTAACCAGAAACCGTTGTCTGTGATGAACATGAATTCTTTGTTGATTTATATTTGTATATTTTCACTTTTAATGTCAATTCATAGTTTTGACTTTCCGTTTGACATTTTAAGAAAGTAACGGTTAGGGTTAGGGTTAGGGTTAGCGTTTACCCTAACACCAACTTAATCCATGTTATTACCCAAACTTTAACCAGAAACCGTTGTCCGTGATGAAAATGAATTCTTTTGCTGACTTATATTTTGAAAATGTTAACTTTTAATCTCATTTTATGTTTTGACTTTTCATTTGACATTTTAAGAAAGTAACGGTTAGGGTTAGCGTTAACCCCAACACCAACTTAATCCATGTCATAACCCAAACTTTAACCAGAAACCATTTTCCATGATGAAAATGAATTCTTTAGCTGACTTATATTTTGTATATTTTCACTTTTAATGTTAATTTATAGATTTGACTTTCCATTTGACATTTTAAGAAAGTAACGGTTAGGGTTAGGGTTAGGGTTAGCGTTAACCCTAACCCCAACTTAATCCATATCATAACCCAAACTTTAACCAGAAATCGTTGTCCGTGATGAAAATGAATTTTTTGCTGACTTATATTTTGAAAATGTTAACTTTTAATCTCATTATATGTTTTGACTTTCCATTTGACATTTTAAGAAAGTAACGGTTAGGGTTAGGGTTAGGGTTAGCTTTAACCCCAACACCAACTTAATCCATGTCATAACTCAAACTTTAACCAGAAACCGTTTTCCATGATGAAAATGAATTCTTTAGCTGACTTATATTTTGTATATTTTCACTTTTAATGTCAATTTATAGTTTTTACTTTCCATTTGACATTTTAAGAAAGTAACGGTTAGGGTTAGGGTTAGGGTTAGCGTTAATCCTAACACCAACTTAATCCATGTCATTACCCAAACTTTAACCAGAAACCGTTCTCCGTGATGAACATGAATTCTTTGCTGATTTATATTTGTATATTTTCACTTTTGATGTCAATTTATAGTTTTGACTTTCCGTTTGACATTTTAAGAAAGTAACGGTTAGGGTTAGGGTTAGGGTTAGCGTTAACCCTAACACCAACTTAATCCATGTTATTACCCAAACTTTAACCAGAAACCGTTGTCCGTGATGAAAATGAATTCTTTTGCTGACTTATATTTTGAAAATGTTAACTTTTAATCTCATTTTATGTTTTGACTTTTCATTTGACATTTTAAGAAAGTAACGGTTAGGGTTAGCGTTAACCCCAACACCAACTTAATCCATGTCATAACCCAAACTTTAACCAGAAACCATTTTCCATGATGAAAATGAATTCTTTAGCTGACTTATATTTTGTATATTTTCACTTTTAATGTTAATTTATAGATTTGACTTTCCATTTGACATTTTAAGTAAGTAACGGTTAGGGTTAGGGTTAGGGTTAGCGTTAACCCTAACCCCAACTTAATCCATATCATAACCCAAACTTTAACAAGAAATCGTTGTCCGTGATGAAAATGAATTTTTTGCTGACTTATATTTTGAAAATGTTAACTTTTAATCTCATTATATGTTTTGACTTTCCATTTGACATTTTAAGAAAGTAACGGTTAGGGTTAGGGTTAGGGTTAGCTTTAACCCCAACACCAACTTAATCCATGTCATAACTCAAACTTTAACCAGAAACCGTTTTCCATGATGAAAATGAATTCTTTAGCTGACTTATATTTTGTATATTTTCACTTTTAATGTCAATTTATAGTTTTTACTTTCCATTTGACATTTTAAGAAAGTAACGGTTAGGGTTAGGGTTAGGGTTAGCGTTAATCCTAACACCAACTTAATCCATGTCATTACCCAAACTTTAACCAGAAACCGTTCTCCGTGATGAACATGAATTCTTTGCTGATTTATATTTGTATATTTTCACTTTTGATGTCAATTTATAGTTTTGACTTTCCGTTTGACATTTTAAGAAAGTAACGGTTAGGGTTAGGGTTAGGGTTAGCGTTAACCCTAACACCAACTTAATCCATGTCATAACCCAAACTTTAACCACAAACAGTTGTCCGTGATGGAAATGAATTCTTTTGCTGACTTATATTTTGAATATGTTAACTTTTAATTTCATTTTATGTTTTAACTATTCATTTGACATTTTAAGAAAGTAACGGTTAGGGTTAGCGTTAACCCTAACACCAACTTAATCCATGTCATAAATCAAACTTTAACCAGAAACCGTTGTCTGTGATGAAAATGAATTCTTTTGCTGACTTATATTTTGTATATTTTCACTTTTAATGTCAATTTATAGTTTTTACTTTCCATTTGACATTTTAAGAAAGTAACGGTTAGGGTTAGGGTTAGGGTTAGCGTTAACCCTAACACCAACTTAATCCATGTCATTACCCAAACTTTAACCAGAAACCGTTGTCCGTGATGAAAATGAATTCTTTTGCTGACTTATATTTGTATATTTTCACTTTTAATGTCAATTTATAGTTTTGACTTTCCGTTTGACATTTTAAGAAAGTAACGGTTAGGGTAAGGGTTAGGGTTAGCGTTAACCCTAACCCCAACTTAATCCATGTCATAACCCAAACTTTAACCAGAAATCGTTGTCCGTGATGAAAATGAATTCTTTTGCTGACTTATATTTTGAATATTTTCACTTTTAATTTCATTTCATGTTTTGACTTTTCATTTGACATTTTAAGAAAGTAACGGTTAGGGTTAGGATTAGCGTTAACCCTAAAACCAACTTAATCCATGTCATAACCCAAACTTTAACCACAAACAGTTGTCCGTGATGGAAATGAATTCTTTTGCTGACTTATATTTTGAATATGTTAACTTTTAATTTCATTTTATGTTTTAACTTTTCATTTGACATTTTAAGAAAGTAACAGTTAGGGTTAGCGTTAACCCTAACACCAACTTAATCCATGTCATAAATCAAACTTTAACCAGAAACCGTTGTCTGTGATGAAAATGAATTCTTTTGCTGACTTATATTTTGTATATTTTCACTTTTAATGTCAATTTATAGTTTTGACTTTCCATTTGACATTTTAAGAAAGTAACGGTTAGGGTTAGGGTTAGCGTTAACCCTAAACCCCAACTTAATCCATGTCATAACCCAAACTTTAACCAGAAATCGTTGTCCGTGATGAAAATGAATTCTTTTGCTGACTTATATTTTGAAAATTTTCACTTTTAATTTCATTTTATGTTTTGACTTTTCATTTGACATTTTAAGAAAGTAACGGTTAGGGTTAGGGTTAGGGTTAGCGTTAACCCTAACACCAACTTAATCCATGTCATTACCCAAACTTTAACCAGAAACCGTTGTCCGTGATGAAAATGAATTCTTTTGCTGACTTATATTTGTATATTTTCACTTTTAATGTCAATTTATAGTTTTGACTTTCCGTTTGACATTTTAAGAAAGTAACGGTTAGGGTAAGGGTTAGGGTTAGCGTTAACCCTAACCCCAACTTAATCCATGTCATAACCCAAACTTTAACCAGAAATCGTTTTCCGTGATGAAAATGAATTCTTTTGCTGGCTTATATTTTGAATATTTTCACTTTTAATTTCATTTTATGTTTTGACTTTTCATTTGACATTTTAAGAAAGTAACGGTTAGGGTTAGGGTTAGGATAAGCGTTCACCCTAACACCAACTTAATCCATGTCATAACCCAAACTTTAACCACAAACAGTTGTCCGTGATGGAAATGAATTCTTTTGCTGACTTATATTTTGAATATGTTAACTTTTAATTTCATTTTATGTTTTAACTTTTCATTTGACATTTTAAGAAAGTAACGGTTAGGGTTAGCGTTAACCCTAACACCAACTTAATCCATGTCATAAATCAAACTTTAACCAGAAACCGTTGTCTGTGATGAAAATGAATTCTTTTGCTGACTTATATTTTGAAAATTTTCACTTTTAATTTCATTTTATGTTTTGACTTTTCATTTGACATTTTAAGAAAGTAACGGTTAGGGTTAGGGTTAGCGTTAACCCTAACACCAATTTAATCCATGTCATAAATCAAACTTTAACCAGACACCGTTGTCGGTGATGAAAATGAATTCTTTTGCTGACTTATATTTTGTATATTTTCACTTTTAATGTCAATTTATAGTTTTGACTTTCCATTTGACATTTTAAGAAAGTAACGGTTAGGGTTAGGGTTAGCGTTAACCCTAACCCCAACTTAATCCATGTCATAACCCAAACTTTAACCAGAATACGTTGTCCGTGATGAAAATGAATTCTTTTGCTGACTTATATTTTGATAATTTTCACTTTTAATTTCATTTTATGTTTTTACTTTTCATTTGACATTTAAAGAAAGTAACGGTTAGGGTTAGGGTTAGCATTAACCCTAACACCAACTTAATCCATGTCATAACTCAAACTTTCACCAGAAACCGTTTTCAATGATGAAAATGAATTCTCTAGCTGACTTATATTTTGTATATTTTCACTTTTAATGTCAATTTATAGTTTTTACTTTCCATTTGACATTTTAAGAAAGTAACGGTTAGGGTTAGGGTTAGGGTTAGCGTTAACCCTAACACCAACTTAATCCATGTCATTACCCAAACTTTAACCAGAAACCGTTGTCCGTGATGAAAATGAATTATTTTGCTGACTTATATTTTGAATATTTTCACTTTTAATTTCATTTTATGTTTTGACTTTCCATTTGACATTTTAAGAAAGTAACGGTTAGGGTAAGGGTTAGGGTTAGGGTTAGGGTTAGCGTTAACCCTAACACCAACTTAATCCATGTCATAACCCAAACTTTAACCACAAACAGTTGTCCGTGATGGAAATGAATTCTTTTGCTGACTTATATTTTGAATATGTTAACTTTTAATTTCATTTTATGTTTTAACTTTTCATTTGACATTTTAAGAAAGTAACGGTTAGAGTTAGCGTTAACCCCAACACCAACTTAATCCATGTCATAACTCAAACTTTAACCAGAATCCGTTTTCCATGATGAAAATGAATTCTTTAGCTGACTAATATTTTGTATATTTTCATTTTTAATGTCAATTTATAGTTTTTACTTTCCATTTGACATTTTAAGAAAGTAACGGTTAGGGTTAGGGTTAGGGTTAGCGTTAACCCTAACACCAACTTAATCCATGTCATTACCCAAACTTTAACCAGAAATCGTTGTCCGTGATGAAAATGAATTCTTTTGCTGACTTATATTTGTATATTTTCACTATTAATGTCAATTTATAGTTTTGACTTTCTGTTTGACATTTTAAGAAAGTAACAGTTAGGGTTAGCGTTAACCCTAACACCAATTTAATCCATGTCATAAATCAAACTTTAACCAGAAACCGTTGTTGGTGATGAAAATGAATTCTTTTGCTGACTTATATTTTGTATATTTTCACTTTTAATGTCAATTTATAGTTTTGATTTTCCATTTGACATTTTAAGAAAGTAACGGTTAGGGTTAGGGTTAGCGTTAACCCTAACCCCAACTTAATCCATGTCATAACCCAAACTTTAACCAGAAATCGTTGTCCGTGATGAAAATGAATTATTTTGCTGACTTATATTTTGAAAATTTTCACTTTTAATTTCATTTTATGTTTTGACTTTTCATTTGACATTTTAAGAAAGTAACGGTTAGGGTTAGGGTTTGGGTTAGCGTTAACCCTTACACCAACTTAATCCATGTCATTACTAAAACTTTAACCAGAAACCGTTGTCCGTGATGAAAATGAATTCTTTTGCTGACTTATATTTGTATATTTTCACTTTTAATGTCAATTTATAGTTTTGACTTTCCGTTTGACATTTTAAGAAAGTAACGGTTAGGGTAAGGGATAGGGTTAGCGTTAACCCTAACCCCAACTTAATCCATGTCATAACCCAAACTTTAACCAGAAATCGTTTTCCGTGATGAAAATGAATTCTTTTGCTGGCTTATATTTTGAATATTTTCACTTTTAATTTCATTTTATGTTTTGACTTTTCATTTGACATTTTAAGAAAGTAACGGTTAGGGTTAGGGTTAGGGTAAGCGTTAACCCTAACACCAACTTAATCCATGTCATAACCCAAACTTTAACCACAAACAGTTGTCCGTGATGGAAATGAATTCTTTTGCTGACTTATATTTTGAATATGTTAACTTTTAATTTCATTTTATGTTTTAACTTTTCATTTGACATTTTAAGAAAGTAACGGTTAGGGTTAGCGTTAACCCTAACACCAACTTAATCCATGTCATAAATCAAACTTTAACCAGAAACCGTTGTGTGTGATGAAAATGAATTCTTTTGCTGACTTATATTTTGAAAATTTTCACTTTTAATTTCATTTTTTGTTTTGACTTTTCATTATACATTTTAAGAAAGTAACGGTTAGGGTTAGGGTTAGCGTTAACCCTAACACCAACTTAATCCATGTCATAACCCAAACTTTAACCATTAACCGTTTTCCGTGATGAAAATGAATTATTTTGCTGACTTATATTTTGAATATGTTAACTTTAAAATTCCTTTTATGTTTTGACTTTTCATTTGACATTTTAAGCAAGTAACGGTTAGGGTAAGCTTTAACCCAACTTAATCCATGTCATAACACAAACTTTAACCAGAAACCGTTTTCCATGATGAAAATGAATTCTTTTGCTGACTTATAGTTTGAATATGTTAACTTTAAATTTCATTTGATGTTTTGACTTTTCATTTGTCATTTTAAGAAAGTAACGGTTAGGGTTAGGGTTAGCGTTAACCCTAACACCAACTTAATCCATGTCATAACCCAAACTTTAACCACAAACCGTTGTCCGTGATGAAATGAATTCTTTTGCGGACTTATATTTTGTATATTTTCACTTTTATATGTCAATTTATAGTTTTGACTTTCAATTTGACATTTTAAGAAGATAACGGTTAGGGTTATGTTTGGGGTTAGCATTAACCCTAACACCAACTTAATCCTATCATAGCCCAAACTTTAACCAGAAACCGTTGTCTGTGCTGAAAATGAATTCTTTTGCGGACTTATATTTTGTATATTTTCACTTTTATATGTCAATTTATAGTTTTGACTTTCCATTTGACATTTTAAGAAGATAACGGTTAGAGTTGAGGTTAACGTTAACCCTAACACCAACTTAATCCATGTCATAGCCAAAACTTTAACCAGAAACCGTTGTCCGTGATGAAAATGAATTCTTTTGCTGACTTATATTTTGTATATTTTCACTTTTATATGTCAATTTATAGTTTTAACTTTCCATTTGACATTTTAAGAAGATAACGGTAAGGGTTAGGGTTAGGGTTAGCGTTAACCTTAACACCAACTTAATCCATATCATTACCCAAACTTTAACCAGAAACCGTTGTCCGTGATGAAAATGAATTCTTTTGCTGACTTATATTTTGAATATTTTCACTTTTAATCTCATTTTATGTTTTGACTTTCCATTTGACATTTTAAGAAAGTAACGGTTAGGGTTAGGGTTAGGGTTAGGGTTAGCGTTAACCCTAACACCAACTTAATCCATGTCATAACCCAAACTTTAACCACAAACAGTTGTCCGTGATGGAAATGAATTCTTTTGCTGACTTATATTTTGAATATGTTAACTTTTAATTCCATTTTATGTTTTAACTTTCCATTTGACATTTTAAGGAAGTAACAGTTAGGGTTAGCGTTAACCCTAACACCAACTTAATCCATGTCATAAATCAAACTTTAACCAGAAACCGTTGTCTGTGATGAAAATGAATTCTTTTGCTGACTTATATTTTGAATATTTTCACTTTTAATGTCAATTTATAGTTTTTACTTTCCATTTGACATTTTAAGAAAGTAACGGTTAGGGTTAGGGTTAGGTTAGCGTTAACACCAACTTAATCCATGTCATTACCCAAACTTTAACCAGAAACCGTTTTCCGTGATGAAAATGAATTCTTTTGCTGACTTATATTTGTATATTTTCACTTTTAATGTCAATTTATAGTTTTGACTTTACGTTTGACATTTTAAGAAAGTAACGGTTAGGGTTAGGGTTACCGTTAACCCTAACCCCAACTTAATCCATGTCATAACCCAAACTTTAATCAGAAATCGTTGTCCGTGATGAAAATGAATTCTTTTGCTGACTTATATTTTGAATATGTTCACTTTTAATTTCATTTTATGTTTTAACTTTTCATTTGACATTTTAAGAAAGTAACGTTTAGGGTTAGGGTTAGGGTTAGCGTTAACCCTAACACCAACTTAATCCATGTCATAAATCAAACTTTAACCTGAAACCGTTGTCTGTGATGAAAATGAATTCTTTTGCTGATTTATATTTTGTATATTTTCACTTTTAATGTCAATTTATAGTTTTGACTTTTCATTTGACATTTTAAGAAAGTAACGGTTAAGGTTAGGGTTAGCGTTAACCCTAACCCCAACTTAATCCATGTCATAACCCAAACTTTAACCAGAAATCGTTGTCCGTGATGAAAATGAATTCTTTTGCTGACTTATATTTTGAAAATTTTCACTTTTAATTTCATTTTTTGTTTTGACTTTTCATTTGACATTTTAAGAAAGTAACGGTTAGGGTTAGGGTTAGCGTTAACCCTAACACCAACTTAATCCATGTCATAACCGAAACTTTAACCACAAACCGTTTTCCGTGATGAAAATGAATTATTTTGCTGACTTATATTTTGAATATGTTAACTTTAAAATTCCTTTTATGTTTTGACTTTTCATTTGACATTTTAAGCAAGTAACGGTTAGGGTTAGCTTTAACCCAACTTAATCCATGTCATAACCCAAACTTTAACCAGAAACCGTTTTCCATGATGAAAATGAATTATTTTGCTGACTTATAGTTTGAATATGTTAACTTTAAATTTCATTTGATGTTTTGACTTTTCATTTGTCATTTTAAGAAAGTTACGGTTAGGGTTAGGGTTAGCGTTAACCCTAACACCAACTTAATCCATGTCATAACCCAAACTTTAACCACAAACCGTTGTCCGCGATGAAATGAATTCTTTTGCGGACTTATATTTTGTATATTTTCACTTTTATATGTCAATTTATAGTTTTGACTTTCAATTTGACATTTTAAGAAGATAACAGTTAGGGTTAGGTTTGGGGTTAGCATTAACCCTAACACCAACTTCATCCTATCATAGCCCAAACTTTAACCAGAAACCGTTGTCTGTGCTGAAAATGAATTCTTTTGCGGACTTATATTTTGTATATTTTCACTTTTATATGTCAATTTATAGTTTTGACTTTCCATTTGACATTTTAAGAAGATAACGGTTAAGGTTAGGGTTAGGGTAAGCGTTAACCCTAACACCAACTTAATCCATGTCATAACCCAAACTTTAACCAGAAACCGTTGTCCGTGATGAAAATGAATTCTTTTGCTGACTTATATTTTGTATATTTTCACTTTTAATGTCAATTTATAGTTTTGACTTTCAATTTGACATTTTAAGAAGATAACGGTTAGGGTTGAGGTTAACGTTAACCCTAACACCAACTTAATCCATGTCATAGCCAAAACTTTAACCAGAAACCATTGTCCGTGATGAAAATGAATTCTTTTGCTGACTTATATTTTGTATATTTTCACTTTTATATGTCAATTTATAGTTTTGACTTTCCATTTGACATTTTGTTAAGATAACGGTTAGGGTTAGGGTTAGGGTTAGCGTTAACCTTAACACCAACTTAATCCATGTCATTACCCAAACTTTAACCAGAAACCGTTGTCCGTGATGAAAATGAATTCTTTTGCTGACTTATATTTTGAATATTTTCACTTTTAATTTCATTTTATGTTTTGACTTTCCATTTGACACTTTAAGAAAGTAACGGTTAGGGTTAGGGTTAGCGTTAACCCTAACACCAACTTAATCTATGTCATAACCCAAACTTTAACCACAAACAGTTGTCCGTGATGGAAATGAATTCTTTTGCTGACTTATATTTTGAATATGTTAACTTTTAATTTCATTTTATGTTTTAACTTTTCATTTGACATTTTAAGGAAGTAACAGTAAGGGTTAGCGTTAACCCTAACACCAACTTAATCCATGTCATAAATCAAACTTTAACCAGAAACCGTTGTCTGTGATGAAAATGAATTCTTTTGCTGACTTATATTTTGAATATGTTCACTTTTAATGTCAATTTATAGTTTTTACTTTCCATTTGACATTTTAAGAAAGTAACGGTTAGGGTTAGGGTTAGGGTTAGCGTTAACACCAACTTAATCCATGTCATTACCCAAACTTTAACCAGAAACCGTTGTCTGTGATTAAAATGAATTCTTTTGCTGACTTATATTTTGAAAATTTTCACTTTTCATTTCATTTTTTGTTTTGACTTTTCATTTGACATTTTAAGAAAGTAACGGTTAGGGTTAGGGTTAGGGTTAGGGTTAGCGTTAACCCTAACACCAACTTAATCCATGTCATTACCCAAACTTTAACCATAAACCGTTTTCCGTGATGAAAATGAATTATTTTGCTGACTTATATTTTGAATATGTTAACTTTAAAATTCCTTTTATGTTTTGACTTTTCATTTGACATTTTAAGCAAGTAACGGTTAGGGTTAGCTTTAACCCAACTTAATCCATGTCATAACCCAAACTTTAACCAGAAACCGTTTTCCATGATGAAAATGAATTCTTTTGCTGACTTATATTTTGAATATGTTAACTTTAAATTTCATTTTATGTTTTGACTTTTCATTTGACATTTTAAGAAAGTAACGGTTAGGGTTAGGGTTAGCGTTAACCCTAACACCAACTTAATCCATGTCATAACCCAAACTTTAACCAGAAATCGTTGTCCGTGATGAAAATGAATTCTTTTGCTGACTTATATTTTGAATATTTTCACTTTTAATTTCATTTTATGTTTTGACTTTCCATTTGACATTTTAAGAAAGTAACGGTTAGGGTTTGGGTTAGGGTTAGCGTTATCCCTAACACCAACTTAATCCATGTCATAACCCAAACTTTAACCAGAAATCGTTGTCCGTGATGAAAATGAATTCTTTTGCTGACTTAAATTTTGTATATTTTCACTTTTATATGTCGATTTATAGTTTTGACTTTCCATTTGACATTTTAAGAAGATAACGGTAAGGGTTAGGGTTAGGGTAAGCGTTAACCCTAACACCAACTTAATCCATGTCATAACCCAAACTTTAACCAGAAACCGTAGTCCGTGATGAAAATGAATTCTTTTGCTGACTTATATTTTGTATATTTTCACTTTTAATGTCAATTTATAGTTTTGACTTTCAATTTGAAATTTTAGGAAGATAACGGTTAGGGTTGAGGTTAACGTTAACCCTAACACCAACTTAATCCATGTCATAGCCAAAACTTTAACCAGAAACCGTTGTCCGTGATGAAAATGAATTCTTTTGCTGACTTATATTTTGTATATTTTCACTTTTATATGTCAATTTATAGTTTTGACTTTCCATTTGACATTTTAAGAAGATAACGGTTAGGGTTAGGGTTAGGGTTAGCGTTAACCCTAACACCAACTTAATCCATGTCATTACCCAAACTTTAACCAGAAACCGTTGTCTGTGATGAAAATGAATTCTTTTGCTGACTTATATTTGTATATTTTCACTTTTAATGTCAATTTATAGTTTTGACTTTCCATTTGACATTTTAAGAAAGTAACGGTTAGGGTTAGGGTTAGGGTTAGCGTTAACCCTAACACCAACTTAATCCATGTCATAACCCAAACTTTAACCAGAAATCGTTGTCCGTGATGGAAATGAATTCTTTTGCTGACTTATATTTTGAATATGTTAACTTTTAATTTCATTTTATGTTTTAACTTTTCTTTGACATTTTAAGAAAGTAACGGTTAGGGTTAGCGTTAACCCAAACACCAACTTAATCCATGTCATAAATCAAACTTTAACCAGAAACCGTTGTCTGTGATGAAAATGATTTCTTTTGCTGACTTATATTTTGTATATTTTCACTTTTAATGTCAATTTATAGTTTTGACTTTCCAGTTGACATTTTAAGAAAGTAACGGTTAGGGTTAGGGTTAGCGTTAACCCTAACCCCAACTTAATCCATGTCATAACCCAAACTTTAACCAGAAACCGTTGTCCGTGATGAAAATGAATTCTTTTGCTGACTAATTTTTTGTATATTTTCACTTTTATATGTCAATTTATAGTTTTGACTTTCCATTTGACATTTTAAGAAGATAACGGTTAGGGTTAGGGTTAGGGTTAGGGTTAGCGTTAACCCTAACACCAACTTAATCCATGTCATTACCCAAACTTTAACCAGAAACCGTTGTCTGTGATGAAAATGAATTCTTTTGCTGACTTATATTTGTATATTTTCACTTTTAATGTCAATTTATAGTTTTGACTTTCCATTTGACATTTTAAGAAAGTAACGGTTAGGGTTTAGGTTAGGGTGAGCGTTAACCATAACACCAACTTAATCCATGTCATAACCCAAACTTTAACCAGAAATCGTTGTCCGTGATGAAAATGAATTCTTTTGCTGACTTATATTTTGAATATTTTCACTTTTAATTTCATTTTATGTTTTGACTTTCCATTTGACATTTTAAGAAAGTAACGGTTAGGGTTAGGGTTAGGGTTAGCGTTAACCCTAACACCAACTTAATCCATGTCATAAATCAAACTTTAACCAGAAACCGTTGTCTGTGATGAAAATGATTTCTTTTGCTGACTTATATTTTGTATATTTTCACTTTTAATGTCAATTTATAGTTTTGACTTTCCAGTTGACATTTTAAGAAAGTAACGGTTAGGGTTAGGGTTAGCGTTAACCCTAACCCCAACTAAATCCATGTCATAACCCAAACTTTAACCAGAAATCGTTGTCCGTGATGAAAATGAATTCTTTTGCTGACTTATATTTTGAAAATGTTAACTTTTAATTTCATTTTATGTTTTGACTTTTCATTTGACATTTAAAGAAAGTAACTGTTATGGTTAGGGTTAGGGTTAGCGTTAACCCTAACACCAACTTAATCCATGTCATAACCCAAACTTTAACCACAAACCGTTGTCCGTGATGAAAATGAATTCTTTTGCTGACTTATATTTTGAATATGTTAACTTTAAATTTCATTTCATGTTTTGACTTTTCATTTGACATTTTAAGAAAGTAACGGTTAGGGTTTGCTTTAAAGGGAAAATTCACGAATTTTGACTTATGGTCTTAAATGATGGAATATGTTATCAAAAATATATATCCAAATTGTTTTCAAAAAATTCTTATTTATAACAGAGATATTTGGCATTTTCTGATTTCAAAAGTAACTCAGTGACGTCAGTGAGATGGTTTCTAGTGCATTGTGGGATATGACCGGATATCTGTGTATTACATCTTTATCCGATTAACGCTATATATAATCGATATCGATATTATATTTATTAAAACACAGTGGTGACGCGTGGTCTAATTGGTCAACAAAAGAAAATATTTAATAACGATAAACCGATACGCAATAACATAATTATTATGAAGATTTCTTTCAAATATAAAGTATTTTTATCATTATTTGCGAACAAAATTTTTAATTAATGATTTTTTTAAACATCAATATCAAATAATTAGATCATGATAATAATTAAAATTCTGCTACATAATTCTAATCTTATCCATAAATTACTCTATTTTAATTTACACCGTTAAAATGATTTGAAAATTTTCCCTTTCATATGATAATCACGCTATTTAAAACAACAAGGTGTCACCTGCACAGACATCTCAGGTGTTAATTGCAAATTGGCGATTACGTAATTTGCCCCAGTTAAGAATTTTGTATATTCGACGTGAACCTTTTCCCCGGTCTTTTAGTCTCATTAGACTGATTAACTGATCCTTGAAAGGCTATCAGTTTAACGGATTAATTCAAGTCTAATAGTCACCTCATAAAGATCAAAGAAGAGACGGTGATCTTTAGCTGGGTATTACCTTTCCTTAGACTCTTTGGTCTCCTGATTGTTAAACGGGGTTTAATAAGGTTTTTGGTTTTATAAAATATTAATCGTAATTTCGAGAGAATGAGAAAAATAATTGCTATATAATATACATTGCACCAATGTCCCTTCTAAATATTTGTCATGTCTGATTACGTGAGTGAGGTGTCTGCTAGCAGCTAAAGTCGATTTGGGTCAAGAGGGTCATCAACTTGAACCAGAATATACGGAGGAAGAAATCCGGTAGATAGAAGAGTTGGAGATAAATCGCTAAACTGAATTTCAAAGCAACCCAATTTGACACTCAAATGTTCCGATCGCTGTGTGCCAATGCCCTTGCTCGCAGAATGCCTATGCTGCCACGAGTTTACATTATTCATTATTACAAGATTTCACTGATTGAAAACATTGAGTGTTTCTTGATTCATCAAACAAAAGTTATATATATTCTTAGCCAACAAAAAGTTAACAGTACAAAACAAGGAAGTAATAATGTAAAGGCAAGGTAACTTTATATCATTCATTTATTTGATTTTACAATCTTATTGCAGCCAGAGCAGACTTATGGCATACAGACAGTTAGTATGTTGGGTCCGAATATGTCTACCTTTAGGAAGAAAACATCGTGTTGTGCTGCCAGCGTTTGTTGTGTCTGTCATCAGAAAAGAATGTCCTGCAGATGGACAATACGAAGGATTTAGAGAGTGTATTAGTGACGCAGACTCTGAATAGATTTTCCTTCAATGACTTATACTTTTTTATAGTGGTGACACTAGTCTAAGCTTAGTTTAAATTTGTTTTCTATTCATAACTTATAAAATGTATTAGCATAACCTCATTTAAACTCATTTCATCTTTTATTTGTGTGGTTTTTTGTTGTTGCTGATTATAAGGGGGCGACCATTGGATTTTCGTGGGAGGGCTATTGTGAAATTAAAAATAAAAAGGCATGGTAGGATGTTGTTTTTGGCTGAAAAATTTATAGTTAGAAAACATCCAGGCTCCAGTGTTCTCGAAAATAAAAAGGCAGGACGATCTAAATATATACATGTATATCGAAAGCCCCCTCCATAAAAAAAATCAAATATTATAACTTTCATACGAAACGCAAGATCTAAATTATTAATTTTGTATTGGCACTTTTATTTTTTTTACTGTACACTTCGCATTCTCAGTTTACTTTGGAACCGATCTGACATTTTAAATATTAGAAACGGGCGTTAGACAAAGTTTAGAGTTTGACACGTAGATCTTTTTAACATAGATTTCATAACTTTATAAGATTCTAAAGTTGTTGGCTTGGTTGTCTATCTTATACCCCATCTACGAAAGAAGGAGTAGGAGGACATATAGTGTCCGGTTCTGTACGTCCGTCCGTGCGTCCTAATGTTTGAAAATCGGGCATTATGTCTTTTGGATATATTATTGTTTGGGCTTCTTATGCAGAGAAATACAACTTATAGAATATTTATACTTTTTTAAATTAATCTTACGAACACAAGATTGTGGTATATACTTATACAGCTGTCTACATGAGGGTAACACGAAGCGTTTTCTGTTTAGTGTGCTTTTTTGTTTTACTTTTAAAAAGAGAAATGTAAAAAAAAACTTCAAAAATCACCTGAAGAAGAGCAATTTCACTATTCTTACACAGATAAAGATGTTGAAAAATCAAAGACACGAGTGATAAATTGTAGGTCGTCCGTTGTACTTTGTAATAAATAATTAACAGAAACAAATGATCTCTTTTTCTGTCATAAACCATTACACTAGGTACCACATGTTAATTAATCCCCGGGAAGTCAGTAATACCTGGGAGTGTCACAAGTTTAAATACGTTGCCCCCAACTGTGAATTACTATTTCATATAGGTAAAAATGATAATATCTTCTAAATAATGAACGTTAAAGAAATCCTTTAAAGATTAAAAAATACATTTGCCCATTTTTAAGGAATGCATAGGGGATGGATAAGAAATGAAGACTTGTTGTCTGTTTTAAAATGTATATTTACTAGTTATTAAAAAAATATTCTGAATAAATGCACAATTATACATGTTACAACTGAAGTGATAAAACGCTTATACAAAACAAAAAGATAAGTTTTATTCCGCTTTCGGTTATATTCTTAATTCTACGCACACCCTTTATAATTCTTTTTTTTTAAACAAAACTGATATTTTTGTCTTGTGGATTTTTATAGCAAAGATTCTGACCGTTACATACTAGCCCGGGCATACTAGGTAATAATCTGACATGTAAGAAACGTTAACTTTGACCTTGGTTTGACTAAAAAAACTTGTACTTGACATTGCTGATAGTGGATGGCAAATCTAAAGACTGGACCCATTTAAGATGCAAGTCTGTCTAATCTTTTTCTTTAGGCCAGGAAAACGGAATAACACTTACCCGTTACTACGCTGAGTAGAACAACCAACTATCGTCATGATCATGCAAGACATTTTTAAATGACGATAGAGTTGACCATTGCGTGTCGTTATCGTTTTGGAACTTTGTGGTTATTGGATATTAGGTGATGGTCACGTGACAATATGGCCTGCTAGCCGTACAAAATGGCCGCACCCATCGTTCTAATTTATCGATACAAAACGCTCTCATACTCGCTTATTAGTGAAGATTGAAGAGTTTTACATGTATATTTATGTTTAGTAAAATGTGATGAAAAACATATGTAAAAACTATTTTTTTGCGAATTTTCCCTTTAACCCCAACACCAAATTAATCCATGTCATAACTCAAACTTTAACCAGAAACCGTTTTCCATGATGAAAATGAATTCTTTTGCTGACTTATATTTTGTATATTTTCACTTTTAATGTCAATTTATAGTTTTGACTTTCCATTTGACATTTTAAGAAAGTAACGGTTAGGGTTAAGGTAAGGGTTAGCGTTAACCCTAACCCAACTTAATTCATGTCATAACCCAAACTTTAACCAAAAACCGTCGCCGTGATGAAAATGAATTTTTTACTGACTTATATTTTGAATATATTTACTTTTATTTTATTTTATGTTTTAACTGTTTATTTGACATTTTAAGAAGATAGGGGTAAGGGTTAGGGTAAGGGTTAGCGTTAACCCTAACACCAACTTAATCCATGTCATAACTCAAACTTTAACCAGAAACCGTTGTCTATGATGAAAATGAATTCTTTTTCTGACTTATATTTTGTATATTTTCACTTTTAATGCAATTTATAGTTTTGACTTTCCATTTGATATTTTAAGAAAGTAACGGTTAGGGTTAGGGTTAGCGTTAACCCTAACCCCAACTTAATCCATGTCATAACCCAAACTTTAACCAGAAACCGTTGTTTGTGATGAAAATGAATTCTTTTGCTGACTGATATTTTGTATATGTTATTTTTTAATTTCATTTCATGTTTTAACTTTCCATTTGACATTTTAAAAAGATAACGGTTAGGGTTACGGTTAGGGTTAGCTTTAACCCTAACACCAACTTAATCCATGTCATAACCCAAACTTTAACCAGAAACCGTTGTCTGTGATGAAAATGAATTCTTTTGCTGACTTATATTTTGTATATTTTCACTTTTAATGTCAATTTATAGTTTTGAATTTCCATTTGACATTTTAAGAAAGTAACGGTTAGGGTTAGCGTTAACCCTAACACCAAATTAATCCATGTCATAGCCCAAACTTTAAGCAGAAACCGTTGTCCGTGATGAAAATTAATTCTTTTGCTGACTTATATTTTGAATATATTAACTTTTAATTTTATTTTATGTTTTAACTTTTTATTTGACAGTTTAAGAAGATAACGGTTAGGGTTAGGGTTAGGGTTAGCGTTAACTCTATTACCAACTCAATCCATGTCATAACCAAAACTTAAACCAGAAACCGTTGTCCGTGATGAAAATGAATTCTTTTGCTGACTTATATTTTGTATATTTTCACTTTTAGTGTCAATTTATAGTTTTGACATTTTAAGAAAGTAACGTTTAGGGTTAAGGTAAGGGTAAGCGTTAACCCTAACCCCAACTTAATTCATGTCATAACCCAAACTTTAACCAAAATCCGTCGCCGTGATGAAAATGAATTTTTTTGCTGACTTATATTTTGAATATATTTACTTTAATTTTATTTTATGTTTTAACTGTTTATTTGACATTTTAAGAAAATAGGGGTAAGGGTTAGGGTAAGGGTTAGCGTTAACCCTAACACCAACTTAATCCATGCCATAACTCAAACTTTAACCAGAAACCGTTGTCCATGATGAAAATGAATTCTTTTGCTGACTTATATTTTGTATATTTTCACTTTTAATGCAATTTATAGTTTTGACTTTCCATTTGATATTTTAAGAAAGTAACGGTTAGGGTTAGGGTTAGCGTTAATCCTAACCCCAACTTAATCCATGTCATAACCCAAACTTTAACCAGAAACCGTTGTTTGTGATGAAAATGAATTCTTTTGCTGACTGATTTTTTGTATATGTTAACTTTTAATTTCATTTCATGTTTTAACTTTTCATTTGACATTTTGAAAAAGTAACGGTTAGGGTTAGGGTTAGGGTTAGTTTTAACCCTAACACCAACTTAATCCATGTCATAACCCAAACTTTAACCAGAAACCGTTGTCCGTGATGAAAATGAATTATTTTGCTGACTTAATTTGAATATGTTAACTTTTAGTTTCATTTTATGGTTGTCACTTTTTATTTGACATTTTTAGAAAGTAACGCTTAGGGTTAGGGTTAGCGTTAACCCTAACCCCAACTTAATCCATTTCATAACCCGAACTTTAACCAGAAACTATTGTCCGTGATGAAAATGAATTATTTTGCTGACTAATATTTTGAATATATTCACTTTTAATGTCATTTTATGTTTAAGCTTTTCATTTAACATTCTAAGAAAGTAACAGGTAGGGTTATGGTTAGGGTTAGCGACCCTTACACCAACTTAATCAATATCATAACCCAAACTATAACCAGAAACCGTTGTCCGTGATGAAAATGAATTCTTTTGCTGACTAATATTTTGAATATATTCGCTTTTAACGTCTTTTTATGTTTCAACCTTTCATTTCACATTCTAAGAAAGTAACGGATTGGGTTTTGGTTAGGGTTAGCGACCCTAACACCAACTTAATCAACATCATAACCCAAGCTATAACCAGAAACCGTTGTCCATGATGAAAATGAATTCTTTTGCTGACTTATATTTTGTATATTTTCACTTTTAATGTCATTTCATAGTTTTGACTTTCCATTTGACATTTTAAGAAAGTAACGGTTAGGGTTAGGGTTAACGTTAACCCTAACCCCAACTTAATCCATGTCATAACCCAAACTTTAACCAGAAACCGTTGTTTGTGATGAAAATGAATTCTTTTGCTGACTGATTTTTTGTATATGTTAACTTTTAATTTCATTTCATGTTTTAACTTTTCATTTGACATTTTGAAAAAGTAACGGTTAGGGTTAGGGTTAGGGTTAGTTTTAACCCTAACACCAACTTAATCCATGTCATAACCCAAACTTTAACCAGAAACCGTTGTCCTTGATGAAAATGAATTCTTTTGCTGACTTAAATTTTGAATATGTTAACTTTTAGTTTCATTTTATGGTTGTCACTTTTTATTTGACATTTTTAGAAAGTAACGCTTAGGGTTAGGGTTAGGGTTAGCGTTAACCCTAACCCCAACTTAATCCATTTCATAACCCGAACTTTAACCAGAAACTGTTGTCCGTGATGAAAATGAATTATTTTGCTGACTAATATTTTGAATATATTCACTTTTAATGTCATTTTATGTTTAAGCTTTTCATTTGACATTCTAAGAAAGTAACAGGTAGGGTTATGGTTAGGGTTAGCGACCCTTACACCAACTTAATCAATATCATAACCAAAACTATAACCAGAAACCGTTGTCCGTGATGAAAATGAATTCTTTTGCTGACTAATATTTTGAATATATTCGCTTTTAACGTCTTTTGATGTTTCAACCTTTCATTTCACATTCTAAGAAAGTAACGGATTGGGTTTTGGTTAGGGTTAGCGACCCTAACACCAACTTAATCAACATCATAACCCAAGCTATAACCAGAAACCGTTGTCCGTTATGAAAATGAATTCTTTTGATGACTTATATTTTATATATTTTCACTTTTAATGTCATTTTATAGTTTTGACTTTCCATTTGACATTTTAAGAAAGTAACGGTTAGGGTTAGGGTTAGCGTTAACCCTAACCCCAACTTAATCCATGTCATAACCCTCATTTTAACCAGAAACCGTTGTCCGTGATGAAAATGATTTTTTTGCTGACTAATATTTCGAATATATTCATTTTTAATGTCATTTTATGGTTTTAACTTTCCATTTGACATTTTAAGAAAGTAACGGTTAGGGTTAGGGTTAGGGTAAGTGTTAACCCTTACCCCAACTTAATGTCATTTTATGTTTTAACTTTTCATTTGAAATTTTAAGAAAGTAACGGATAAGGTAAGGGTTAGGGTAAGCGTTAACCTTTCCACCAACTTAATCAATGTCATTACTCAAGCTTTAACCAAAAACCGTTGTCAGTGATGAAAATGAATTCTTTTGCTGATTTATATTTTGTATATTTTCACTTTTAATGTCAATTTATAGTTTTGACTTTCATTTGACACTTTAAGAAAGGAACGGTTAGGGTTAGGGTTATGGATAGCGTTAACCCCAACCCCAACTTAATCCATGTCATAGCCCAAACTTTAACCAGAAACCGTTGTCCGTGATGAAAATGAATTCTTTTGTTGACTTATATTTTGAATATATTAACTTTTAATTTTATTCTATGTTTTAACTTTTTATTTGACAGTTTAAGAAGATAACGGTTAAGGTTAGGGTTAGGGTTAGCGCTAAACCCTAAAACCAACATAATCCATGTCATAGCCCAAACTTTAACCAGAAACCGTTGTCCGTGATGAAAATGAATTCTTTTGCTGACTTATATTTTTTATATTTTCACTTTTAATGTCAATTTATAGTTTTGACTTTCCATTTGACATTTTAAGAAAGTAACGGTTAGGGTTAGGATTAGGGTTAGCGTTACCCCTAACACCAACTTAATCCATGTCATAGCCCAAACTTTAACCAGAAACCGTTGTCTGTGATGAAAATGAATTCTTTTACTGACTTTTATTTTGTTTATTTTCACTTTTAATGTCAATTTATAGTTTTGACTTTCCATTTGACATTTGAAGAAAGTAGCGGTTAGGGTTTAGGTTAGGGTTTAGGTTAGGGTTTAGGTTAGCGTTAACCCTAACACCAACTTAATCCATGTCATAGCCCAAACTTTTACCAGAAATCGTTGTCCGTGATGAAAATGAATTCTTTTGCTGACATATATTTTGAATATATTAACTTTAATTTTATTTTATGTTTTACCTTTTTATTTGACAGTTTAAGAAGATAACAGTTAGGGTTAGGGTTAGCGTTAACTCTAACACCAACTCAATCCATGTCATAACCAAAACTTAAACCAGAAACCGTCGCGGTGATGAAAATGAATTCTTTTGCTGACTTATATTTTGTATATTTTCACTTTTAATGTCAATTTATAGTTTTGACTTTCCATTTGACATTTTAAGAAAGTAACGGTTAGGGTTAAGGTAAGGGTTGGCGTTAATCCTAACCCAACTTAATACATGTCATAACCCAAACTTTAACCAAAAACCGTCACCGTGATGAAAATGAATTTTTTTACTGACTTATATTTTAAATATATTAACTTTTATTTCATTTTATGTTTTAACTGTTTATTTGACATTTTAAGAAGAAAGAGGTTAGGGTTAGGGTAAGGGTTAGCGTTAACCCTAACACCAACTTAATCCATGTCATAACCCAAACTTTAACCAGAAACCGTTGTCCATGAGGAAAATGAATTCTTTTGCTGACTTATATTTTGTATATTTTCACTTTTAATGCAATTTATAGTTTTGACTTTCCATTTGATATTTTAAGAAAGTAACGGTTAGGGTTAGGGTTAGAGTTAGTTTTACCCCTAACACTAACTTAATCCATGTCATAACCCAAACTTTAACCAGAAACCGTTGTCCGTGATGAAAATGAATTCTTTTGCTGACTTAAATTTTGAATATGTTAACTTTTAGTTTCATTTTATGTTTTAACTTTTCATTTGACATTTTAGGAAAGTAACGTTTAGGGTTAGGGTTGAGTTAGCGTTCACCCTAACACCAACTTAATCCATGTCATAACCCAAACTTTCACCAGAAACCGTTGTCCGCGATGAAAATGAATTCTTTTGCGGACTTATATTTTGTATATTTTCACTTTTATATGTCAATTTATAATTTTGACTTTCCATTTGCCATTTTAAAAAGATAACGGTTAGGGTTAGGGTTAGGGTAAGCTTTAACCCTAACACCAACTTAATCCATGTCATAACCCAAACTTTAACCAGAAACCGTTGTCTGTGATGAAAATGAATTCTTTTGCTGACTTATATTTTGTATATTTTCACTTTTGATGTCAATTTATAGTTTTGAATTTCCATTTGACATTTTAAGAAAGTAACAGTTAGGGTTAGTGTTAACCCTAACACCAATTTAATCCATGTCATAGCCCAAACTTTAAGCAGAAACCGTTGTCCGTGATGAAAATGAATTCTTTTGCTGACTTATATTTTGAATATATTAACTTTTAATTTTATTTTATGTTTTAACTTTTTATTTGACAGTTTAAGAAGATAACGGTTAGGGTTAGGGTTAGTGTTAGCGTTAACTCTATTACCAACTCAATCCATGTCATAACCAAAACTTAAACCAGAAACCGTTGTCCGTGATGAAAATGAATTCTTTTGCTGACTTATATTTTGTATATTTTCACTTTTAATGTCAATTTATAGTTTTGACTTTCCATTTGACATTTTAAGAAAGTAACGGTTAGTGTTAAGGTAAGGGTTAGCGTTAACCCTAACCCCAACTTAATTCATGTCATAACCCAGACTTTAACCAAAAACCGTCGCCGTGATGAAAAAGAATTCTTTTGCTGACTTATATTTTGAATATATTTACTTTAATTTTATTTTATGTTTTAACTGTTTATTTGACATTTTAAGAAGATAGAGGTTAGGGTTAGGGTAAGGGTTAGCGTTAACCCTGACACCAACTTAATCCATGCCATAACCCAAACTTTAATCAGAAACCGTTGTCCATGATGAAAATGAATTCTTTTGCTGACTTATATTTTGTATATTTTCACTTTTAATGCAATTTACAGTTTTGACTTTCCATTTGATATTTTAAGAAAGTAACGGTTAGGGTTAGGGTTAGCGTTAACCCTAACCCCAACTTAATCCATGTCATAACCCAAACTTTAACCAGAAACCGTTGTTTGTGATGAAAATGAATTCTTTTGCTGACTAATATTTTGAATATATTCACTTTTAATGTCATTTTATGTTTAAGCTTTTCATTTGACATTCTAAGAAAGTAACAGGTAGGGTTATGGTTAGGGTTAGCGACCCTTACACCAACTTAATCAATATCATAACCAAAACTATAACCAGAAACCGTTGTCCGTGATGAAAATGAATTCTTTTGCTGACTAATATTTTGAATATATTCGCTTTTAACGTCTTTTGATGTTTCAACCTTTCATTTCACATTCTAAGAAAGTAACGGATTGGGTTTTGGTTAGGGTTAGCGACCCTAACACCAACTTAATCAACATCATAACCCAAGCTATAACCAGAAACCGTTGTCCGTTATGAAAATGAATTCTTTTGATGACTTATATTTTATATATTTTCACTTTTAATGTCATTTTATAGTTTTGACTTTCCATTTGACATTTTAAGAAAGTAACGGTTAGGGTTAGGGTTAGCGTTAACCCTAACCCCAACTTAATCCATGTCATAACCCTCATTTTAACCAGAAACCGTTGTCCGTGATGAAAATGATTTTTTTGCTGACTAATATTTCGAATATATTCATTTTTAATGTCATTTTATGGTTTTAACTTTCCATTTGACATTTTAAGAAAGTAACGGTTAGGGTTAGGGTTAGGGTAAGTGTTAACCCTTACCCCAACTTAATGTCATTTTATGTTTTAACTTTTCATTTGAAATTTTAAGAAAGTAACGGATAAGGTAAGGGTTAGGGTAAGCGTTAACCTTTCCACCAACTTAATCAATGTCATTACTCAAGCTTTAACCAAAAACCGTTGTCAGTGATGAAAATGAATTCTTTTGCTGATTTATATTTTGTATATTTTCACTTTTAATGTCAATTTATAGTTTTGACTTTCATTTGACACTTTAAGAAAGGAACGGTTAGGGTTAGGGTTATGGATAGCGTTAACCCCAACCCCAACTTAATCCATGTCATAGCCCAAACTTTAACCAGAAACCGTTGTCCGTGATGAAAATGAATTCTTTTGTTGACTTATATTTTGAATATATTAACTTTTAATTTTATTCTATGTTTTAACTTTTTATTTGACAGTTTAAGAAGATAACGGTTAAGGTTAGGGTTAGGGTTAGCGCTAAACCCTAAAACCAACATAATCCATGTCATAGCCCAAACTTTAACCAGAAACCGTTGTCCGTGATGAAAATGAATTCTTTTGCTGACTTATATTTTTTATATTTTCACTTTTAATGTCAATTTATAGTTTTGACTTTCCATTTGACATTTTAAGAAAGTAACGGTTAGGGTTAGGATTAGGGTTAGCGTTACCCCTAACACCAACTTAATCCATGTCATAGCCCAAACTTTAACCAGAAACCGTTGTCTGTGATGAAAATGAATTCTTTTACTGACTTTTATTTTGTTTATTTTCACTTTTAATGTCAATTTATAGTTTTGACTTTCCATTTGACATTTGAAGAAAGTAGCGGTTAGGGTTTAGGTTAGGGTTTAGGTTAGGGTTTAGGTTAGCGTTAACCCTAACACCAACTTAATCCATGTCATAGCCCAAACTTTTACCAGAAATCGTTGTCCGTGATGAAAATGAATTCTTTTGCTGACATATATTTTGAATATATTAACTTTAATTTTATTTTATGTTTTACCTTTTTATTTGACAGTTTAAGAAGATAACAGTTAGGGTTAGGGTTAGCGTTAACTCTAACACCAACTCAATCCATGTCATAACCAAAACTTAAACCAGAAACCGTCGCGGTGATGAAAATGAATTCTTTTGCTGACTTATATTTTGTATATTTTCACTTTTAATGTCAATTTATAGTTTTGACTTTCCATTTGACATTTTAAGAAAGTAACGGTTAGGGTTAAGGTAAGGGTTGGCGTTAATCCTAACCCAACTTAATACATGTCATAACCCAAACTTTAACCAAAAACCGTCACCGTGATGAAAATGAATTTTTTTACTGACTTATATTTTAAATATATTAACTTTTATTTCATTTTATGTTTTAACTGTTTATTTGACATTTTAAGAAGAAAGAGGTTAGGGTTAGGGTAAGGGTTAGCGTTAACCCTAACACCAACTTAATCCATGTCATAACCCAAACTTTAACCAGAAACCGTTGTCCATGAGGAAAATGAATTCTTTTGCTGACTTATATTTTGTATATTTTCACTTTTAATGCAATTTATAGTTTTGACTTTCCATTTGATATTTTAAGAAAGTAACGGTTAGGGTTAGGGTTAGAGTTAGTTTTACCCCTAACACTAACTTAATCCATGTCATAACCCAAACTTTAACCAGAAACCGTTGTCCGTGATGAAAATGAATTCTTTTGCTGACTTAAATTTTGAATATGTTAACTTTTAGTTTCATTTTATGTTTTAACTTTTCATTTGACATTTTAGGAAAGTAACGTTTAGGGTTAGGGTTGAGTTAGCGTTCACCCTAACACCAACTTAATCCATGTCATAACCCAAACTTTCACCAGAAACCGTTGTCCGCGATGAAAATGAATTCTTTTGCGGACTTATATTTTGTATATTTTCACTTTTATATGTCAATTTATAATTTTGACTTTCCATTTGCCATTTTAAAAAGATAACGGTTAGGGTTAGGGTTAGGGTAAGCTTTAACCCTAACACCAACTTAATCCATGTCATAACCCAAACTTTAACCAGAAACCGTTGTCTGTGATGAAAATGAATTCTTTTGCTGACTTATATTTTGTATATTTTCACTTTTGATGTCAATTTATAGTTTTGAATTTCCATTTGACATTTTAAGAAAGTAACAGTTAGGGTTAGTGTTAACCCTAACACCAATTTAATCCATGTCATAGCCCAAACTTTAAGCAGAAACCGTTGTCCGTGATGAAAATGAATTCTTTTGCTGACTTATATTTTGAATATATTAACTTTTAATTTTATTTTATGTTTTAACTTTTTATTTGACAGTTTAAGAAGATAACGGTTAGGGTTAGGGTTAGTGTTAGCGTTAACTCTATTACCAACTCAATCCATGTCATAACCAAAACTTAAACCAGAAACCGTTGTCCGTGATGAAAATGAATTCTTTTGCTGACTTATATTTTGTATATTTTCACTTTTAATGTCAATTTATAGTTTTGACTTTCCATTTGACATTTTAAGAAAGTAACGGTTAGTGTTAAGGTAAGGGTTAGCGTTAACCCTAACCCCAACTTAATTCATGTCATAACCCAGACTTTAACCAAAAACCGTCGCCGTGATGAAAAAGAATTCTTTTGCTGACTTATATTTTGAATATATTTACTTTAATTTTATTTTATGTTTTAACTGTTTATTTGACATTTTAAGAAGATAGAGGTTAGGGTTAGGGTAAGGGTTAGCGTTAACCCTGACACCAACTTAATCCATGCCATAACCCAAACTTTAATCAGAAACCGTTGTCCATGATGAAAATGAATTCTTTTGCTGACTTATATTTTGTATATTTTCACTTTTAATGCAATTTACAGTTTTGACTTTCCATTTGATATTTTAAGAAAGTAACGGTTAGGGTTAGGGTTAGCGTTAACCCTAACCCCAACTTAATCCATGTCATAACCCAAACTTTAACCAGAAACCGTTGTTTGTGATGAAAATGAATTCTTTTGCTGACTGATTTTTTGTATATGTTAACTTTTAATTTCATTTCATATTTTAACTTTTCATTTGACATTTTGAAAAAGTAACGGTTAGGGTTAGAGTTAGGGTTAGTTTTAACCCTAACACCAACTTAATCCATGTCATAACCCAAACTTTAACAACAAACCGTTGTCCGTGATGAAAATGAATTCTTTTGCTGACTTAAATTTTGAATATGTTAACTTTAAGTTTCATTTTATGGTTGTCACTTTTTATTTGACATTTTTAGAAAGTAACGCTTAGGATTAGGGTTAGGGTTAGCGACCCTTACACCAACTTTATCAATATCATAACCCAAGCTATAACCAGAAACCGTTGTCCGTTATGAAAATGAATTCTTTTGCTGACTTATATTTTATATATTTTCACTTTTAATGTCATTTTATAGTTTTGACTTTCCATTTGACATTTTAAAAAAGTAACGGTTAGGGTTAGGATTAGCGTTAACCCTAACCCCAACTTAATCCATGTCATAACCCGAACTATAACCAGAAACCGTTGTCCGTGATGAAAATGAATTCTTTTGCTGACTAATATTTTGAATATATTCGCTTTTAATGTCATTTCATGTTTCAACCTTTCATTTCACATTCTAAGAAAGTAACAGATTGGGTTTTGGTTAGGGTTAGCGACCCTAACACCAACTTAATCAACATCATAACCCAAGCTATAACCAGAAACCGTTGTCCGTTATGAAAATGAATTCTTTTGCTGGCTTATATTTTATATATTTTCACTTTTAATGTCATTTTATAGTTTTGACTTTCCATTTGACATTTTAAGAAAGTAACGGTTAGGGTTAGGGTAAGCGTTAACCCTAACCCCAACTTAATCCATGTCATAACCCTCACTTTAACCAGAAACCGTTGTCCGTGATGAAAATGAATCTTTTGCAAACTTATAATATATATTTTTACTTTTAATGTCATTTTATGTTTCAACTTTTCATTTGACATTTTAAGAAAGTAACGGTTAGGGTTAGGGTTAGGGTTAGCGTTAACCCTAACAGTAACTTAATCCATGTCATAACCCAAACTTTAAACAGAAACCGTTGTCCGTGATGAAAATGAATTCTTTTGCTGACTTATATTTTTAATATATTCACTTTTAATGTCATTTTATGTTTTAACTTTTCATTTGACATTTTAAGAAAGTAACGGATAAGGTAAGGGTTTGGGTAAGCGTTAACCTTAACACCAACTTAATCAACATCATAACCCAAGCTATAACCAGAAACCGTTGTCCGTTATGAAAATGAATTCTTTTGCTGACTTATATTTTATATATTTTCACTTTTAATGTCATTTTATAGTTTTGACTTTCCATTTGACATTTTAAGAAAGTAACGGTTAGGGTTAGGGTTAGCGTTAACCCTAACCCCAACTTAATCCATGTCATAACCCTCACTTTAACCAGAAACCGTTGTCCGTGATGAAAATGAATCTTTTGCAAACTTATAATATATATTTTTACTTTTAATGTCATTTTATGTTTCAACTTTTCATTTGACATTTTAAGAAAGTAACGGTTAGGGTTAGGGTTAGGGTTAGCGTTAATGGGTGTTACCGGCTTGTTTTTCTGTTACAAATGTTTTGTATCTGACTTGTACGACGTCGAAAAATATATATTGAAATTGTGTAATAATTTATATATTGTATGAATTGATTTCCGTAAAATTTGTGTTTATATACATTTAAACCACCATTGTCATTGCTCAGCCATTGTGGTCTAGTGGGAAGATGAAAGTTTAGAATGACTTCGCATGGTGGTTCAAACCCCGTTCGGAATCATTGGTTGATCGTCAGTTTTTTTTTACCTTAGAAAAACACTAATATTACCAAATGCGTAAAAGAAACATATTTAGAGTAAGATTTTTTTTTAAATACATTTTTAAATGAAATCTTTTTGAAAAAAAGATATAAAAGAAGCAAAAAGGCGCCAATGGGGTATTCCAGCGTCAAAAGTCAAAAAGGCAACTACAAAACCGGCAAACACGAACAAGAACAGCACGAGAATACACACCAAAAATCCCCACAAATTAAACCGAACAGAAATCAACAACGCGAACGAAATGAAAATATGACTTAGTTTCTGAATGAAAAAAAAAAATAATGAATTTTGTCTTCATTTAAAGTTATTGAAAACATACAGCTGGCTATCTAGCTTTTCCAAATTTTAACAAACTTTATAATATATCGATTGATTTTTTTTCTTAAAAGCAAACTTTTGCCGATAAGGGAAGATATGTAGGACATAAAACATAAAAATGTACTACTGATAAGATGTTTGTCGTAATTGAACGGATTGGTTCAGGGGTTTTTTTTTTTTGGTGAAACGTTTCACATTCAACACAATTAAAAGCGCAATTTACAACCGTAAGGTTGTCCTTGTTTTACATCATCATCATATCAATTGGTTGGTGTTTTTTTTTGGTTTTAGAAAAAAAACTAAATCGTTAGCAAATGTATCTTTTAACCCGTTATAGTTTTATTTTCAACAAATTATACATCTCAATCGTAGAGTAAGATTTCGTGCCAATCAAACCTTGTACAATCCACTTATTTATTCAAAACGCACAACTAACGATATTCAATTTTTGATAAGTATTTATCTCTTTTTTTTTGTTATCTCTTCATGGACATAAGTTTAAAAAATCCAATTTTAATATCTTTAATGGATATACAAATACTTCTTATTTTTTGGTAATTCACAGAGAAGTTGTTATGGCATCAAGCTCTATATTAGATATTTTTTTCAACACAAGCAGAAACTTTAAAATTGTGTTTAGTAAAGGAAAGCCTCCGTTATGGGGTGGAATAATTGAAGACAGGAGTATAGCATGAAGTGGAGTCCCAGATCACCCAGAACTTATTTAAGTTTATTTTTTTTACTGGCTGACCGTTTTTGGGCGTTATTTTTGTACAAACTTTATTGTTCACAAGTTCGCAAAATTTACAAATGATCCAGAAGGTGTCTTTTAATGGTCAAATTTATTCAATATATGAATTGATTGTCGTAATAGTTGGTGTTCATATATATTTAAAGGACCCATGTTTATGTAGTCCTCAGTAGTCGTGGGGTAAGATTGAGGTCTAGTACGACAAGGAATGATGGTTCAAACCCCGCCCAGGACAGGGATTTTTTCGAGACGATTTTAACTTAAAATTCATAAGCTAAATGTCTCACAAATTAAAAACCTTAATATGATGAATAAATCGACCTTTCATCAAAATTTAACAACTTTGACTTCGTAAAGTACGCATGAACTAAGTTGACCTGTAGATAAACGGGACGTGTAAGTTCTAAAAATAAAAGAGGCCGGTAACACCCGTTAAAGTACTGAAATTGAATAGCTCTGTGGGGGGTAAAGTCGTACAACACTTGTTGCAAACCCAGTGGGGGTTAGAAAAAGGATGACCTGTAATTTACATAATTATATCACAATTATTTTCAATGAAATATAATGGCTCACATTTTAATACACAACTTCTTTCTTTATAGTAAATAAAAAAAATCTAATAATAGGATTTTAATTTTAATTAATTGATTATAAAGTTAAATTTAAAAGATAAAGATAATAGATTAATAAAATATTTTTTAATAGATTTTTACATAGAAATTAATTTAAAAATATTAAATGATCTTGTCGCCTTTTGATTATTTCAATTATTTTGTTGGTTATTGGACATACCACATGATCACTTAAACGTTTGAACTAGTATGATTTTTTGCTACTCCGTAGAGATTCTGATCAACTTAACTAGTCCCCTAATGTAGAGTAGGGGACTATTTCAAATAAATAATCCCCAATATCTTTGTTATAAGTTAAGATATGAGAGAAAAAAATTGCACACTGTTATAAAACATTGTTCTGGACAATTTAAGACCATATGTCAAAAATCGTGAACTTACCCTTTAACTATTAATGCCATTTTATGGGTGTAACTTTTCATTTGACATTTTAAGAAAGTAACGGTCAGTGTTAGCGTTAACCCTAACACCAACTTAATACATGTCATGGCCCAAACTTTATCCAGAAACCATTGTCCGTGATGAAAATGAATTCTTTTGCTGACTAATATTTTGAATATATTAACTTTAAATGTGGTTTATGTTTCAACTTTTCATTTGACATTTTAAGAAAGTAACGGATAGGGTAAGGGTTAGGGTTAGTGACCCTTACCCCAACTTAATCCATGTCATAACCCAAACTTTAACCAGAAACCGTTGTCCGTGATGAAAATGAATTCTTCTGCTGACTAATATTTTGAATATGTTCGCATTTAATTTCATTTGACTTTTCATTTGACATTTCAAGAAAGTAACGGTTAGGGTTATGGTTAAAATATTAGTCAGCAAACAAATTCATTTTTATCACGGACAACGGTTTCTGGGTAGAGTTTAGGTTATGACATAGATTAAGTTGGGGTTAGGGTAAACGCTAACCCTAACCCTAACCGTTACTTTCTTAAATTGTCAAATGGAAAGTTATTAAGGGTTAGGGTTAGCGTTAACCCTAACACCAACTTAATCAATGTCATAACCCAAACTTAAATAAGAAATCGTTGTCCGTGATGAAAATGAATTCATTCTCCTGCTGACTAATATTTTGAATGTGTTCACTTTTAATGTCATTTTATGGTTGTAACTTTTCATTTGACATTTTTAAGAAAGTAACGGTTAGGGTTAGGGTTAGCATTTTTCTGGAAAGGGAATGTGTATGCCTTCAAAGCAATGCCCTTTGGTCTGTCAACAGCGCCTCTAGTTTTTACCAGTGTTTTCCAAGCTGCTGTCTCTCATCTTCACAGTCAGTCTATTCTGATCCATTCTTATCTGGACGATTCTCTTCTGAAGAACAGCTCGTCTTGTCATCTGGAAGTCCACACTCGGTCCACTATTCTCTTGATCCTCAAGCTGGGGTTTCTCATCTCTTGGAAGAAATCGCCAGTCAGAGTTTCACCTTTTTGGGGGAGCATTACAGGACAGATTTGGGTTTAGTTTTTCCTCCAGAGGAGAAAGTACAGTCTCTTCTGGATCGGATCAACACTTTCTATCTAGTTCCCTCTGTTCCAGCTCGGCAATTCCTTCAGTTGATAGGATTATTGATCTCCATAATGGATGTTGTACCTTTAGGTCGACTTCATCTTCGTCCTTTCCAATGGTATCTCAAGGAATTTTGGCATCGAGCCTCTCAACTCTGGGATGCTCCTATTCCAGTTCTTCTAAGACTATTCCCTAATTTTCTTTCGTGGTCTCAGAGGGCCAACCTGTTGAGAGGTCAACCTCTAGTCTTTCCAAGTCCCTCTCTAACTCTGTACACAGATGCTTCTATGACAGGGTGGGGAGGCTTTCTAGAGGGAAAGACCGTGTCGGGTCATTGGAGTGCCTCAAATCTCCAGGATCATATCAATGTCTTGGAGATGAAAGCAGTTCTCTTGTCCGTGAGTCATTTTCTAGACTTGATTCAAGGGCAAAGTCTCCTGATGGCTTCGGACAACACTACAGTAGTGGCGTACCTCCAGAATCAGGGGGGGACTCACTCCTATTCTCTGTATCTTCTGGCCAAAGAGATTCTTCTTCTTTGCGACAGTCAGAACATTCTAGTTTCAGTGAGACATGTCCCAGGGGATCAGAATATTCTTGCAGATGCACTCTCTCGCCACCTTTCACCAGTAAACACGGAGTGGGAGTTGCTGTTTCTCCAGTTCCAGATCAGAGGGCCTGGGCAGTAGATGCTTTGAGCATTTCTTGGAAGGGAATGTTCAATTACATCTTCCCCCCATTTCGTCTCATATCTCAGATTCTCCAGAAAATTCGTCTAGATTGTTGCAAGAACATTCTTATAGCTCCGGCTTGGCCGAGACAGTCTTGGTTTCCAGAACTCCTTCTTCTGTCATGTGCCAATCCTCTCTGTCTTCCTCTGAGAAGAGATCTTCTGTCTCAATTCAAGGGAAGAAAAGTGTATTAGGGAATAGAGAAACTCCATCTGCACGCATGGCTGCTATCAGGAGATCCATTAGTAAGAAGGGATTTTCTGATCAAGCAACCACTCGCATCTCTAAGTCAGTCAGACAATCTACAGGACTTGTCTATGATTCCATGTGGTCAATCTTCTCTTCTTGGTGTGTGTCAAAACAGATTGATCCGCTCCAAGTTTCTGCACAACAATTAGCTGATTTCTTTGTTTTTCTCTTTGAGGAGAAAGGGTATTCCCCCTCCACCATTACTGGGTATAGGTCAGCTATAGCTCGCACTATACATCTTGCAGGAGGGTCAGATTTTGGTCAAGATGAGTTTCTTTCTCTACTTCTTCGGAATTTCTCTATTGAACGTCCAAAGCAGAGGCGTCTTGTTCCTTCATGGGATTTAGGCCTAGTTCTAAAAGCCTTACAACTTACTCCTTATATCCTTTCTGAGAGTATTTCTTTGAAATTTCTCACTTACAAGTGTTGTTTTCTTCTAGCTTTAGCTTCAGGTCGTAGAAGAAGTGAGTTTCATGCTCTCTCTATTTCAGACTCTTGTCTCCGATTTTCAGCAGATAGATCCTCTGTAACTCTTTTGACTGATCCTGTTTTTCTCGCTAAGAACCAGCTTTGTGATAAAGGCTCTGGTCTTATTGTTGTGCCAGCTCTCCCAGATCAGTTCTCTCATAGTCTGTGTCCTGTCCATATTCTGGAGGCCTATTTAAGGAGGACTTCCAGCATAAGACCACAAGGCTCTTCTCGCTTGTTTGTTCCAATTAAGAAGGACCAGAAAGACATTTCTGCTAAATCCATTTCTAATTGGATTTGTAATACTGTTGTTCAAGCCTATAAATCAGTTGGGGTTTCTTTACCCAAAGATTCTGTTAAGGATCATGAAGTTAGGGCTATTGCCTCTTCCTGGAGCATTTTCAATTCTGCCTCACTCTCAGAGATTCTGTCAGCAAATTTCTGGAGGTTTGAAAATGCTTTCTTTTATCATTACCTGCGTTCCATGGATCATCATTTTGATAACCTCTCTGCCTTGGGACCTCTAGTTTCTGCTCAAAAGGTTATTTTTCCTCCTGTGGTTTCTCAATAGACTATAGGGGGATTCCGCGCTTCGTCGCATTCTGTTATCTAAATTTGTGATGGTAAGGTATTTATTACTATAAAAATATAAATTTTAGAATTAAATTTAAGTTTTGTTATATAAATACTTACCATCACAAATCTGAGGTCCCTCCCCCCTCCCCTTCATCCCCCTTTTTAGTTTGGCCTGTGCTGAATTGGAAAAGATGAAGTTGAGAGGTCAGTGTCGGGTTACTTCCGGTCAGCTAGAGGTCATCAGTTTTTTGTCTGGTTTCCGGTTCAATGAAGCTGCTAGTACCTGTTATCTAAATTTGTGATGGTAAGTATTTATATAACAAAACTTAAATTTAATTCTCAAATTTATATTTCTATCAACAACTTATATTTTTAAAGATTAAAAAGACTGTTAAAAATTATGATTTTTTGATTTATTATTACTTTAACTGGACTGTTATTAGTGGCAAGTTTTCGCAAAGTGTAACTTTATCGGACAAAACAAAGGCTTGGGAGGAGGTTACTAACATTATTAATTAAGACAGACACCAAAGATTTTTTTTTTTTAAAGTGGGACAATATTGAGGCTTTATCAAAGACAGAAGTGTCGGCTTATAGAAAAAATCAACGACAAACAGATACGTAGTAGCTAGAGAAAATATGTACAATTTATTACCTAAACGAAAAACGTTTCCTGTGTTCCAAGAGAATCTGCGTACTAGTTTTAAATTATCATATATTTACGCAATATAGTCTTCTTGAATATTGTATATTATAAATGATTCTGCACATACCCTATGTTACCCCCGCTTGACCAAGGCACAATTAAGTTCTTACATAATGTAACAATTTCAAAATATCTTATAGGAACAGATGAACAATGGCATGTCGAAATCTGTACCACATGTTGTATAGACACTCGGCCATGGCCAATATCACCCCTTGGACCGATGACCCTCAGCTAGGGTGTTATGAATGTTTCGGGTTTGGATAGATTGTGGTACAATTCTTCATGTAAACATGCCTTCAATAACTTGCAAGTTCAAACTTAAGGATATATTCATTTGGCAATTATATTTAATACAAAAGTAGACTACTACTAACAAGTCACAACCGTGGTGTGTTTTATGTTGCTACCTGACCCTAATATCGCAATGGAGGAGGGGGTTTTTCTGTACGCCATAAAACCTGGTTTAGCTAGCCCACCGTTTCTATTGAAATGCCTGTACCAAGTCAGGACCATTGCGATCTTCAATTTTTCATGATAATTAGTAGCTATTTTATTACATCCCAGCTCCTTTGTTCTAACAGGAGTGATCTGAGCCGGATCATACCTCGGAATACCCTGTTCTTCTTTTTCAACTCTATTGTTCCTTTTCTTTTGTTTTTCAAAGCACGTTTTTTGATAATTGTTCACTAAGTAATTATAAAATCAACAACAATGTTTTTAAAGATTGAAAAATAGCATAGTTTCCACCGGGGTTTGAACGATGTATCTCGTCGTTCCAAGTCTACCTTCATATCCACTAGACCACGAAATCGATGGAAATTCTACGCTAAAAAATTGTACAAAAGAATATTGAAGGGGCCCAATAAGGATACTTTATAATATATATTATTAAAATGTTTTCTATTTGATTCTAAATGCACGGAATGTATTCTAATGTTTGTATTTAAATTTTACATGACATATTTGAAGGCTAGGATGTAAAATAGTTATTACATTCGGCCGTCGGGGTGATCTTTTACTGACACACCGCATCCTCATGTAATAACTATTACTTCTCGAGATTTTATTATCTTGCTGTAGACCTATATTCATACCCAACAAAGTTGCGGGGGAATAATGTTTTTGACTTTACCGTCCGGGAGTCCGTCCGTGACAAAATTTCGGTAACAGATTGCTCAGCAACTGTTAACCGTTGGCCTTTAATATTTTATATGTAGCTTTAGTAAGTGGTCCCCTATGGTGGGATACGTTTTCAGGTCTGTCACTTATCTACTTCTTGTTAAATAAGCAGACTTGGAAAATGCTAATATCTCCCCTGTTTCAACCCATTGGTTAAGATTGCACAAAAGTACTTCTTTAGACAGTATAGTCGGAAAATTCCCATCATTTTTATTTCATTAGATAAACATAGACATGTGAACAAAAGTTTTTATAATGAGCCCAATATGTATGAACATTTAAAGTTTTTGTTTACTGCAGGAGGAGGACCATGTCCTAGCGAGGTATCAACATTATCTCAACAGGTATGTGATATATTGGGAGAGGATTCCTCAACTATACCTGTGGGATAGAAAGGAGAGTTGATATAGATGAAATTGGATCTATCCCTGGTCCAAGTTGTTCTTCCCAGTCAAGGCCCAACAGCAGACAAAACAGGGAAGGAGAAAGCAGTGTCGACAATGACATAGAAAATGTTTCGAAACGAGCAAGGTACTGTTATTGGTGAATTAAATCGTCCTCTCGTTTGAAAAACAATAGGGTTCTTCACGCGTTCCTTACGACTTAGTGTATGACCAATCTCTTCCTTCTCAACCTATCAATGGGTTTTCAAGAAACGTTTACACAATGTTTGTGTTTGTTTTTATTCTTGGTGATTTTTTTTCTTTATAGATATTAAGTTATGATAGCATGCAATACGTATGCAAGAGTTTTTTTTTCCTTTTGGAAAATTATGCAAATATTGTGTTTTTTAAACATTTTATCTAAAGCACCCCTGGTGAATCTTGAATAGACGGAACGCTATTCCACAAATTTGAAAAGGACCCAACAAAGCTGAATGCATATAGAGAATATATTTTTCATATTCAAAACTTAACTGTACTTCCTTTTGTCATGTTTGTAAGCGAGTAGTCTTGATACCAATAGCTTACAAATAAACTGATAACTGTTAGAGTGTACAAAATTAAACATATAATTTCATTATCTATTTTTTACAGAAAAACAACATGTCAAAAAAAGTGCTACAACAACTAATGCCAGGACTGCTGAGGATCCCCTACTCATGGAACTGCATACAGATGTGTTAAACTTGGAAAAGAAAAGGCTCAATTTAGAAATTGAAACTCTTGAAATCAAAAAAGAAACACTTAAAATAAAAAAATAGCATTTGGAAACCACAAAATTAACGTATGAAATGACCAACTATGGTATAAATGATAAAATTTAAAATTTATACCATAGTTGTTCATTTCATACGTTAATTTTGTGGTTTACAAAATTAATGCTAATTTGAAAAAAAATAGATTAAAAATAGTTACCTACGTATATTTTTGTTTTTTTAATCAAAGATAGGATAGGTATAGTCTATGTTATATAACAATTAAGAGCCCAAATGATATATTACTGTTACCAGTGAGTAATATATTATACCCCTACTCGTAAAAGAGGGGGGGCTAAATTGCAATCACCGTGTCTCTCCGTCTGTACGTTTGTAACAAACTTGCGTAATATATTTCTAAACTTCAACTGAAGGGATTGATTTATAATTCGGTATACAGCTCAAGCATGATGCACCTTTCCAGGTCAGTCGCACATATACTTTCTGTTTTCTGCGCCGACTTAGACTTTTTTATAAAGGGTTTAAAACTTAGACAATTTTTCGTAAAAGATTTCTCAGCTTCTACTGAGGGGATTTATTTCAAATATAAAGCTTTAAAATGACGAGTTGCATCATGCCGCCTCTTTCCAGGTCAGTCGCGCATCTACTTCCTATTTTCCAAATGATTAATTGGGGGTATCCTTAGACTTAGTGCTACCTCTTGCTATACTAGTGATTGTTACATACATAGTTCTTTGTCAATACATTTATCAGGCCTCACATACCGTATATATGCATGCATGTGGGTTTACATTATGTTACAATTATTACCAAATATGAAGTATTCCGGGACTTTAAAGGACAATTTAAAGTACTTACTGTCAGCAGTGATGCTGAGTAACATGTGTTCTCAGGTCAAATCCACTACCATTCAATTCATTGTGGGCTTCCTCCATATCATCGTCAAGGTCGTCATCTAACTTCGAATTTTCAAGTGGGATGTTCTTGTCCTTGGCTATGATGTGTAATACTCCCCACGACATTATTACCTTGCTTTCTCTTGTTGGAGTAAGTCTTAGTTCGCTGTGGAGACAGTGAAACCGACTCTTCCATTGTCCAATGGCTCTTTCTACCGCACATCTTGTAACTTTATGTGATTTGTAATATCTCAACTCTTGTCTGGTTTCAGGTCGTAGAAAATGGATCATTAGAAAATGGCGACAAGGATATCCACTGTCCCCAAGTAAATATCCATCAAAGTTAGATTCCTCAAGATAGCTGAACACTCAGCTTTCCTTGAACACTCTCGAGTCATGTGAACTGCCTGACCATTTGGCTACTATGTTGGTGAAACGATCGTCTGCATCCACTATCACTTGCACATTTATTGAGTGGTAATCTTTACGGTTAACGAATTGTTCCTCGTGCTTTGATGGAGCAATTATTCTAACATGAGTGCCGTCAATCAATCCTATTACATTTGGAAACTGGGCGACTTCATAAAACTTCAGTTTTATATCCTCTTGTGCATTTCTGTTTGGAAACTTGATAAACTTTTGGAATCTTCTGACAAGACCATCACAAGTAGATTGGATTGCTCTGGACACTGTTGACTGGTCAATGTGAAAAGTATCAGCGATAACGTTTTGAAACGATCCGTTTGCGAAAAATCTTAAAGCGACCATAACTTTCATTGCTGGTGTTAATGCATAGCTACGTCGGGTTAAACCATCTAAATTATTCTTCAGTAAGTCCGTCAATTCCAATATAGTTGCTCTATCAAATTTTAATCTCTCAATTAATTCTTCATTGTCATAAATTTCTAATGGGTTGCTTCTATCCCTTTAAATACTCTTTCTCTGTGATTTGCGCTACGATTAGCTAACATCCGATATCGGACAAGATGTAAACTCTGTGAAGATGACCTTGCATGTACATGTACATTTAAGAATCATTCATGTGTACATTTCTTACCTTTTATTGCACGGGCTAATATTCTATTCAATAGAAGTACAGTACTCCGAGCGAATCGATCGATGGTTACATAAATGTATTGTTGCGTGTCTTCTTACAAAAAGGGGGTGAACTAAAGTTTTAGGAAAGATATGCAGTTAAAATGATTATGCTTCGTCGTAATATTCAAGGTCAATCTGACTTATAAATATTAACGTCTATTTCACAAGTTCATATAATCATAGTTATTCATAAATAAATTTTTCAATCACTAAATTTGAAGGAAGAAGAAATAACATCAGCATTAAAGTTACTTATACTTTAAGAAATATTATTCGTTCTTTATTGAACTTTAATACGCCTATCGTATTTTTGCCCTGCCACAACATTTCGGGGATATTTCCCGTCCTTACCAAACTCGACGCAGTGCCCGTTCCTGTTCGTAACTTTAACAGAAAGTAATTCTGGTTGGACTCCGATCACTGCGCGGAGTTGCTTCCGTACACAACAGTGTAAGGTTTGTACCGAATATAATCGCCTTGCTTTTCTCAGCAGTGATTTGCAATTTGGCAGGAGGATACAATGTATATTCTTAGCAACTTTCAAACTTGTCGGATTTCTACTTCCTGTATCGACCGATATGAAAATTTTCTTACCTATTAAATGGAATTTCAAATGATAAAAAAAGAATCAAAGAGGCACCAGTGGGGCATCCGAGTATCATGAGTCCGAAAAAGCACCAAGAAACACAAAACACATAATCAACTGAACGGAAATCAACAACGCGAACTCAAGTCGTAACAAGAATGGACTCAGGTGCTCCGGAAGAGTAAGCGGTTCCTACCTGCTATAGCACACCCGTTGTGTTTCTAATTTCCAATTCAGTGTGTCAAATCCGGTAAAGGAAGACAAAACAAATTTCTACGACAAACCAACATCTGCATTCATTTGAGAGATAGAAATCCCATATTTGTCTACGAGTGCACGGTGTTTACCGTAAAATTTCTTGAGTGAAGACAGCAACCGTGGAGCAACATAAGCAGGAGCAGACGGAATGTTGCTACACAAAAAGGGGAAGTTGACCATTGGAAAGTTGAAGTCATCACTTTTGTCATAGAGCTTTGTTGAAAGTCTTCCTTGAGAGTTTTTAAATAGAAGCTAATTAAAACAATATATACCGAAAATTATCATTTTAATTTAATAAACAGAAAGCTAGAAGTTCAAATCTTCGATTAAACGGTCAAAGATTGGATTTTTTTAATTTAAAAAAATATATATATAAAAAGGTAATTGTACAATCGAAACTGTAGCAATAAGTATCACAAACAAAAAATCATGAATTTTAACATTAGATATTTAGATGTATCTAGCAAGTACTTGACATCACCTTTAAGGGTAAACCTGTAGTAGTTTAAGGAACACTATATCATACAAAGAATGGTTGTATGTCTTTTTTCTTTCAATCTCTGTCCATCTGACCATCACATACTTTTCATACAACTCATGTGAAATAACTAAGAATTTTACATACTGTAGAAAGCATCATCTTTGGTTGTGAATGGTACTACCCTTTGAACATATAACTGATATATTTCTTAAACAGAATTTACTGAAACTTTATATGTTCCTTGTAGTGATTAATCACCAGTACATTTGAATACTCAAAGTGCTGGTAGTGCTTAAAAGTAACACATTTATCTTTTGAACATAAAAAAACGCTCATTTTTCAGTTTGTCAACTCTAAATTTGCTAAACCATACATTTACAACAGATATTTTAAATCTATACATTACTCAACCTTACAGATTTATTTTCATCAATAAAATCTTGCTCTCAAGGAAGCAAAAACATAAAGGTCGCGTTTGCTTTCTTTTTCTAAAGAAAGCAACTTGTTTGACATTTTATGAAAGTTTAATTAGGTTACAGTTAGGGTTAAGGACACGTTTATACTCATCTTATCTTTCGAATCGTTCCCCATACTCTATTTTTTTATTCCTTATCAGTATTATTAATTGTTTTCCTTTTTATTGGTTTGTTTTATATTTTACTTCCATTAGACAGTTGATAAAAGTAAGGGATAGGAATAGGGATAACGTTAACTACAAACCTTTATTAATCCTTGCCATAATCTAAACTTATACTCATGAACCTTAGCCCTAGCTGATAATGAATTCTACAGTCAGTGGTGTCGTTTTTGTTCTTGCAAAAAGCTTGAGACGCGATGATACAAAATCTTTCTCGTTCGACAAATAACGTTGCTATCCTTCCGATATAAAAATCAAGAGAAGATTTTTCACATACTAAGATTGCGCTTGTTCCTTACGATAGTCCCGAATATTTGTTTAAAACGGAATGTGTCATCTTCTGACAAACTTCGTAGTCTACAAGTTTCTTAAATATCGTTTTCAAAGTTCCAAAACGTTTCATTCTGGAGACACATTTCCATGTACACCAAATTAGAGTCTGGTTCCGGGTAAAGATCTTGGTCTCTGGCAGAACTGGATTTTCTGTCTATCAATGAAATTGCATGCAGCTGGCTGGTTCCCATCCTAATTCCAGTAATAACGCCGATTTGGGAATCGAAAGTTTCGTGTGCATTATGATTCTTGCTGTAAGATATTGCCAGCTTTCTAGTCAGGGGCGGATCCAGAAATTTTCGAAAGGGGGGGGGGGTCACATACTAGGTTCTGTGGGCCAAAGGGGGGGGTTCCAGACCAATTCTGCTGAAAATCTACACACACGATCCTCGGAAACCCCCCCCCCCTGGATCCGCCACTGCTAGTAGTCGTTTGCTTTCATTTAAGAATTGAATGTTTGTATTTTGATGTTTCATTGGCGTGTAAAATCGTTGACCGTAGCACATTTTGAAAGAACCGCGCTAGCGCTTCATGTTAAAAATGTGCTACTGAAACATCAAAATTTTGCCATATCCTGTAAAAATGCTAATCAAAGATATAATTAGTACATGTATACACATCAAAGCAACAAAGACAATTAATAGAATTTACAAAATATTATTCAACTAAATTTCCTTCACCGCAAAAAAAATCTTTAGAAACAAAAAAAATAATTCAAATATACAAATATCATTTCCATTGTCCATTGATAAATAAAAAGCCAGTAATTGAACATGCCAACCAATTCAATGCTAAGAATCATGTAATTGATTTGCCAAAAACAAATCTAAAAATCTGTAATCTAAACAAAATCTTTAAATATTTTAATAATTTTCGTTGTAAAAATTGACCTTCTTAATCATGAATTGATAAAAATATTCGTTATTGCTTTCCGTCAAAAATTAATTCTAAAAAAAAATCAAACGGACTTAATACAATAAAAGCACCTTATTTTCCAACCAAACACAATTAAAACCTTTATTTATCATTCTTTAAATTTCAAACATATCTTTTTTTTTTTTATTTTGGCTGTGATCTGTTTCCATTAACTCTTATAATGTCTTTCTCGCACTTTTATTCTTTCAATTTTTTTTCTGATGAACCTTTTCATGTTTTCAAATTTTAATTGAGAACTTTTGCAAACTTTTGTTTCTGTTTTCATTTCTAATTTTATGCGTAAGGGAGCAACAAAGATCAAACTAATGCTTACCTGGTTACTTGGCACCACAAATAAATAAATGTGGCATAACGACTGTGAAGTTCCGATATTTTATTAATTAAATATTTACATGGTAAATGTTCCAACGTTAACACTGTTAACTATCTGATCCTATCTGCCCCACGATCCCCTGATTCTCTCATTAATTCTACATATCAATTTCCCCAAATATATATAATTCAAATCTTCCTGATTTCATAATCACAGGTCAAACTTCAGACAAGGTTAACCCATGGTCATGATACATAACCTCGTGCCAACATGTCTGAACATTTTGGCCCAAGGCGCAATACATACATGTTAAAAAATATCTTAATAAAATTTCAACCATAATGTCACAAAAATACAAACATTCAATTCTTATAATTACATTTTAATGTTTTTTTAATTGTTTCGTTTTGTTGTCAGGCAAAACTGTCATGAACATCTTCAACAACAAGGCTTTATATAGAGCCCTCCCCCTTTTTTCGAAAATTTCTTGATTTGCTTCTGGATGCTTACGTGCACAGTCTATACTTTTAGTTTCAAATAGATAGTCTAGTAACATAATGACAGTATACTCTGAATTTCGTCACGACTGAATTCAAGAGATATTATCATATTTTCATTAACTTGACTATAAGTACTACGATCTATTTTGTTCGGGGTGCATCGTTTTCAAAGGTAGTATCTTTTCCTAATTTACTAAAATAACTCAAAGACACCTTGATATTTCACCAGGATCATCGAACAGATCGCTCTTGTCTCCAGGATTTATCAGCTGGCCAGGGTACGTCGAGCATTTAGGTCCCTTTAAGAGATCCCAGAATGCTCGACTCCTCTTGCCCGCGCTAGAACCTTCGCTTGTCAAAAGTTTTTTACCGTCGAGGTCTTTACGTTTTATCGCACCTTGTGAGCGTACTTTCTTTTCTTTTTCTATAAACTTCGCAAATTTGCTTTCCGACTTATGGTTATGAAGTCTTTGTAACCGATTTATCTTTTTTCTTGCTTTAAGCAGACGATCTAAGTTTATTTGGTTTTTGTTATTTGTTTTGTTTTGTTTGGTTTTGTTTTTGTTTTTCGTTTTTTTGCTTAAAGACAAAACACTGATATAACATTTAATTTAAACATATTTATTTATCCTGGATTGGGAAACAAGCTTAATGCTTCTATAAATCCCTCTCCAGAGTAAGGTGAGAACGATTATGTCTGAAAAGAAGGGTTTGTAAGGGACATTATACTTTTGTGGGATTTCAATGCTCGAACAGGTTTAGTAAAGGATTTTTACTGTAAATGATGATATGTTTCTATATATTCTGAGTATTATACACTTGATGGTATTCAAGGTATTCAAGAACGAATCCGAGGTACCATGGGGCATCTGAATACCAAAAAGTCTGAAAGGGCAAAGACAAAACCAATAAACAACACTAAGATTTGAGAACAGCAAGTAGAAACAGACAGCACAAAAATAATCAACAACGCGAACCCAAATCGTAACGAGAGTAAACTCAGGTGCTACGGTAGAGTAAGCAATTCCTGATAAAGGAAGACATTTTAACAAAACCCTATGACAAAGCAACATCTGGACTCATCTGAGAGATAGAAATTTCATATTTGTCTCTGAGCGCGTCGTCCATAGAAGATAAAATAACTTTATGTGTTAATGTATTATTTATTCAAAAGGGAAGGATTTTTTTAGGACTTGTCACGTTTAAAAAAATTGAGTTGAATGAATTTTGGATATACTTTTTGTAATATATATACTTGTTATGAGCCAAATGGCTGTAGTGTTGTTGATAATGTATCTGTTGTGTACAAGTTGCAAAGTTTGTACATGTTGCAACATGTACAAATTGATTGTAATATCTAATTCCTTGGATATGTTGTGTACAAGTTGCAACTTTGTACATGTTGCAACATGTACAAATACAATATACAGGTTGCAACATGTATGGTGCAATCGTACAAGTTGCAACATGTACACCTTTTGCTGTACATGTACAAACTTTTGAATGAAATTTGTTCTAACTTGTACAAATGGCATATTTGTTTGAAATTCTGTTTTATTATCCCCGAGCCCAATTGAGTTGTGGAGGGGACATAGCTTTTGGTTCGTTTGTTCATACGTTTGTTCGTAATGGTTTTTGTTTTGTCAATATCTTGTGCTAAAGTGAAAATCTTGGCAATTTCAATTAGTTGAGGAATGATATTTGGAAAGTGGGTATATCTTGGAATAATTGACATCTGTTCCGTATTCAGGTCACATCCACTTACATTTTAATGTTAAGGGCAAGGGAATTAGCTGTCGTGTGCGGCTGCTCCATTTCTTAATTTTTAAAGGAGATTTTTTTTTCAGAAAGTTGCATAGGACAATGTTCAGCAATATTGACCAGTCAACTTTTTATTTCAAGGTGTACATAATTGACATTTCAAGATACATTGCAATTAGTGTTTTGGGATTGACATCAGGTACATCAGCTACACTTAGAATCACACATCCTGTAACTCAATCTGTGTCCTTTACATGTACGGTAACCATTTTGTCATAATGCACACTTGATAATTCCTAATTACACTAATGGACACTAATTATAATCTGTAGAAAATTTATCCTTCAAAACAATTTCGCTCAAATGAGATTCTTTCTTTTGTTCCAAATGAGCTTTTCAAAAGATTCAATTTTAATCACGTTGAACAGCTTTAGAACTCTCATATCTAAGGCAGTTGAGTAGTAAGCTGCTGCAAATTGACTTGCACCCATCTATCAATATTTAATCAGTCAGTGTGCCAATTTTTTTTTTGCATGACACAACGACTCTTAACAAAATGCTGCTTGCTTGGGCCTTTTTAAATTCTTGTATGAGAGCTAGTGCATCTCCCTCACATTGTTCTTGGCAAGCTGAACAATCTCTTGATAGACCTCCTGCTGAGTTTCATTCATTTTTGGCAACCTTGTAGCGTTTTACCTTTAAACAGCTTCTCAGTTTAAGCTGGTCTTTGATATATCTTTTCAATTTCTATCATTTCTATAAAAATTTACTCAAAGGGGCTTATACTAGTTTTTGGGTATAAATTTTAGAATAAAACAAAAACAAACACAATTAATCTAAAACAGAATTTTATGTATTTGACACTTTTTATTTGCAAAACAAGGAAACATAAATGTCTTCATTGACCAATTGTACAAGTTAGAACAAATTTCTTTAAAAAAATTGTACATGTTGCAACATGTACAGCAATTAGTGTACATGTTGCAACTTGTATAATTGCAACATGTACAATATTGTAACTTGTACACAACAGATATACTACTTGTAATATACTTGTTATAAGCCAGATAGCTGTAGTGTTGTTGATAATGTAATCACATCTTAATGTTTGTTGCCCAATATTTTGTGCATGTCTGTTTCAGAATCAGTCAGAGTCAATTTTCAGAATAAAGTAAATTAATTTACGTTTGTACTATTATTAGTTCCAAACATTATATAACGTTACCGGTCTATCATGGTTCCAAACCAACTCTAATTTATTCATTATAGATACATGCATGTATGTTTTTTTATGTACGGTTTACACTCACCCAGTGTACTCTTGTTGTATTTGTTCTGCGCTGTACTCAGGTTATGTATTAACTGATTCGTTACTGATTGTCATAATGCTCCGTACAGGGCAATATTGGAAATAAAAATCCTTTATATCTTTGTCTAGAAACAGTGATTTCAAATTTTTATTGCCAAGAATGCACTTTACCTTTAACGCCTTATGAAGGGCATATGATTAATGGTCATTAGGGACTTATCATTTTTTACCTGGGAGGGGGCTGAGCATTTTGAAATCAAACATGTCGTTTTTTTTATCTCCCCAAATCATTTCACTTCAAAATTTTGACCCCCCCTTAAAAAAATTAAAAAAAATATAACCCCCCCCCCTAATTATAACATCTTAGTTTAAACATATTTATTTATCCTGGATTGGGAAACAAGCTTAATGCTTATGTAAATCCCTCTCCAGCTATCAGGTTGCGAGTGTGGCCTTTGCAGCGGCCCCCATTGAGCCTACTCTTATCGAACTCTACAAAGGGGTCTTTACGTGCATGGGGTATTGCGGCTCTCCACATACACGGGGCAACCTTTTTTCGTCCCTTCCAAAGTACTAGCATCGTCCCTTGAGACCATCCTCGCAAATGGTGTCAAGAGAGAGTCGGAAAATTGGTTCATGAAATTTTCACCCCGAACGAGGATCGAACCACGAACCTTGGTGTTAGTAGCCCGATGCGTTAACCACTACACCACCGGCTCTCTTATTACATCTTAACTTGCAAACACTTGTCGTTGAAAGATGTTTCATATCAAAGATAATAGGACATGATAGTTTTTGTAGACTCAAAGACGGTTATAATATATCATGTATTTTAGGAGCTTATTATACAAAGAGACAACATACAGTTATAAAGAGCAAAATAGTGTTACATATAGATTATATTATTAATACTATTTTAATACTTGTAGCATATCTGAATGCTGTTTTTGATAGTCTTTGGTACTTTACTTTAACTAGTAAAAAAATGACCCCCCTCCCCGAGAAATATATGGATTATAAATTTCTATAAATGAAAAGTTAGTTTAGTTTAAACATATTTATTTACCCTGGATTGGGAAACAAGCTTAATGCTTATATTAATCCCTCTCCAGCTAGCAGATTGCGAGTGTGGCCTTTGTAGCGGTCCACAAGTCTCACTGCATCTTATTAGAACATACATCATACCAAGACTACTCTATGGCCTAGATGTTATCCGAATGAATACAACGGACGTTGATAACCTGGTTGCATATCACAAGAGGCTGCTCAAACACATTCAGCACTTCCCTGACCGCACTTCTGACTCAGCTTCGTACCTACTACTTGGAGAGCTGCCACTATTGTCTGAACTACACAAGCGAATATTGACCACCTTTGGGAGCATTTGCAGAGACCATGGTGCTATCGAAAACGACCTAGCGTGGCGACAACTTTCCGTCAAAGACAGTAAATCACAAAGCTGGTTTATCATAGTGCAAGCCCTCCTTACCCAATATGGACTTCCATCAGCATACTGTCTACTTGAAACACCGATTGGAAAGTGCACATGGAAAAATCAAGTCTATGATGCAGTTAATGCATACTGGGAAACCAAGCTGAAAGACGATGCAAGAACTAAGTCGTCCCTCAAATACCTGAACATAGACAATCTAGCAGCTGGCAAGACACATGACGCATGGAGAGTTGCTGGAACTGATCCTATGATGGTGACGAAGGCACACATAAAGTGCAAGCTCCTTCTCGGCATATACATTCTTCAGACAAATAGGCACCGCTTCAATCAGTATGAAGTCGCACCAACTTGCCCGTTGTGCAAGAAAGATGTAGAGGACAGACAACACTTTCTGTTACTTTGTCCTGCTCTCCGTCAAGTCCGACAGCCATTCATAGATTCGTTGCGGCGTATTGCTAGTGGTGAGCAGTTACATCTAAGAACCACCAATGAACTACTCCAAGCGATTCTTGACAGTTCTGTGTATACCAACATCTCCACCAGTGGTCGTAGAGAGATTGAACTTACTAGTATAGGGCTATGTTATGCCCTACACATTGCTCGTTCCAACCAGCTTTAAATATAACCAATGCCTTAACCTACTAGATTAGTGACAATAACAATCTTAATTATATGAATGGACAAGTAAAACTCACCAGGGACTAGCGTTGCTCTATATATATATATATTTCTAGTGTTTTAGTATCGATAACGTAGGGACTTTTATGCAGAGAGGATACACCGAACTGCAGTTCTCCAGACAGTGGAGGAAATTACCTCAACAACAACAACAGCGGCCCCCCGGGCCATTGAGCATACTCTTATCGAACTCTACAAAGGGTTTTTTAACGTGCATGGGGTATTGCTCTCCCATACACGGGACAACCTTTTTTCGTCCCTTCCGAAGGACTAGCCTCGGTTCTTGAGACCATCCTCGCAAATGGTGTCAAGAGAGAAAAGTCAGCTTGAACCCCCACATTCAAGTAGGAAAACTTGAAATCTTGAACCCCCCCCCCCCTTTTTTAAAAATTCAAAAAAAAAATGATCCCTCCTACATTTTGACCAGCCCCCATCCCCTCCCAGGTAAGAAATGATTAGTCCCTTCATTTATTGAATGGTTTAAGGTGCGGGACTCGTGTGAGCCTCTTGTTGCTTTTTGTTTCCGTGGAAGGGAGTTAACCCAAATATTTACCTCCGGAAGAATTATTGATTGGTCATGCGCATTGACATCAGGCAACCGAAATCTTAGTAAATAATGGACGAATAAATTTGTAGTACTGATACAATTCACAATCATCTGCCTATTTACATCATAAGATGGCTTTCGTTTCTTCTATATCCCTGAAGAAAATAGATTTTCCTACATTCTGAGTTAAATATTTAATTGAAAAATACAGCAAGTAAGTGAAAATTCTAGTTCAAAAATCGACTATTATTGTTGTTACGTCAATCTTTTGTTTTCATTTGGTAAAAAATTGACAAGACAATAATTTCTATAATTTTCTTCATTTAAGCATGGAGCTAAGAGTTGGTAATAAGTATCGACTTGGAAGAAAGATTGGAAGTGGATCTTTTGGTGATATTTATCTCGGTGAGTCACTAATTTATTGTAAAAAGTCGAAAATATGGAAATTTTATGAGTAATACAGTCACTGCCTGAAAACCAAAGGAGTTATTTCTTGATTTCACAAAAATATAAAAATTGCAGCTACATGTACCTTAACCCCTGAGTGCTACACTTTAACGTTTCTGTAATGAACAGTTTATCCAATTTGTTATCGTGATCAGGTCATTACTTCCTTATGTATGAGGGGGGTAGGAGGGGGTCTGATCCCGGAATCCTGAACTAATTTTTACTAAATCCTGTCATCCCGACTTGAAAATGAGAAAATCCCGAATCCCGGTAAAGTTGATATAATTTTATCCCGGAATCCCGAACTTAGTAGTCTGTAGTGTCATAAATTTAGGACACTGGATTTTCACTCCTGTAATTGTAGGTTATCGATTGACGCGCGTGTTTAATTAAAACTCTAGGTATATTTCACATATGTACTTTGATAGGTGGACGCTTATAAAAAAAAATTTAACGACGGGAAAAATTAAAAAAACTAAAAAAATCTCTTCGTATCTTCAATGTAGTCCGCCATTAATCGAAGGCGCTGTGATTTCGTTATGATATTTTCCTCCGATTCTCCTACATTTAGGAGCACCTCCAAATCAATATGGATGGATCCCGATAAGAAAAAAAATTCATTTATCAGTCTCTGTCTGCTTTCCTCATACCGGTCACATTTTAGAATGTAGTGTTCTACAGTTTCAAGGTCTCCGCATTGACAATTTGGTGACTGAGTGATTCCGAGCTTGCTATAATAATCATTCAGACTAGCATATCCCGACCTTAAACCATTGATTATTATAGCGATTTTTCTGTTTGGAAAGTCAAAAGTAATTTTATTTCCCACTTTCTTATTGAAGTTATAGTAGAATCTACCTCGGTCACTCTCATCCCATCTCTTTTGCCATTTATTTGTGACAAAGTCTTTGGCAGCCTTTACTATATCTTGTTTTGTGACGTTTATATGTGCATCACCTTCCATTGACTCAGCCTCTTTAGCTGCCTCCTTGGCTAACTTGTCAGCCATCTCATTCCCTTTGATTTCTGAATGACCTGGAGTCCATTTAATTTCAATGATGATACCCTCTTTCTGTATATTTTCCAATTTGTTTTTTATTTCTCTGATAGTGTTTGTATGACTGTCTGCCTTCCAGTTAAGTGTTAACACTCCTATGGCTTGTTGGCTATCAGAAAATATAATAAACTTAAATAGTCCAAATCCCGGAATCCCGAGCTTAAATATGGCAAATCCCGGTGTTCTGAAAAAGGTCCTACCCCCCCCCCCCCTTGTATGAATGATTTAATACCAAACAAAATTTGTCAAAAATCACTGTCAATGTCATGACTGTATTTCTTATAGGTAGTATACTGGTATCTCCTTAAATTGTGGGGGCCTGGGTGGCTGGGTGGTCTAAGGTGCTGGTTTAAATACCACACTTTTGATCACTAGCCGATTACCTCTGAGCTGGTGTTTGAGTCCGGTTTGTATTTAACAAAAAAGGGACTTCCCCTGGCCCAATTGTATGTGATTAGGTTTGTCAATTACCTGCCCAAGGTCGGTGGTTTCCTCTGGGTACTCTGGTTTCCTCCACCTTATCTGAATGCAATCTTTACATCCTTTAGTAGGACAACCGTCACGATGTGTCGTAAAACAACCCACCACCAAAAGACGAGAAGGATGTGTTCCACCATTAAACACTGACCGCCCTACATGGCCCAGGTGTGTTGATAAAGGGCGTTAAACACCAACACACACACACACACCTTATATTGTGGTACATAGCTACGTTAAAATGATGATGTCATAGTTGAATATTAGGTTGAAATGAACGTAATTACCATAATGCATGTACAATGGAACTGAAGATATTATGAGAAGGGAGTATATGTGTCAAATATTTTAAACTTGAAGATGTCCTTTCCTTAGCTTTTGATAGTTCTATTGTTATCATCTTCCTGGTATGACAGCTTTGCCACTGGTCAGATATATCACTTTCATTTGCAAATCATTTCACAGTAAAATATGTGGACACAATGTCAATGGTAAAGTGGTCCACCTTTATTAAACTCTTGGCGTTACTGTTCACAAAGCAAATCTTTCCATCTGATTTTCAACATTTTTGTGAAGTAGATTGGACAGTCTGAGTCAGACTGGAACTATAATCAGATCTTCGAATATTTAAAGAGGAAGCAATGAAACAATAAGCCATTGTATGATAATTTTAACAGAATTTAATTTCAGTGTGCCATTCCACCAAGGCTTATCATTTTTGGACTTAGAGCAACATTTTCTTTCTTAATGAAACCCTATAATTCAGTAAGAGACTAAAATATTAAAATGATATCCTGTAAATTTACCAATGCTGTATACTGCTTAATGAGTAGAACCTGGTATTTCTAAATTATAATGATTAGAGATCAGTACTGTGATATGGATTGGATGGTACATGCATACATGTATGTAGGTATAGAATTTTGAATTTGTATCAGAATGTGTGGTATCATTCCCCCCTATTTCAGTCTGTGCCAAAAACTTTTTCAGCCACTAGACATTTGGGCTAGCAAATTTCTAATTCCACCAGACCGAATCAGATTCAAGCAGACCGATTTTTTTTTCAGTCTAAAAGTACCCTACCAAGCACTGCACCAGTAAACAATACAATGACATGACAAAAGAAATGAGCTTGGTCTAACTACATGTAATATTTTTTTCCAGATTTTTAATGGGTAAATCTCAGAGTGCCTTCTTTTACTTTGAGAAATATAATAGCAGACAAGTAAAGATATATTCTGTTTTATTTTTCAATACATATTGATATTTTAAAATATATTGCATTTTGCATGCAATTGCATAATACATTGGCCATGTCAGTCATTCATCTTTATTTATTTTCTTGGTTGATGAACAATATCAAAAAAACACCATTGAGGATGTTCAAAATGGCAGATTTTCGTTCATTTTTTATTTGGCATCTTTCCATTCAACGAACATATCCCCGTATAAATTGTATGTGTCTCCCAAAGAAAAAAAATCATTTGAAAGTCGAGAATCTCTTTTCCGATGACAAAAATTATCCGTTATTTCAAGAAAATTCTGAAGAGTGAGTAACAAATTAATAAAATCAAGTATTTTGTTACCCTCGTACATGTTTTAAATCATCCATATAAACGTACCGTGTTTAAAATGCCTTAAAACTGCGATTTATTTATCTGAATTTCTCCATTTTTTTGTAAAGAATTCAAGAATACCTTGACCTTTATTTACTGACCATTGCGCATATGCAAGAGGAAACCATTCCATTTGGAAGGTTTTGCGCATGTTGGTAGTGTAGAGCGTTAACTCTCTACATCCGAATGCGGGATTTCCCCCTGACGTCACGGAATCTGTTTTTAGATTATATATTTATTGAAAATGACCGATTTCAAGGAGACACTGATATAAAAACAGAGAAAAACAGATCTTTATTGGATAATAAATGAAAGATAAATGCAAGAATACTGAATAATATATATTTATTACTTTCAATTCACTAGACCGATCGGACCAGTAACTACCGAAATGAACTAGACCGATCAGATTTCTAATAGACACGGGCATCGGGCTAGTCGTTAACGTCGCACACTGCTATTTTTTTAGGGGGGTGGGGCACAAAGATAAATAGATTGACAGTTTATAGGTTATGGATTATTTGAGTAACTCTCCCCTACATACATGTACATATTTTGTTCAGTACCTATAAGATTTCTTCATTTTCTTTTTAAGGTACTGATATATCCAATGGAGAGGAGGTTGCCATAAAGCTAGAATGTGTAAAAACAAAACATCCACAGCTTCATATAGAAAGCAAAATATATCGTATGATGCAAGGTGGAGGTAAGTTATTTTTGAAGTTCAGATTCCTGGTATGACAGTTTTGCCACTAGTCAGATATCACTTTTCATTTGCAAATCATTTCACAGTAAAATATGTTGGTGATCCACTCTGGGCGTTACTGTCCACAGAACAAATCTTTCCATCGGATTTTCAACATTTTTAGCTCACCTGGACCGAAGGTCCATGTGAGCTATTGCCATCACTTGGCGTCCGTCGTCGTCGTCGTCTGTCGTCGTCGTTAACTTTTCTTTGAAAATCTTCTCCTCTGAAACGACTGAAGGGATTGCTTTGAAACCTTGCACACTTCATCTATGGGATGTCCTCTACCAAGATTGCACAAATGGTGACCGCCCTCTAAACAACATGGCCGCCGTTACTAAAAATAGACCAGGGGGGTCAGACTACTGTTTTTGGCTTGTAAATCAAAAAGTATAAGAGATAGAAGAAATCTGATGCCACGCTACTGCTTCAGCATCAAAAGCTCTACAAAAGTCTTCATTGAGTCGAAGTTGTCAGATGACCCCTTATAGGAGTTACGGCCCCTTAAAGGTGAAAAATAGCATTTTTTCATGTTTTTGGCTGATAAAATGAAAACTATGACAGATAGAGAAAAGTTGTTGCTTGCATAAATGTTCAGCTCATGTAGCCCTACAAAAGTCTCCATAGGGTCGAAGTTGTCGGATGACCCCTTAAAGGGGTTACAGCCCCTAAAATAACGATTTTTTATATTTTTGGCCTATGGAATGAAAACTATAGCAGATAGAGAGAAGCTGTTGCTTGCTTAAATGATCAGCTTATTTAGTTCTACAAAAGTCTCCATAGGGTCGAAGGTGTAAGATGTCCCCTTATAGGGGTTACGGCCCCTAAAATGATGTTTTTTTCATGTTTTTGGCCTATAGAATGAAAACTATAGCAGATAGAGAAAAGCTGTTGCTTGCTTAAATGTTGAGTTCATTTAGCTCTACAAAAGTTACATAGGGTGATAGTTGTCAGATTACCCCTTATAGGGGTTACCACCCTTAAAATAGCTTTTTTTCATGTTTTTGGCCTTTAAAATGAAAACTATTACAGATAGAGAAAAGCATTTTCTTGCTTACACATTCAGCTCATTTAGCTCTAGAAAAGATTTTATAGGGTCGACATCAAGACCAGGTGAGCGATTCAGGCTCCTGGGAGCCTCTTGTTGTGGAGTTATTTTTGAAGTTCAGATTCCTGGTATGAGAGTATTGCCACTAGTCAGATTTCACTTTTAATTTGCAAATCATTTCACAATAAAATATGTCGGACGCAATGGTAAAGTGATCCACCTTTATTAAACTCTGGGTGTACTGCATAGATCTGATTTTCAACATTTTTGTGAAGTAAATTTATCATATGATGCAAGGTGGAGGTAAGTTATTTTTGAAGTTCAGAGTCCTACAGACACTCATGAAAGATTTTTTGCTCAATTTTAACATAAACATGTGTTGTTAATGTTAAAATAATTTTTGTCTTATCAACTGTTGCATACATTTGTAGGTATTGAACTATTAACAGTGTTAACTATCGACGTTTAAAGGTTTTTGAGCAATTTCATATCTTAAGAATGATAATTCCAAAGTTGATGAAATTGAAGGCATGAACTAAATCTCCCAGTGTTATGTGTGAATTTGTCTCATGCTAAGGTTATAAATATTCAAAGCATTCAAATGAGACCTACTGGCTACATGTACATTTAAAATCTTTTGTATAAAGTATAATACATTTCTGTTTTTCAGTTGGTATACCAACTATAAAATGGTGTGGAGCAGAAGGGGACTATAATGTTATGGTCATGGAGTTACTAGGACCAAGCTTAGAAGATCTATTTAACTTCTGTTCTCGAAAGTTTAGCTTGAAAACAGTATTATTACTGGCAGATCAGTTGGTGGGTTTACAGTGTGGTGTGTCATTTTTATGTCGCCTGCAACTTGTTGTAATGCGACATATAGGAGTCACTTTGACACTATCTGTAGTCCAGCGTCCTAAGGCGTCACAAAAATTTCAGTCACAGTCCGGGCAACCACATGTCACAGCCTCTTGATATTTGGCATGTAGCTTCCTCCTATATTACTAAGTGGTGTAAAGCGATTTTATACCTGTAACTCATCAACTCCCTGTTAACTGAATATTTCTAGACGCAGGCGTAATATATCTTCCATGCAAGACCGCCATTCTAGTTCAAATTGCACGTTAGAAATAGATAAAGATAATTACAATATAGGTACATATAGTACAATTATAAGCTTCAACAGATTTTAAACGTCCAATTCTGTATCAGACAATGACATTCATAAGGGTTGTTGGAAAGAAGGACTAAAAATAGGAATTCAGTAGAAAAATAAGCATCTCTGCATTCTCTGGCCCAAAAAACAAAAAAACACAAAACCATTTTAAGTCCTATTTTCACATTATTATTGCAACAGATCAAGTTGTTTGCATTTAAGAGAAAAAAAAAGTTGTATGCACTTTAAAAATCATTACACATCCACCAAAAAATGCATTTTAACCCCCCACCAACAGAAAAAATTTTAAAAATGCATCCCCCGTCCCACATTTATTTAAATGGAACAGCCCTTACTAAACTGTACTTCATCATTCTTTTTTACAGATCAGTAGGATTGAATATATTCATTCCAAGAACTTTATACACAGAGACGTGAAACCTGACAATTTCCTAATGGGTCTAGGGAAGAAAGGGAATCTAGTGTATATAATAGACTTTGGTTTGGCCAAAAAATACAGAGACGCCAGAACTCATCAACATATTCCTTATCGGGAAAACAAGAATCTCACAGGCACAGCTAGATACGCTAGCATTAACACACATTTGGGCATAGGTAACTTGAAAACTGATAACTAAGCACATTTAAAAAACTAAGTACATGTACATTACAAGCATTGCAGAAATAGGAACCAAATTTAAATTGTTTAGAAATAAATGCTCACAGACATACAGTAACACAAGTTAACCTATGAATAGTAATTGATGACCCTCTGTATAACTATATTCTATTAAATAATATGAAATTGTAATCATCATGAAACTTGTACAAATGCACTTATAAGCTGTCACTAAAACTCAATGTTTGTTTTGTAAAAAAAAAACATTATGTGTGCTAACCATAGAAATTGTTTACATACATATTTGTTCTTTGTCCAGAAATGGGTCTTTCGTTGATAATCTAGGGATTTGTTTGAATCTTATGTATTGTATTTTTAGTCTTTGGCCAATGCAAGACAGCGAGTAGTGACCTTTGGTCATGTTGAAGACTGCTGGCTGTTTTCCATTGTGATTTTTAAATTGCTTTTTCTTTAATGTTGGTTGTGTCACGTACACTTATTCCACATCTCTTTGTTTATGTAACTTTTATATCTATTCAGAACAAAGCAGAAGGGATGACATGGAATCTTTGGGATATGTTTTCATGTACTTCCTAAGAGGCAGTCTACCATGGCAGGGATTGAAAGCAGCAACAAAACGGCAGAAGTATGAACGTATTAGTGAAAAGAAAATGTCCACACCCATTGAGGAATTATGTAAAGGATTCCCTTGTAAGTTTAATTTGTGAAGCTCAGTTTTAGTTAAATTTATATTGAAATGAAGGATATATTCAGTCATTTCAAAAGTCTGGTAAAAATTTGATTGGTTCAGTAAAATATTTCGACTTTTTCCATTGCAATTTACATGATTGCAGGAGATGTCCATTGAAAGAGAAAAAATACTTCAGAATCACTGATATTATAAATATACATGCATCAACATAATAAAAATCTACCATTGAAAACACACAAGTTGTAAACTTGGAATGTTTTGTTGTATTTGATTTTTAAATGTACTTCTTTAAACTTGTACATAAACTATTATAGCTAATGATCAGGAAATATGATTACATTTCTCTAAAAAAAATCCTTATTATAAAATGAAACATACACAGTGTGACACAAAGGCATGACTTATTTCCTGGTATTCATGAATTAACAATTAAAATGACACAATTATTGATAAAAAGAGTTATTGATTTTTGTAGCTGAATTTGCCACATACTTAAATGTATGTAGATCTCTACGGTTTGATGACAAACCTGACTATTCATACCTACGTCAACTGTTCCGCAACTTATTCCATCGACAGGGATTCACATACGATTACGTCTTTGATTGGAACATGTTAAAATTTGTAAGTTAATGGGACATGTTAAGACATATTTTATTGTGGAAAAAGATATGTAATATGCATGTATTGTGATACATAAGACTTTAGTTGGTTAAGACATATTTTATTGTGTAAAAAGATATGTAATATGCATGTATTGTGATACATAAGACTTTAGTTGGTAGCAAGAAGATATTGAAGGAAAACTCCTCACTACTGCGTTTTTGCAACAAATAAAACATTTGAGGAAGCATTAAAATGAGCCAATGTACAAAAATCTTTCGTTTAACTACACAAAAAGAGCTTCCTACACTGAACAGATGACATTGCCAAAATACACACTTTTCAAAAAATGCCTTCTATTAAAACTCTATAAACATATATCTTGTTCTTACAAAAAAATTAAAAGAAAAATGTTCAGATTAAGAGGTAGATCATCCCAAAGAAAACTAATTTTCGCCTTTATTCATAACTAGGTTTTTTTCTGTTATCTGTATTACAGGTGGTTTATACATAACATAAATGTTGACTTTTACTTGAAGGGTGGGCGTAACAATGATGACTCAGATCGAGGAAAGGTTGGAACCTCAGCTCGTCCTGTCCACGGTACAGCCGGTGGCAGTAGAATGAGAAACGACCCAATGCCAGTCCCTGCAGCCACTCCACCTGGAGAATATAACAGTAAGTAGGCACCTCAGTGCAGCTTGTGTCAAAAACTTTGAAAGAACTACATTTTTTGTACAAAAAAATAATTTAGCGAAGTTGAAAGTGTTACTAGTCGTAGGAATTAGAGATGCTTGGATATAAGGAAATATCTATTCATTTTGCAGTTCAAGACTTTAAAATACAAGACTCATTTAACCTCACAGTTCTTCTAAGATCAACAGTTAGGGACAAAATCTATCCGCAATAAAAACCTTTTTGTAATCAATATGTATTCATGTGATATAAATAGTCTTTTTATCAATTATCATATAAACAAAACAAAAAATCCTGTTATTTATGAGTTAATATATTGAGTGAGAGAAGGTAGCATGTTTCATGCCATCTACATCTTTTCATGAGATCAAATTATCATCAAATCATTTAATACTGATCTTTTCATTACATTCAATAACATGCATGTAAAGTTTTATAGTGTGATGGGGTTTAATTTTTCATTCTGTAGAATTTTGATGCAACTAATAAATGGATCAACTTATAATTAAAATTAAAACTTTGCATTCTTTTCCGTTATAGATGCACCATTGAAAGAAAATAGACGATAGATACACTAATTTAAATGGTATTTTAAACACATTTATACATACCCCAAAAATATTTCTCTTCATTTATGTATGTGAAATCACCAATAGAACATATTGTACTACTATACTCTTTCTTGAAAAAATATTTCCTGCTTTCTGCAATGTTTCAGAGTTATAATTCAGTAACAGTTTCCATGTGGGCCTATTTATAAAAGAGCCTTAAACGTTGTTCTAGTCAAAACTTGTCTAATTAATTCCCTGATGAGGAAGTAAATGTTGAAATTTTCCAAATTGAGAAAGTCTTGAGATCATGTATTATTTCGTTATTGTGAAAAAATTATAGCAGAGAATTTTGTTTTGCTTTGCAATTCTATTCGAGTAGTTGTATTAGATAGAGATTTATTTTACTTTCTTTTTCTTCCTAGCACAAACTTTTTAGGTTTAAATTGTAAATTTAATGAAAACAAGTTAGAAAAAAAACATGTTAAAGAATCAAAACTAGATGAAATGTTTAATGTCCATTGCCATCAACATGATTAACTTTTTTACCAGATTTCAAGACTATTTTTAGAAAAAAATTTATGGATAAAATATAAGAAATTGATTTAGATAACATACATGTAGGTTTAATATGAAGGTGGTGTCATTTGATCAATGAATTACTAGAGTTTCAAATACAGTCTTCTCTGGTAGACTCCAGCTGAGATGTAACTCAATGTCTTAAGGATATTTCCTTTAATATTGGAAAAAACATTATAGACTATTGATATTAATATGACGTCACAAGACCAAACCATATTATACAAAATAACATGGGTTGGTCAAACCAATCAAATTGAGCGTTACATACCAAATTAAATTATAGACTATTAATATTAATATTTATTTGATGTTTGAAAATAAACCTAAGATTGTTCTCGATTGTTTCTGAATGATTACCAGTTGAGTGGTTACTTTTTGGTGAAACCTTAATTTCTAAACATGGAAGATTTTTACTTATTGTCTGTTACATGTATATGTAAGTACTTGAAAAAAGAAAAGGCTATTAATGAAAGAAAAAGTGCCACAATTTAAAAATTAGCTAAAGTAAATGATAGGGTACTTAAAGCAGCAATGAGCATGATGGAGACCTGTTGATGTTAGATTAGCATCATTTCCCCACTGGATCTGGGCAGATGCATGGCTTCTTATCATTTTGGACACAGGATTTATTTTCTGGTATCATTTGCATGGCTTCCTCTACTTTCAGTTTTATTATTTTCCTGCATGACTTTCTCTTTGGTTTACTTTTGGTTTTATCTGCATGTTTCATCTCTTGCTCTCTCTCTCACTGGGTCGTTACGTCTGGACTAGTTCAGTCTTTTCCTCTATCCTAGATGCAAGGGGAACAGCACCAACCAGAACTAGAGACAGGATGCCCACTAGGTTATCTCTTTCCACAAGTCGGGCAGATGCCACTGACGCTGACACTAGGCTTGCCACGCCCTCGTCTGGTGGACGTATAAGTTACAAAGGCTCAGGGCTGCCAATCCCAGTGGGGAATGATAGTGCTAAATTACGAAGGATCATTCAGGACTCTAATAGACAACAACAATTTAAACAAAAACCTTCGTGAAGAAAAAGACTGTAAAATACTTTTTAGATCAAAGTTTAAAAAGCAATAACAAAAAAGTTGCAAAATTATGATAGGTTATGATTGTGAATGGTAATATTTTAGGAGATGTTGAATAATATTTGGTTCTAAGAACTGTGATGAGATAAATTGAAAGGCTTTATTATGATTTTATGTGCTGCTTCTATTACAAGTGCAGAATTGAAAATTCATTTTATTGAATTTTTGTTTTTGATGGCTGTGCATTGCTTTACAAGGTTTAAGTTACAGCAGAGGTTCTGTTTGATGATCAGTAGTATATATTTGAAGGTTATTGATGATAAGAATTTTGAATACTGAGTATATGATTATCTTTCTAACATCTTTGTTGAAGTTTTAAAGCAGTTTTGCTAATAATTTGTTTATCACTTATAACTATTTACAATGTATTTGTTTAAACATTATTGCAATATTTAAGTTTATCAAGATATACCCCCCCCCCCATTTTGCAAGGTGACGTTCCATTCAATCTTAGTCATTCCTTCAATCTTTCCATCTGTTAATCTTATTGGCTATTTCTATTTACAAATGGGAATAAACCTCACATCTTATTTTTGACCTGCTAGTGTTAGCATTTATTTTTATTCCCCATCTAAAGAAAATAGGGGGCATATAGTGTTTGGGTCTGTTTGTCCATCCATCAATATTGCGAGGTGGGGCATTTTGTCATTTTGACGTATTCTTGTTATTTTGTTGATATTGCCTTAAGTTGGAAGTCCAAATAGTGCAAATGTCCATGTTTAATTCCAAGTACATTAATCGTGTCAGGCGTTGATCCAATGAAAAGCATTCTGGGTGAACGCCCCTACTAAAACTGACAAATTATGTTTTTGTTTTACAAATCCACTTATAAAACATTAAATAAATTGTGCCTCACTTTGATCAGTGAAATACAATCTTTATTCCCCTCCTTAGCTAAAATCCTGGATCCGCCCCTGTGTGTGAAACCTTATTTTTATGCCATTTAAGGTCACAGCCTCTATTGATCTTTGGTTTTCGTATGTAAGATTGTTGTTGCTGTTGTCCAGTCATCAGGTTTTAGCAATTCTTCACCTTTTTGGGCTCTATCATTATTTACTGGTTATAAAATGAAACATATTGCATGTAGGGAAAAATCCTCACAGCAATGAGTTAAGGTAGATGGGGTGTTATCACTGGGTATCTTTTTTGCACATCTATCAAAACTTTAGAATTTATCACGTTTGTTATTCAAATTGATTTCTATTGTGCTAGGTAATCATCAAAATTGGTAATTAAGACAAAAATTAGGATTGAATACACCTTCTTTGCGAATTTCAATGTTTTCCCGTACTTTTTAAGGGGAGATAATTTGTATAAAGATAAAAGGGAAAAAACACATTGTTCACTTTTTTCAAAAATTTTGATGGTGAACTTTTATTTTTATTTAGTATATTCAAAAATCCATCCAAAACAAAGATTTTCACAAATTATAAGAAAAATCTATGGAGTGATTTTTTTTACGAAAAAAAAAATGAATTTTCGCAATTGATCCTATATAAAAAGTAGTGGTGAAGTTTTGATTTTATACTCAAGATTTAAAGTACCAATCTAGGACTTACGGTGGTCAAAATTTAACAAAATTTTATGGATAACTTTTAAGACACCCCATCTACCTTAAAGAACAAAAAAAGAATAGGAGAAAAAAGAAAGAAAAATTGAGATACTGTTATGTGGATTAGTAGTTGTATTTACAATATTGTTAATAATTGAAAAATATTATGATTTTAAATTCCCAAGGTTTGGTGAATGCATTGTTGTATCTAATCATGTTTATATTCAAGTTAGGTTTTGTATGGGAGAGATCATTCATCAATATTTCATTATTGTAAATTCATGTTTAAAATCAGGACCACATTTGATCTTTGTTTGATAGAAGAGGATTTTTTTTGGCCAAAGAATGTTTTAGATAATTAAACATAATGTATGGAAGATGTATCATTAAAAAGATTGTATGTCAGAAGAGTGAACATTGAGAGGGCGATCATAAGTCTGATACTTAGTATTATCATACTGTGCAATATTTCATTTCAAATTTGATGCTAGTCAAGTATTGAAAAAATAAAAATAACAAAATTGTTTTGTATTCTTCCTTTTAAAGAGATGGGATTGGTATTTGCATGTAAGTCTCCATAATAAATCTTCTCATTTCATGTTTGTATTTTGTTGTTGCTGTATTTTGAAGTTCTATTTTTATGTTCTTTGAAAGGGGTTCCACACAGGATATAGATATTGTATGTTATGCTTTGTTGAAAGGGATCATGTGACATCTTTAAAAATCTTGATATTTTGGAAGGCATCAAATGTCAAATTTAAATTAAGCAGTTGTTGTCTTGTTTGAAGTTGTAATGTAATGGTGTAAATGTAGTTGTGATTCAGAACCAAGCAAACACAAAATCCAATGTATATAAAATAAAGGCAAATCAAACATTTGAAAATAACCCCCTCAGAAAGTCAAATTTTATTAAAAAACTGACAGGATGCCACGAAGTTTTCAATTGATTTGAAGTGGAACAAGTGTATTTTTGACGGTCACTGATTTCTGTTTTGACTGGTAGTTGTTATAACACTTTAAGAAGCAATGAGGTACAATTAGAAATGTGAATGAGTACCAAAAGGTTATTCAATTCAAATACAGTATGGTCAATCTCAAAAGGCACAGACAAAATCTGTAGAATTAAAAACAGAAACAAACAACATAACAAAAAAGCTGACATGAAGATTAATTTTATAGAATAACATACTCATAAGTATGTATTTATTGCATTTGCCTGTACAATGAAAATGTATCCTTTTTTTTTTGTTCACATTTTACATACATACATTCTTATATTCAGCATTTATTTTCTTTCATAAGCATTTTCTTTGCATAAAAAATTGAATGTCTCCAGGAAATTGAAACTTACATCATATATAGGAAAAAGGGGAAAAATTACTTGCTATTTGGTTCATAGATATTTATACATGTATGAAAAAAATATTGTACTGGGAATGTTTTGCTTTTGTATTTCATAGCTGAATCTCCCAGACCATATTCTCGAGAGCGTGAAAGAAGAACAAGCACAAGACTTCATCGTGGTATTCCTACAGGTGCAGATCTCCAGCGTGACCCTACTAGAATATCAACGGCACCGATGCAGGCGGGACTGTCAGGCGTTAATTCTGCAATGAGACGAGGAAGTGCATCTAAAGATGGTGACATGCCAACAAGGACAGGATCATCTCGACATAACAGAAAGTGACACTGACAGTGCTTCTTCAATCAAAAAAACAGTTGGACTGTTGATGGTGCCAATAATTTTAAAATGCGAATTGTGATAAATTTGTGTATGTATGTCATGTTATAAATGTGTGCTAAGAAAAGTTGTTGTTATTATGTCAACCTGTTGGTAATTCATGCATTCTGATGTTGTATTTGATAGATGATAAAGTCGACATAACTCACAAGTAATATGAGAAATATATGAAAATTATAGTATTCTTAGAGATTTTTAACATTGAGTATGAATGAACTTGAAAATTTATCTGTGTTTGTTTTGTTTTTTATTTATTTTTATTTTTTTGTTGGCATCTCATGATTCATGTTGTCAACATTTGTAAACAATTTTTTTTTATTAATTTCAGTCATATCAAGTCAATTTAATTTTTTTAGCACAAAGATCCTCTTAAAAATCTACCATGAGGAACAAATAAAACGAAAGAATCTGTCCCTGAATCATTAATTTAGAAATCTTTAATATGTGGTAAAACCTTCTTAATCTTTTGTTTTTTTTCCCTCATAAAATTTCCATCTACCCCAAATATATACAGATAGGTTATTTTTATCAAGTTTACAAGTTCTGAAATGCAGCTGCAAGTGTTACATAAACATTGATAAAATGTATGAATGTTTCTGGTAAAATTGTTATTTTATCAAATATATTTTACAAAATATGAGAAAATATTTGTGTGAAAAACTTTTTTTATGTATGAAAGTATGAGATGTATTGTGAATTTTCAATATTGTTTTTCATTACACCTTGTTCTCATGAGAAAATGTATGAAACAATAATTTTGTCAATTTGTAAGCTTTCTTTTTAGAACTTTATATCACAAAATATCATTGGACCAAAAAAAAATGTTTTCATGTTACCAGACCCCCAAAAAATAGTGCTTTATTCATGCTGTGCTTTTGATCTTTTTTATTATCAAATTTGTCCCAAGTACAGGTAGAAATAATATGCGAATTGAATTGATAAAAGTCCATTTTAATATAAATGAACATACTACAATTAAAAATTAAATAGCACATTTAGTTCTTTATTGACATTTTTAGGTTTAGTAGTTGGTTTTTAGTGGGATCTCTAATCGGGCCAATAGATATCTATATTTCTCATGATAATAATGGTTATCAAATGATAAAAATAACATGTATGTAACTAAGAATACGTGTAAAAAAACAAGAAAAGCAAATATTTCATTCAGATGTATAAAAAATCAGGTATTTTCATTGCGTTGTAGAATTCCATTATGATTCAGAGGTTACAAGGAAGTCAATAGTACCTTCCTTGGTCGAAATGCATTATTAGTACGTAGTTCAGTCAATGTGTTTCTACGTCTGAAACATTATTTTTGATTAATGTCCTAATTATTTACTATCTGATGAGTCAGTCAGCATAAACTTACACTAACGACAAGTTTCTTTTAGATGTAAATCAAGTTTATATGTCACATTATCGAAATCCATAACCTCATTAACAAAATGTTGTTTTCATACATCGTAGTAGAAACATAGTTTGTGTGAATTCCATCAATATTGTAATGTATTTTAATTTGAGTATAAGAGTGGGAGAATGTCTTCCGTAACAATGTTGCTCATTAAGTTATAGATATTGTTTTAATATATATGGTCTGGTCATCTGTTATTTCCCGTTAAGCTTGTTATTGTTACGTTCCACTGTGGAAGCATGTACTTTCGAGGTTATTTTATACATGAAGGTGTGTTTGCCTTCTTTGAGCTATCATCTTTTTGAAGAAGTAATGTTTGTATAAAAAAAAACATTTTTTTTCTGAAATTTTAACTTCAAAGTTTTCTTTCTTTGTTTTTGTGAGCATGCACAAATGTATCTTAACTTTAAATCTGATCATTTACTCAGCTACAATGAATTTTAGTTTAGTTCAAAAATTAACATTATTGCAGAGACAAATTTGATCTCTCATTGCAGATTTAATCTTTTACATTTTAACATTTTATTTCCTATAAAGATTTAATTTGTTACAAATAGTATATGGTAATTATTATAGACACAAGAGATAAAACCTAGAGATGGGATGCTTTGGAAGCTTTATTTCATAATTGTGTCAAGTTCATCCACTTCAGCATTATCTTAATCATTCAAATGACATATATTCGAAATGATATTGTTGATAATGATTTTTAGTAGAATTTGAATACAATTTCTTTTCGTATTCTACAATAAGTTTTTGTACTTTTATGGAATTTCTTGATAATTTGATAGTGATTAAGATGTTTTGCATAAAGAGAAATTCATAAGTATGTCATTGATGATATGAAATGCTGTTGAAAGAAACTAACAACCAATCTTGTGAAATATGAAAAAAAAGTTTCTTCATTCATCTACATGCTATTAGCTGTTGTATTATAAAATGATTGCCAAAATGTTATTAACATTCCACATTTTGAATTTTATAACTTTTTTCTACGGTTTCAATTATATCATAAATTTAAATTTAGGATTTTATCCATATATTAATAAAAGTAGTAAGTTTTTGTTATTCTGTATTCTTCAATAGTCTTTTTTTTTTAGATGAACTAAAATTTACTATGATAGATCAATGTGCCTTTTATATTAGAAGGTTTGAGGGGAACTCCTTGTTTTAACGACCATATTTTTAGGCAATATATGCTGTGTGACAGTTGTATATAGTAAAATCAATTGTAAATAATAAATTCATCTAAATCTAGTTAACTTGTCATTTAGAATGTACAATGTATTTCACTTTTCTTCAGTTTAACCAGCCCTTATGATTGAATTTCTAGATGCTAGAGCATTTGTGAAAAAGATAATTATGCCTCTATTGAATATACCCTCAATCGGTTTGTCCATCAGTCTCAATAGACGATAAAGAGATGTGGAATAAGTGTACCTGACACAACCAATATTAAAGAAACAGCAATTTAAAAAAAAAATCACAATGGAAAACAGGTAGCAGTCATCAACATGACCATAGGTCACTGCCCGCTGTCTTGCATTGGTCCAAGACTATAAATACAATACATAAGATTCAAACAAATCCCTAGATTATCAACGAAAGGCCCATTTCTGGACATAAAACAAAAAACAGATAGTTGACAGGGACAAACAAAAGCTTTGACAAGGACTCCTGGCTTAGGACAGGCACATATAAAATGTGGCAGGGTTAAACTAGTTTTTTGGGCCCAACCTTCCCCCTATTGTTTATCTTGTACAAAGCACAAAAAATAACACACTTTAAAAATCAAATCGATAAAAGTTCAATTCACCAAGAGAGAACCTGAGACAGGAGTACTATAGGAGAACAACGAAACGTAAAGGAACTCCCTTGAGAACAGGCACATATAAAATGGATTTACCATCTGGAAAAAGTAAACAGACACAACCTACATAAACAAGTGGGAATTTTCTAGAATTTCTACAATGGAAGACAGCCAATAGCTTTCACATGACCAGCAGTCACTATTTCAAACTATTTTTATAACCTCCTCAAACTTCGAAGAGAAGCGGACTCGTCCGAGGAATGCTGATTGAAAATTAACTCTCACAGAGTTGTGAAAAGGGTACTAGTATTTGGACACCTTGGCCACACTTTATTTCGTAGGAAGTCTCGGCCATATGACTCCTCCGTCATACTATGTAAATATCAGATGTATATGTAGGGACTTAGTCTCTATTCTGGTAACTTTTTTTTCAAAATGAATAAATCGAATTATCTTAACTGATAGATTATATAATACTTTTAATTAACGAAAAATCTTTCGAACAAAGAAATAAGTAAAATATAGGCAGATGTTAAAAGCATACTGTGGCCAAGGACACATTATTACGACATTTATTTTTATTTGAACTATTATTATAAGGATCTTTTACGTGTCTATATATTGCACAGTTGGTAGATTTTGGACACGATTTTCAGTTTAGACTAGATTTACCTCTTGGTTTTTTTAAAACATTTTTTTTCCATTCTCCTTATTGTTGTTAAAATCACTGTAATTAGTTTTACTGTCTTAGGATTTCCCGCGTAAACCATAGCCGGCAATACCCCGTGAAGAATAAAACGCTGTAGCTTTACTCCCATATATTTAATACAACCACCAAGCATGAGAATAAGACTTTCGGCCGCGATTTTGATGCCTGATTTCTATCTCTGACATGCAAATCAAATAATCAGTGCCTAACCTTGTAAAATTGTTTTCTTTTAACGAACGATATAGCAGAGTTACCATAATCAGTAACCCGAGTTACGATAATCTTTCTTTGAAAAATATTCGAGTTACTATGATCTTGCCACATTTTTCTGTTGTGGATTTCTCCCAAACGGATGAACATTGATTCAAATCATATTTACAGTATATTGCTCTCCAAAAGACCTTTGCAGTGGCAAAGTATGGTCGTGTGTCGTTGTGCATTGAATGAATGAAAAGGTAATGTTTATTTTACGGGGATTTCCCGTCGCCATATGGGGATCGTCGTAATTACAGTTACGATAATCCGCTTGTCGACAGTGTATTTGCTGTCATGCATTGGCCCAAGATTAAAAATTACAAGAGAGGATATGGTTGTCACCATATCCAGTGATAACCCGATCAAGACCGTGAAGAATTTCCTAATTACATACCCGTAGCCAGAATTTTTCAACAGGGGGTTCGAAAATGTGAAGAGGGGGGTTCGATTTCCCATTTTCTGACTTTAATAGTGCTTAACCCATTTTTCACCTGATTTTTCCCTATTTTGATCATTTTTTTTTTCGTCCGAACCCCTCGAACCCCCCCCCCCTGGCTACGGGTATGAATTATGTATATTTCTGTTTTATATGTAGACCTGTTTATTAAATATCATACTTGTCTTTGGTTTTATATATATATTTTAGTTATAAGTATTTGTTTTAGTAACAGGTTCCTTTGTTATGATATAATTGATGAAAGGATACGGAGTAAATTAACTTGAGACTATAACACATATTTGAGTTATATTGTAGACTCCAACTGCAATTAATTGAGCTATATGGCAATTTCGGAATGATCAATGTTATTCCTCATCAGCAGCGCTAGAAGCATGCAAACATAGGAAAACCACAATTCCAAAAGATGTTTAAAAGTATAAAACCAAACGAATCCAAATTAATATAGCTAAGGACAAAACTACGATGGAGGGATTTAGATTTTATATAAATTTAGCTATTAACAATTATAAACAAATTGTGTACATGCCGTACATCTCAATGGTTCAATAAAAGAAATTTATTGTGTCTGAAAATATAAAATAAATAAAATTTGCCCAAAAAGTGTTGAACTAAGCTGCTCATTTCGCCATTCCCATTGTAAACATTATATATAAAACGGTACTTTTGTTAGGAAAAAAACCCCACCCCCTTTTAATTTAGATATAAATCAAAGTGTTAAAATTTTGCATAAATAAAACACGTGAGCTTCCAATCTCATTAAAATAAGATCTCCTAAACTATACTTTTTACATAAAGTTCATAAAAGAAATTCTTGGTGTCAACTGTAAAACAAGTAACTCTGCATGTAGAGCAGAGCTAGGAAAACTACCTTTATGGTCAAAAATTTCCTTTTCTTGTATCAAATATTATAATCATTTATTATCAAATAATGAGACATTGGCACATAAAATCTTTGTCGCTACAAAAAGTTCCAATCCATGGACAAAAAAGTTAAATAATCTTCTCAATAAATTGGGGTTTTCATAATTATGTAGTTAATGCAAATGATCCAGTAAAACACATTCTTGGGTCCATTAAACAAAGAATTGAAGACCAAGCGTCCCAGTTACAACAATCGAGTATACTGAATTCCTCAAAATTATGTTTTTTTATAAAAAATTGTAATGGTCAGAGACCACCTTACGTTGATATTCTTTCGAATAAGTCCGACAGGGCAAACATTAGTAGACTTAGGTTGTGCTCACACAACTTGGCAATAGAAACGGGAAGACATCATTATATTCCAGTTGAAAATAGAAAATGCACCTCATGCGATAATGGACCAATTGAAGACGAAGAGCACTTTGTGCTACGATGTGAGAACTATAAAGGACTTCGGCTAAATTTTGAAAACAGTATTAATAATATTTTTCAAAATACTAAATGGAAAAATTCTCCTTCTTTTTTGAAGTCCTGTTTTTATAGTAAATCATTTTGTGTTCTAAAATTACTGTCTTCATTTATAGGTCAATGCTTTTTGAATAGAAAATAGTAATTGTTACAATAACTATTTCACATTCATTATGTTTATATTGCTAAATACCATCATCATGTTCATCTATTGTACTATTTTTATTATGGGTCATAACCAATTGTATTGATTGTGTTTGTGCCAATAAAATATTGTCTATTGTCTATTGTCTATACTACGTTCCGTCCAACGGAACGTAGTATACATGTAGTTTAGGAGATCTTATTTTAATGAGATTGAGTGAGCAAATCACACGTGACGAACCATCGCTTATTTACTATATTTATATCCGGGATTTATAAATAAACAAGGAAGTAGATCGATACATCTAATAAAAGAACAAAACAAACAATGCTATGTTTTATAGTCAGTTTAAGTTGTTCAAAGTTCATAACCACTTTGGAATACTACATTTTGAACAGATAATTTCAAAAAATTAACAATTGAAAAGTAAAATCTTAAACTACATGTTGAAGAGGTTAATGAACAATGCAAAAAAAAATAATTCTTAAAATGGCGACGTTAGAGTGAAGCTTCGTGGACTATTTTTACATATTACTACATTCGTAGCTTCAATGCATATACATGTTTGATATTTACTGTAATACAAACTCATATTCGAATAAATTAATAATTATATGAAAATCAACTTCCAGAATATTTTCATCTGTTCATTAATTAACGTTTTGCAATGTCTTATGCAGGAATATATTTTTACGCGCATTATTATTTACAAAACATGTAATGCGAACCCGAAGACAATTATAACCCCTATACTAAGTAGTTAGGCGTAGATTTCGGGTTATGAAAATACATTAGTGGCTTATGACAGGCACATATAAAATAAGTTAGGGTTAAACTAGTTTTTTTTTATTCTTGATGATTTTGAACAAATAAAATAATAACACTGTTAAAAGTCAAATCAATAGTTCAATTCAACAAGAGAAACAAAAAATTAGACAGACTTTAGCTCAACTGACTGGAAGGGTAATGAGAGCTATTGTTGTCTCATCTGCACACTCATTCAAACATAACACCTCTGACACCATAAGTCCAATTTCAACCAAACTTGGTTTACTTTTTAATTATCATTGGGTGCATGGCTAAAAATAGAACAAAGGGGTACTGTAATTTTTGGGGGCTAATAATCCCAAAATTACAAAAATCAACATTCTTACAGGGTTAAAAGTGACCAGCACTTCAAGATCTATCTGCCCTTAATTGATTTTGATTATAATTATATATTAATTGGGACATGGACCTTTACAGAGAAATTAATCAAAGTGTTCATGTGTTAAATATAGGCCACAGTGATCTAATTTCTGATGGGTGGTGACGTGTTACCAAGACTCATCTAGTAGTAAAATATCATTGACCCTAACATGTAGTATTCGAGAAATGGACCTTAACAACGAATTTAATCATTGTCATTCAGGTGTAAAATATTGGTCGCAGTGACCTAATTTCTAGTGGGTGATGTCACGTTACCCAAGACACATCTAGTAGTGAAATATCAATGACCCCGACATCTAGTATCCAAGTGATGGAACTTAATCAAAGTCGTCCATTCATAAATTATAGGTCACAGTGACCAAATTTCTATTGGGTGGTGTCATGTTACCCAAGAACGTTTAGGTTTGATACCATTGACATCAATATATAGTATTCGAGATATGAACCTTAACCAATAACTTAAACCAAGTCATCAATGCGTAAAATATAGGTCACAGTGACCGGTGGTGTCACACTACCGAGACACATCTAGTGGTATAATATCATTGACCCCAACATCTAATATCCAAGTTATAGATCTTAACCAAGAACTTAACCGAAGTCGTTCATGCATAAAATATTTGTCACAGTGACCAAATTTCTAGTAGGTGGCCCAATGTAGCCAGCTACCCTACCCAAGACCCATCTGGTGGTGAAATATCATTGACCACCAACATCTAGTGTCCGAGTAGTGGACCTTAACCAAAAACTTATCCAAAGTGTTACGGACGGACGGACAAGGGTAAAACTATATGACCGATCCACATATACGTGGTTGGGCCATGAAAATAAATGAATTGAATATTGTTAAGCACATCATGATCTTCAAAATATGTAACACGGTCAATGTTGTAGATCCTTTCCCTTTAGGGAAAAAAAGAACCATTTTCATAGGATTTCCTCATTAATACATTGAAATCGTTTTACTTCTTTGGCACCATTGGTCAAATTGGAACCAAACTTAATATGGATGTTTATTAGCATTTTGTGTATAGAACTGATGTGGAGATTTTCGCCGTGTCTAAAAAAAGACTTTTCTCTATCTAGAATAGATTTCTATTGTTCAGTCTTACAGGGGGCCAAATATGGGATATCAAACTTCTTAAACATTTCTTAAAACCGTGACCAAAGCATATTATGTTGCATTAGATGAGATGCAGATAAAAACATTAAGTCCAGAATAAGTAAACCCAGAGCACAGTCGCCTTGTCTCAAGAAGATCTTGAGGATTTACTGACCAGCTAAGATCTCGAATGTGGAGCTTCATAAAAGGCAATTATGGATAGTATGCAGCAGCGGGTTATATTGACAAGATCAAGGTGGCTTTTGATTGGGCACATACTCAGAAAAACAACCACTAGAGTATCGCTGAGATAGACGCCAGAAGGGAAGAGAAAACTAGACCGACTTAAAAAATCCTGCAGAGAAGAACAGTTGAGAACGATATGAAAGAACATCATCAAACTTGGAAAGAACTAGAGAAGAAAGCTCAAGATAAAGAGAAGTGGGAAACTAGTTTTTGTCCTATCTGCCCCTGGGCATAACAAGGACTAGGTAGGTAGTTATGGTGCTAAAACATAACAAGTTTCACCGACCTATAGTATAGTTATTGGGTTATAAATGTATTTTAAAAAAAAACTTGACCATTACTATTGTTATGCAATGAAAATTGTTAAAATAATTCAGCTTGAAATCAAGGTCAAGGTAAAATAAAATAGAGATGCAACTGTACCAAGCCACTACTGGGGCATATGCATATCAAGTTTCGTCAACCTACTTATATTTCTTGAGATATGGAGGTGTTCATAAAACTTGAAGCCACCGCCGGTAAGGCAAGACAAAAATCTTCTCTGATCGGAACCACAGAACCAATTTGACTCAAACTTTGAAGGAATGCTTATTGAAAAGTTGGCAACAAACCATCATAATTTTGCAGGAGTCCGATGAAAAAAAAAAACAACATGGCTGATGTTACTTAAAATGGACCATATGGTAAAAATCACTTAAATTGGCTTATAACTCACCATCTATAACAGATAGGAAAAATCTTTTTAGGCTCTCCAGAATAAAAATATCTACAGCGCTTCAGAAGTTTCCATTGGGTGGAAGTTGTCTGATGAACTTTAAGAAGAATTATGGGCCTTTTAAATGTACATCTAAGAGTTTTTCATGATTTTGTCCTATAGAATAAAAACTTTCGAAGATAATTGAAAAGCTGCTCCTCGCTTTAAAAATAACCTTCAGCGCATTAAGGATTACCATAGACCTGTATATTCAATATACAAGTCTATGGGTTTACTTAAGTGTACTTGGTTCAAATTTGTAAGATGACCCCTTAAAGGATTATGATCCCCTATTAAAAGTACAGGCCAGTGTTGTTGGTTTTTCATGCATGCTATATAACTATTGCAGATTGAGAAAAGTTGTACTATAGCCTTAAGTTTTTCAATTTCTGCAAAGTCTTGTTCAATAATTGGGTTAAGGTATCTGGAGTTCCTTTATTACGGATAAAAGCTCGCAGAAGAGACCAGGTGAGAGATTCAGGCTCCTGTCGCCTATTGTTCTTATAAATCACTGAAAAAGATGCTTTGAAACTTTGTAACATCCCCTATAAGCCTAGCGTGGTTGTGGTCCTTACTGGTTAGAAAGAGCGATTTTAGCTATTACCTTACCTGAGCGGTCAAGTAAGCACCTAACTCGGTAAAGTTCATTGGCATGAGTGGTAACTAATTTTGAATGGTTAATACATGGCTGCCGTGGCTAAAATTAAAACATTGGGATAAATTGCAGGAATTTTGCATATGACTCCAAAACAGTTACATAATATCAAAATTCTGATAGAAGCGATCAGCACCTCAAGATCTACCTGCCCTGAAATGTTGAATTTAGTAGTTATAAGTAGATATTGCCTTAGTTCTTGATTTTTATAAATTTTGCGCTTATCTCATAGATCTGATATTTTGCAAACTATAACAGATATTTTAAATTGATAGGCTGTTCAATTAAGATCAAGAAAGTTGCAAAATTTCTATTAAGGAGTTATACTCCTTAGAACTACAAATTTGGGATTTTTTCCCAGCCTTTCCTCGTTTATTATATATATAGTGCACACATTTTCAAACGTTACAATACTTTTTAAGGTAGAGCGTGGCACTTGGGGCCAAAATTAATTTGTCAATAGATTTTCTTAAAAATTGGCATAAATGTCCAAAATGATGTACTTTTTCATAATTTGATTCAAAATTCATGAGTTTCTTCCTTACTTTTCGAGTTATATCAAGTTAAAGTATCACTATTTTACTAGGAATTATGTAGGAAAAACCATAAAAACACACAAAAATGTTCCGTTACTTTTTTTCCTGTCTATAGATTTCCCTCATTTTTCGACATTTTATAGATCTTGCAACAATTTATCATCTTAAATCAATTTAAAGTGGGGTTTTTTGCCTTGATTTTTATGTACAAGCAAAGATAGGGACCGAAAACGATGAATTTTCATGTTTTTTTGCCAAATTACCTCCCTTGACCATACTTTAGCTAAAAATTTATACTACTTTTAGAATACAAATTTTAATCATATTGATAAAATGTGCCTAAACTAAGTATAAAGATTCTAAAAACACAAAAATCTCAAAACATTTTGCAAATTTCATTTTATTTTGGGCATGTCACATGACCACTGTCCTTCTCCACCTTAAAATTCTGTCAACTGATTGTTACCGTTTTGAAATATATATTGCATCGTCACAAAGTTGGAACCAACTGTTTAATGCAATTTATTCTGATTTGTCATTCGTAGGAAGGTTAATGAAGTAGTTCGAAAAATAAACCAACTCTCATTCATTAACAAATGATATTTTTACACATTTATACCATGATACTGGACAATATCAAGCTGCCAATCTATCTAATATACAGGTTCATGTTCGGCGATATAAGCGGCATTTGGCTTCATTGTTCAAATTTCCTGTACGTGGTCCAAGTCAAGTTCCATTTATGACCATATATGAGTCTTTTGAAATGTTTTTGTCTCTATATTCTCTAAGAAAGAAGCAGAGGTACCAATGGGGTATCCGAATGTCAAAAGTCCGAAAGAGCAGAGACAAAACCAGTAAACACCAACATAAACATAAACATAAACATTTCAGGAGCCCACAAGGAGCAATAAGAGATTACAACAATGAGAGAAAGAACATAATTGATAGTTTAACAAATACAATCAACTTACACATAAAACATAGAACAAGAACAGGACAAACACAGACAACATGTAAAACATGGAAACACAAAACAACTGAATATCAATCAACAACGCGAACTCCAGTCGAAACAAGAGTGAACTCAGGTGCTCCGGAAGAGTAAGCAGTTCCTGCTTGCTATAGCACACCCGTCGCGTTGCCAATAGTCCATTCAGCGCGTGTCGTGTCAAATCCGGTAAAGGAAGTGATCAACACCCTATGACAAACCAACATCTGCACTCATCTGAGAGATCGAAATCCCATATTTGTCTACAAGTGCATGATGTCTTCCGTAAAATTTCTTGAGTGAAGACAGCAATCGAGGAGCAACATAGCCCTGTGTGAGCAATTTTTGTGTCAGACGTGTCGCTCTGCTAAGGAAATCGATGTAAGTCCCGCACGCTCTGGAGTAACGAATAGAATAGAATAATTTTATTATGTCAATTATGACGCCCATGTAGAGCTGCTACAACTTAAAATAAAATAAAGAATGATTGTACAATTGAGATACGTATCAATTGAGATACGTAAACTCCATAAGCTGGAGCGGACGGAATGTTGCTACACAAGAAGGGGAAGTTGACGATTGGAAAGTTGAAGTCATCACGTTTGTCATAGAGCTTTGTTGAAAGTCTTCCTTGAGAGTCAGTTTCGAGATGTAGATCTAAATATGAAGCAGACTTCCTAGAATCCGTTGTGTCCTTTAATTTTGGAAGTAATGAATTTTGTCTTATAATTTGTTGGGTCATAACTCAGTCTTTATTCTGAACCTGGCAATTTAAACTTTTGGTATTTATGTGTTTTCTTTGCTGCTTAATTTTTCCTTGGAATATTTTTTGTAAAATTCCGCGAAACTGGATTACCTTCCTTGAAAACCGTAACGCGCACCTTGCCACCAGGGGGTAACCAATGAAGCGTGATAAAACCAATATACACAACAAACATCGTGTATATTGTTATTGTAGATATTTAAATGCGGTGGCGGGTAGGTAATAATCTTTAATTGAGAAAATGACAGGAAAAACAGCCGGGCGAAAGGAGAATAAACCAAATGTGCAACAAGTGTCATCAGTTGCTTCAAAATGCTTAGCAATGGTCGTGTGTGCTGCCGAGCAGCCGGTAAATGGAAAAGAAATTTTCGATGATTTTCAACTACGGAACAGCACATGTTACTGGAACTCTGCATTGTCTGAGAGCATTAGAAACTTGCAATATTTGGGATTTTTAGAACCAAACACGATTTTACTTGGTGGAACTGATGTCTGTTTGGAAAATCTAAGGATGGCGTGGGGACGAAGAGTTTTGAATGACCCACACAACTGTAAAATAGAGAAAATAGGTAAAAATAGTAATAATTATTTTATATACATTTTTTTTTTATAATTAGCTTAATTTTATTGTGAAATAAGTCACTTTTATTTTAAAAAAAAAATTGACATGCAGATTTTTAAATAAAACTGTTGTGTTAGATTGAATTATCTCCCAGCTAACACAAAAACATTATAAAAATGTTATTAAAACATTTTCTTAAAAGGACTGAAAACATTTTTAAGAAATGTTTTAAAAACATAAATTTGTGGAGTGCCAGAAATGTTTTTAGAACGTTTGTGAAAACTGTCTCTTAAAATGTTTTAAAAATGTTTTTCTAAAACATATTTAATAAATATAAAAATAACATAATTCCAAATCGTTACAGAAATGTTTGTACTAATTGTTTTTTACTTGTTTTTTCGAATTTTATAAATATATTTTGTACTGTTTTTAAACTGTTATTAAGGCATGTTTTTATCCTGTATTTTTACCATATTATCCTTAAGGGTTTTGGATAGTGACTTGACAAAAGAACATTAAACCAAAGAAATTAAAGTCAAAGAGCAAACTATGCAAAAGTGGATATGCATAATAAAGCGAATTCCAATCAGAGGTGTCCCCGAAAAAGCTGATTGGTCGAACCTTCAGCTTTTCACATCACCATATCAAACAACAAACTGCCATATTCTTCATAGAACAATGAGAAAACTACACGACAAGCAACTTCATTAAGAAATAAAACACACATTTAGTCCACAAGATTATGATGTTCTTTAAAAAAAGCCAACGAGTTATCCATATCATAACTTTTATAGGAATTTCAGGAAAATATCATCTGTCAAGTCTTGTGGTGTTCTTTATACATGTTATAGTTGTTTTCATTGTTCTGAAAAATAAATAAATGCTGATTTATATACCAAAAGTACAAGTAGCTTTATAAATGTACAATATAATAAACATAGTAAACATAGAGTAACCATTAGCATGATATTGGATTAAAGTCTAATCTCGAACTAAACCTTGATCGTTAGTTAAAGATGAATCATGTGCAAATTTAAAATTATAAAAATTAACTATTATAAAACAAATCATTCTACTTACATTTTGTTAGAGCTGTGTATCAAGATGTGTTACCTCTCTCTTGAACGGTTAAATCTATACTGATAAAGACTCCAACACACAGCGTGTGGTAAACCACTAAACTTACAAATAGCTGGTTACCATGGTGATCTTACTGATAACGATGCAGGATAATTGCTTATCAAACATCTTGAGAAAATTAGTCACAGTATCGCTCGTGTTATACAACTAACATGCCATCGAAGATAATTAACAATGGAAAGAGATGTGTGTGTTTTAATATTTACCATCATTCTTTATCTTAAAAAACCTTAAATACTAATGATAAGAAAAAAAAACAACAAAACATTAAGAATAAATGTAAAATCAGTAAAAGTAAAAAAAAATACTTAAAACAATAAAAAACTGGACTTAAAAATAAGATAAAAATTTAGTTTTTTTGTTGTTATTTCAGTATATTTATCACTGTAATCTGTTCATACTCATTAATAATTGTATAAAGTATTCATAACGTTATAACTTGTCTTATTTGTTAGAGGTAAAATGTGACAAAAACATATCAAAAACATGCTTCTAGAAAGGTTTTTAAATTGTTATTTAAAAACATTTCTATGCCATTCAAAACCATGTTTTAAAATTGTTATGAAAAGATGTAAACTTTGAATGTTTTAAAAACGTTTTTATAACATTCTCATAATATGTTTTTAAATCGTTATGAAAAGATAATATGGAAATGCTTTCTAAATGTTATTATAACATTTCAAAATAATGTTTTAAAATTGTTATAAAAAGATGTAAAATAAAATGTTATAAAATCATTTTTTAAACATTTAAAAAAAAACAGTTCAGAAAACTGTTTTCCATCTGTTTTAAGGAAACGTTAATTAACCGTTTTAAATCATTCTTAAAAATTCAAAACATTTTAAAAATGTTTTAAAAATGTTTTTTTAAAACGTTTTCTTCGGACCTCAGAAATAACCAAATAAAAATGTTTTTAAAAGGGTTCGTGCTACATGGGCTGTCGTAAAAAGCTTATTTCATCTTTCAATAAGCACATAAACGTGGGTGGTAAAGGGTTTTTTTCGTGCATCGTGCAATTTTTATTTCCGTTCAGTCGTGCATGGAGGTTCATCGTGCATCGTGTTTCTCTATTTTATTTTTCGTTCATTGTGATTATCATTTTTTTATTGGCCGTTCATTGTGATTATCATTTTTATTGGTCGTTCATCCGTGCATGTACCCCCCCTTTACCACCCCCATAAATAATGACAAGTAAAAGTCATAATACAAAAAAAGAAGGAAATATGGGCTTTAAGCGAAAGAGAATTCGGTCTTATACTGTGGTTGTAGGCCAATATATAAAATATCCTAGATTCTCATCCCCTCCTGTCCACCGTGCATCTGTCCGATTTTTTAAGCTTGCTAAAAAAATATGATTTTTTGATAAATTATGTTTATTTTATGTCAATATATTGACATAAAATCCTTTCGAATGAAAGAATTTTTTTTTTCTCAAAATGATGAAAACTGAAAATAGAATTTACCCACCTGTCCCCTTTTAATGAGAATCTAGGAATTGTTTTATAATGGCCTCAATTATGGCAATTAACTTTGCATTAGCTTAAATTTTTGTCTTCATTGAGCAAGTGAGAATGTAAAAATATGTATTCTTTATAAAAATGTAGATTTGTTCGTGTTTTATGTTTTTTTTTCATTTGTTTTCAAGTTTTTTTTTTCTTTTTTCTTTTTTTCAATGGATTTAGATGTAGGTTTTGAAAAGAAAATAACTCTTATACTATTGAAATTTGTTTTTATTTAATTGTTCTTAAAATTATTGTTAGATATTATAGGAAATTACTTCATAATCTAAATCTTTGAAAAAATCCATGTAATTTATTTGTTCATGTACTATAAATCATACTAGTTCAGCATGTGTAATCATGTAGGTCCTTTCATATTTGTTAATTCAATTAAATTTCTAAATAATCTGTAGATTAAGATCTTTATTGTCCATAATAACTTGAAAGACACGCCATATGTTAAAAAACACTTTGATGTTTATTATTTTTTAACCTCATAAAAATATTAAACAAATAGAACAATAGGTATATATTTCAACTATAATTAGATTACAGTTTTAACACCTTGTAAAAATATTTGCCCCTGGGTCAGGATGTTCAATTTCCTGATATTATTGTCTGATTTCTTCTATTTGTTTACATTGTAAAGATAACAGATTGATAGTAGCATGACCCTAAGGGCAGGTGTAAATTTCACCTTTATAGTATTATATATATTTATAAGAAAAAGGGAATTGATCCATCATATGTCATTTGTTAGCTAAAGAATATCAAACAAATGTTTGTGATCTGATAAAACAGAAGTATAATTTTGTATGTGAAAAAAACTTTGGATTTGTTTGTTCAAAAGGTAACCTTTTAATTAAATTTTATTGAAAAAACTGACAAGAACATGTAAGCAATACAAACATCACAAAATAGTTGTCATTTAAAATTTTCAAATTTTATTCTTGATAGATTCCTAATTTATATAATTTAAGATTATTTTTGCACATGCTTTTGCATGAGCTTAAATTACCATGTTCAATATGTGTATAGATTTAATAGTATAAAACAATAATTTAACAGTAATTTAATTGAATTATATGTATGTATATGGAGTTAAATTCAAATACACCTGCATTTAGTTAACTTTCAAGTTAATTTCTTGATAATGATAATAGGACATCCTATAGGGATAATCATGTTAATGTCTAATCAGCTCTTCATGGTCCCTCTTTTGATCATCTGGTTTTGACAATCATGTCTCCAAGTAATAAAGTGTCTATAATGTACTTAACTCATTATCCAGTTAACAGATTAGACAGTTTTTACCTGGCAGATTTGTCACCTGTCACATCAAAGTATTATCACCTGTTATATTACCTTAATTGCAGAATAAACCATATTTACCACTTTCTTGGTTAGTGGTTGAGTATTTTAGCATAGATGCCATATAAGTGTTTTTGTCACTATGAAATTACTGTTAATTTGTTTTTATAAAAATTATATTTAAGTGTTTATTAAGTCATATTTAAGTGGTCATATAAAAACAAATCAATTACATTGTAGACTTCTTGTGAAAACAAAATCATTAAACTAGCACCTAGTTTCTAAATATGCTGGTAGTTTTAATTGCATGAACATCAATTTGAATATGAAACACACAAACTAATGCATTGATTTATACATGTAATAATTAGACCTACATGTAACAAAAGGAGTTACAGTAAGTACAAATGAACACATGCATAGTGTACATACATGTACATGTATATCAGTGCAATTTTCAAATTTGCAGCAATGTTACAGACTTGGTATATTTCCAATTTTATTTAGGATTGCAGGTTGTTAAAAAAATATGCAGTGGAATGAAATATTGATGTGATGATGTGCTTCTAATTAGAAATATGACTTTGCACTGCAAACATGATAACACATATTCCTGCCTTAACCAATAAATAACTAAAACAGATGTAAAATTGAAAGTTTTCAATATGATTTGTTTCATTCATATCAGATAATCATTTTTCAGAGTTTTGATATGTTAGAATTCAAGAAAAAACAATGTTTCAAAGTACATTATGCATAATTTTTTTTCATCAATATCTTAAATTTCTTTCAGGCTTGACAGTACAACCTGAAAACTTTTTTTTCAAAATTATTCTATAAAGACTACATAAACTTAATGTGAAAATGATTATTAGTAATAAATTACAACACACGTTTACATGAACTTTTAAACGTTAGAACTCAACATGCTGTATGAAGGTTCTTGTGTTAGTTTTCAAATACATTGATATAGACACTTTATAGAACTTTGGGATATATAAATTTAAGAATTTTCTTAAGAACAAACTAGCTGAAATATATACAAAATTATGGTACAAAACTAAATCTAGTCTAAAAGAAGGAAAATTATGTACATATTTTAAATTAAAACAACATTTTGGATTTGAAAACTATTTATCAGAAATCACAAAGTTTGAATATAGAAAATCCATATGTAAACTCAGAATATCTGCTCATAAATTGATGATTGAAGTTGGAAGATATGTTAAAATAGATAGAAATGAACGTTACTGTAATAAATGTACTTCTGGTGAAATTGAAGATGAAATTCATTTTTTGATTAAATGTCATAAATATCACCAGCAAAGATTTACCTTATTTGAATTTATTGGAAAAGAAATTATTAACTTTACATATCTTAATGATGAACAAAAATTTAACTATTTACTTATTTCTGAAAATACTAAAATTCTTAATGCAGTTGGAAAATTTATTAATGACCATCTTTAACATGTTTACCATTGGTTAAATATAATATGTGAATATGTGCGCTACATTGTTCTGTTTTATATTCTGTAATGTCTGTAAGATATCTATATGTATTACTATTACATGTAACTCAATCATTATCTTTTTTCTTATATTTGTTTATTTGTTGCTCATGCTGCCCTTAGGGGCCCTTGATTGGACAATAAAGTATATTCTATATTCTATTCTATTCTATATAGACATACATATTTTAATTTGTTTTGAATGTTCATTTTAAAGCATTTTGATGATGGTTTTTCCAATTTTAATTTGCATGTACCTACATGTATCTTGATACATTGTGTAAAACAGAGTCAAACTACCAATTTTAACTTAATGCTAGTGAAAATTTTTAAAGATTTATTTTCAGTAGAGAAAATTTAAAGATTATGACTTAAGATTGAATAAGACAGTGTCATAGAGTGATCGATATGTTAAATCATGGCTGGATTTACTGTCAGATTTCTAAGCATAAGTTAAATGGGGAGGCACTTATCCCAATCCATTTTAGTATCTATACCGCCAATACACACGATACTTATCTCCATCTACCCAACTACTTGGCCTGTATTGTCGGTATTTGAACAGTCGTTCAGATATGATCGATGCATTAATCCCTACCCTTTATACATAGAAAGTTTGGTTATCTCCACGTCAATTCCTCTCTTGTTGTTCTAAGCTTACATGTATCCTAGTTTCATCTCACTTGTTAATGCAAGGTATAAATGTACTAGCTTTCGGCACTTGAAATCCATTATCTTGTACCACAGTCTTGTGACTTTGCCAAATAGTTTTGTTACTGCTGTGGTTGAGATGGATTCAAAAATTTTAAGTGATCAAACAGCTTATGAAATTATTTATAGAGATTCAAATAGCTTATACTGGAATGTTATTCAATTTTTGAAATTTTTAAGATTTTTTTTATACAACCATGAATATTGGATCTTCAAGTTTTTTTTTAACAGTTTATCAATGCCTCTTTTACATGCAGATGAGAATGAAACTGATTTTGCTTAAGGGTACTGATCTTTAAATCTCTGAATTTAATATACATTATGATTCAACGAAAGAAAACTAGTACATGTACCCTTTAAATGTATTGTATTGGAAAAAGCAGAAAATATGTAAATTTTATTGCAGTTTAGTTTAGTTTATATGGCTCCAAGCTTTTTACTTTCTTTAAAACTTATACACATGTATAATACTTAATTTCCATAGGAAACCACTTATATTTCTACATTTATCCAAAAGGGTATACAAAATTTTGCATCTTCATTGTCAAAACGAGTGTCTTTAAAATGAGACAGTAACTTGTACTCTACTTTTATTTGTCTATGTCTCAGTCAATATACATGTATAATACCATATATCAATGTACTATATTTATAATGTCTATACCATGTTTGTACAAAACATTTTGTCAAACGCTATAATTTAGTGCAATAAATTACACTGTATTGCTTTGATGAGTTGTAAATGGGTCACATTGTTAAGTTTATTTACTTCCACTGTATTGATTCTTCAAGAAAACAACTTTGTAATTGTATTATTTAAGTTTCTGCAAATATGTTTTGGGAACAAATAAAACATCTTCTAACTTAGCTGTTAGAACAGAGCTAGGTAGAAAACCATTAGAAATGAAAATAAAGGTCCAAGCTCTACTCTATCTTATAAGACTCTTTAATATAGAAAACTTAAACCCATTACTAAAAGAATCCTTCATTTTGACCAAACAATTAGATTCATCAGGAATATACAGTTGGTTTACCTTTGCCAAAATGGTTGCTAAAGAAACAGGCTTAGATATTCCAGATTTTAGTGAATTATCAGAAAATCAAATAATTAAAATGAAAAGTAAACTAAAAACCTCAATGGAATATTATTATGCTAATATATTTGAGAAGAAGATAAGAAATATTGATAACAATAGTAAACTGTTTTTATATAAATCATTGAATCCATCTTTAGATTGTAAATTTTATCTGAAATCAAAATTCTTTGAATATCGAAAACTTATTACAAAATTTAGAATAAGTAATCACTGTCTTTTAATTGAAAAAGGCAGATATTTGAAAATACCAAGAGAAAACCGGGTATGTCAATTATGTAATGTAATTGAAGATGAAAAACACTTTTTACTAGAATGCAATAGAAACCGTGAAGCAAGAAAAACATATATTGAAAAGGCAAAAACAGAAAATAATTTTTTTAACTTTGAAACATTAAATGAAAATAGTAAAATAAGATACATTTTGGCTCCATCAACCTTTCAGCAAGTAGAAAACACTGGTACCTTTTTAAAACAGTCGTTAGCACTGAGGACAGGGGACCTTTAAACTTTAACTTATGTTCATTTGTATTGTTTCATATGTTAAATGTGTATATACTTGCTGTATAGAAATTTTATTGTTTTACTTGTGTTTGTCACAAATCTAGAGATTTATATGGCAATAAAAGTTGATATTGATATTGATATTATTTGCACCAAAGTTATGCTTAAACATGCAGGAGCAAATTTACATTTAAAAGTACCTTGTATATATAACATGATATAAATAATTCAAATTCATTGCTTTACATTTTCAATAAACATGATATAAATGAAATTTTTTATTTGGGCTTGAATGCTTAAAAAAGAATACTTTTACTAAAAGAACCATCTTGAAACAGGCTGGAGCAACACCTAGGCGTTAAGTTATTATAGAAAATTTCAACAACAAGGCCAAATAACATTAAAAAAACTTTTTACAAACATTGGCTTATTCAATAAAGCATGAGTTGATATCTATAGATATACATGTGTATTTGTCAGAAATATCAATGAAAAGAACAATGCAAACTGGCAAACTAATGCTTTGAAATTCATAAATCTTTGATCTGTATTGTTGTGTAGCCTGTGGAAGCAAGGCGCATTCATATAAAAATACAATGGAACATGCAGGTCTACTATCAGAATTCCACAAGTTCAGGTTTATGAATTTTATAATGTTATCATTTTTTTCAGGCGACATCAGCAATGTTACTGTTAATGCAGAACATTAATGAATAGGAACTTCCAAAGTATTCCTTTCTTTTGTTTATGAATTTTATCTTTTATTTTTCAGGTGACATAAGCAATATAACCATGCAGGAGGTACCTCAGAATCACTTCATCCCCCTCCCAGAAATTCTATGCTTGATCATCCTGGACCTCAATAACAAGCAGATACTGGCCACGGTCGATATCATACAGGCACAGCTGAAAAAGTGTTACCAAGGGACACAGTTACCTAGCAACCAACTGGTTTATGAAACTCTCCATAGTCTTATCCAAGACAGCAAAATTTTTCACACTGGTAAGTGGAAAGCATAGTCGAAGACTAATTGATGCCAATGAAAAGACCCCCACCCCCCCCCCCCCCAAAAAAAAAGAAAAAGAAAAACTTTTTTAATTTTAAACTGTTACGTGATATAATGAATGTTACAAAAGTAGTATAGAGTTAAATTAAGGCTCAAAGTCTTCATATGTTTACAAAAAAGTTAGTAAGGTAATTTTAAATTTAGATTCATACTGTATACATGTATCTCAAAGGTATCTGATCAGTTTTAAACTAAAGGCTCTGCATGAGTTCTACTATTCCACTGCCATAAGAACAGTCCCTTCTACTACTTTTGTTAAGTGGAAAAGGATACTTTTATTAAGGTCTTTCCCTTTCTGAAGGAAAGACCTTATTGTATTTCTTCTGATTATTATTATTATTATTATTCTTTTCAGTTTCCGCCGCTAAAAGAAAAAAAGTGTCGCGACATATCTTTTTGAAACTTGGTACCTTTACTCGATCATACTGTGGGTCGCTCTGACTGACCCTGCGAAACCGATCTATTTTTAGTAACGGAGTTATCTGCCCCAGACCGAAAACCCTTGTGCACAGATCTCCTCCTAAACCGTAACCGGTATCAAAAATCTAAAGTGTGGGAAATGTTGCTGGACTCCTGGCAACATGTCATCACGCAAAAAAAAAATTTTCGATCAACTTCCTGGTTACGCGTTTTTGACCCGAAAAGTGTCGCGACACGTCAAAATTTTTTTCTTCAAAACGGTTAGTCCTAGAGACTTGGGACCTTTACCAATCATCCTAGATGGCATATGTTGCATTCAAAAATGTCAAGGTCAAAGGTCAAATCTCAAGGTCAGAGGTCATGGTGCACCTTGTGTGCAGATAGGCTCAAAAACCATACAAGATAGAAGCAGACATGTAATGGGAAAAATACTTGTCTCACTTAGACCTTTATTTGATATAAAGGGTCGAACACTGTGCGACAAACCGTTTTCGAGTTATGGCCTTTAACGCGGTTCGGCTAAACAGTTTTTGGCTTATAACTTGAAAATGGTTTGAGATAACATAGTAAACATATGGGTTATTTGAGACCGTAAACTTATGCCCTCCGATATAAAACCAAAGTCGCATGGCTACGGACAGCCATTTTCAAAATGGCCGCCATCGGAAATTGTTTTTTGAGTATAACACAAAAACTGTAAAAAATTTAAGCGGACAATAAATGGAAAAAATGTTCGCCACGTCGAAAGCTATAAAAAATGTTTCAGGTGCGAAAGCGTAAAACTTGTTGTTTTTGAGTTACGGCCCTTGATTCGTAATTAGAAAATGGTTTTTTAATTATAACTTCTAAACGGTTACAGATGGTGAATGAAATGTAGGGTTCATTTGATAGACAATTAAAAGACCTACAATTTAAGTCCAAACAGTGTATGATTTGGTTGACTGGTTCCAAAATGGCGGCCAAAACAAGTTTCGCGAAACACGTTTTTTGCCAATAACTTGAAAACCATAACAGATAGTATAGTAAACATGTATACTTAAATGAATCAGAATGCCAAGACCTACAATTTGAGTCCAAGGTCAAAGGTCATGGGTCAAGGTCATTCCCTAGCAACAAGGTAACATTTATGAAAAGTCCATAGCAACCATATATATTCTTAACCAAGACTACTTTCCGAGTTTAGAGTTAAAATTTGTCAACCGGAAGTAACCCTTAGTCCATAGCAACCAACAAAATGTCCTTAGCAACCATCCTTTTTCTGACACTAGGCCCCTTGATCTTTATTCTGGAACCTATTTGATAACTATTGGTAACCTCATATCGAAAACGAAATGACTCATTTGTCTATAGTACTTGTATTGGACACCATAATGCTAACATGCTAAAGCGACAGAGAGACAAGAGACAGGGAAAGACCTCTCATTTGTTCTCTGAACAAATGGCATTTTAATTTATAATTGAGTTTCTATCAATCTATTTAATATTTTTTGTATTCCCAATATTTTTCTTTTAATTCCTGTAATCAAAGCTAGACCAACTCGAAAATTTCAAATTGAATTGGTATATTGAATTTCTAAATTATTTTCATCTTAGATTTCATACTCAAGGATAAATGCATTAAAATAAAATAAAAAGAAATCTCAAGCAATTTGTCTTTCAAAGAATACATTCAATTTTAGATGGCTTTAGGTGAGAAAGTCTCCTTTGTTCCTACTAAATTTAATACCCCTTTTCCAATTTCCGAGCATATGTTTCTTTAAAAAAATTGGCGGTTAGGGTCAGAGTTTGAAATGTTCTAATCTCGTCAAATATTTCTGGTTGAATATGTGACTTGCCACTGACAAATAGATTTTCTATTGTTAGGATAATCAGTTACCACAATATTTTTACACATAATTGATGCAAGTACATTAACTCAATACTGACAGCCCTCTTCTTTTGGCATTTAATTTACTTTTGAGATGTAAATAAATTATACAAATATTGAGTTGAAACGAATCATGAATTGAAAAGGAAATATAATAGGATCAATACATGCTTAAAGATGGGTTTCAATTACGTATAGTTTAAACTACAGAAAAATTTACAAATTTAAAAATCGTAAACTTTTCATTTTAACCCATTGACAACATAGTATAATGTTTGTCTTTCAAGATAAGCCAAGTATTTGAGTATTCTTGTTCAATATCTTGACTTAACTTGTTTTTCTGTGAAAAATGCATAAGATAAACATTGGATAAAGTAATAATACAGGGATTTACCTAAATTTTTTTTAGGTATTTTATTTGAGTTGAGAAATTTATAAGCTCTAGAATTTAATAATCATTTGATTTATGTTTTAATATAAACCATGTAAAAATATATAAACCTCCAAAATGACTTTCAAACACTTAAAAATGTACCGAAGAAGATTTTAAAGACATTCACATGACAATAAAAATACTATAAAAGATACACTACATGTAATTTAAACTTTTGAACTTAATTTGTGGATGCCACCCTTGAATTTAATATTGATCAAAGAACTAAACATTAAATTCAAATTAAACAGTTACCCGATTGTACTTTAACTGACAATAAATTGGATAGTTCATCATGCACAATAAATTTTGGTGAAAGAGAGTTTTTTTTTCCACCAACCAAAATTACAAAGAGTAAACCATAGTAACCTATTAATCTGATCGAGGATTTGAATAAAATACAAAATAACCATCTTTTTTATGGGCATATAGAATTTTCATTGATTTTATGGCTTTGTTTGTTGAAAAACATGAGAATGGAAAGGAACTAATTTGATTTTATGAGGTTTTTTTCTGACTTGCAAATATAATTGATCAAATTTATGGTGTTTTTTTAATCAATGTTTTTTATCTATTCATGTTGCAGTATAAAGCAATTAGAAGCTAGAGAAATCCTTGCTATAACTTAATTGAATGAACATGTTCGAACAGATTAAGAGGCTGTCCAAGCAAAACCCAGACAATAGCTGGCACATGACAAATTTTGTATAAATTCAAAAAATTTCATTGATTTCATATCGGGTTAACATCCATTCCCGAAAACAAATGCAGATTTTGGGTTTATTGAAGTGATAACATAGAGAATGCATTGAAAATATGCAGAAAAGGGAGATAACTCTTGCATATTTGCAAAATTTGGTTGCTTTGTTAATGAACTTTAAGGCTGAATCACAAGTCATCCATGTTGTTTTCAAATGAATGCTGGTGATTTTTGTTTTACATATGAGTCCAACAATACATTAAAGCAATAAATTTGCTGGGATAGAATTTTTCATGTGCCAGATTCTGTAGGCTTTTGCCTGATTTTTACATGGACAGCCTCTTAAAATAGAAACACCTAAAAAATACTTAACAGTCCCATGTAAACAGTTCTTGTGCATGTTAATTTTCAACTTAACATCATGAACATGCAGCATTGATGATCCAACAAAAATGTAGAATTAAGTCAATAGAAAATATTGAGATGTGAGATAAGTGTATGCAGCACAGCTCACATTAGCAGTAATTTAGAACAAAAAACACAATGGTAAACCACCAGCAGCAAGCCATTTAGAACTTTAAATATACATTTTGTTACATTAGAACCTTAAATGAACTTATTATACTGCTTAATTCCATATCAACCTTCTCCAACATGTACATCTTGAATAAATATGTGAGGAATTTTAGGGTTTAAGAGTGAAAAAAATATTCAAATATTAATTTTAATGTCTTTCAAATAACATTGGTATTGTCATTTTCTATTTGCAGGCAGTGGCTATTTCGTAGTGACACCAGACACCCTGAGACTGCCAGTAAATCTCCCGTCACCGAGACCCACACAGCACCACAACCCAATGTATCTACCCATGTCAAACCCAACCACTCCAACAGAGAGACTTTTATCATCTGGTGGTGTTCCCATGACAACAGTTGCCATGACACAAACTCTTCCACCAGTCCGTTCCATATCTTGTCAAGTTTCTGGTAGCTTAGCCAATCACAGAAGAGCAAGTTCACCAGAGGTCACCACCAGGGCTACGGAGAGTGACAAGCCACGATTGAATCGTAGTCTTAGTGCACGACGGTATAGGGACAGGAACCCTAAAGACTTAACGCTGAAAATACAAGATGACTGCCTCACCAACAAAGATGTTCATGTTTTGAAAACTAAGATCACTAAAGTCAAAGGTTTGTATTGTTAAATTGGGCTGAAATCAAAGAAAAAAGGCTTTTCTTGGTAATTTTTCTTCAAGTTAAAAAAAAAAATCAAAAAGGAGTATGTTCAAACACCAATTCAACCTCCTTGATATTCAATGCATATAATATCTGCAAGCTTAAACTTATAATTTCAACACATCTTTATTTTACTTTTGATGGAAAAAGAGGGGGTTGGGGTGGTAATGGCAATTTTGTATAAGGAACTCCCAAGTCATGCAATCATCACAATTAATTTTAAAGTGTTTAGATCACATCCTTGTACTTATTGTTTTAAATTTTACAATTTTATGATAATTAAACTAAAATTGTTGATATAAAAAGAACTGTCTTTTGAATATATCCCTATAAATCAATACAGGTGTAAGATGTTGTAAATATAGATATTCCTGTGCTATTACACTTACAAATAAGTCATATTACTATGGTGTATTCATGTCTTGGAATACAAAAATATTGAATAAATTAACTTTGTTGGGGGATTTCTCTTTTGTTATACTGATATAAAACATGCTAATTTAATCAGGTGTTAACCATGAAAATAGGGATTTACATAATAAAGTACGAGGGATTGACAGATTATCCTTGCGGCTTAGGATTGAACAAAATTAAAGGTCTGCTATGAGGTTTAACAATTGACCAAGGTCCTTTCATGATGTGTTTAAGAAATTTGTTATAATAGAAGTCGTTTCAATAGAGCATACATGTAGTCTATTATATGATTTGGTTTTATAGAAGTCATTTCAATGGAGCATACATGTAACTTCTATTACAAGATTTAGTTCTTTATATCATGATGACTGTGGAAAAATAATTGATTGGGTTTAGTGGTATAATGTTCCCTTCCTTAAGAAATTGAAATTAGTTTAAGACTTACTCGTTGATAAGGCTAGGGCAGGTTGACAAAATGCAACATTACAGACTTTTAAAAGTATGAAATTAGTTGATTTTTCATCTGGGTTATATACATTGACTAGATCAGCATCCAAAGAAATTTATAGAGATTTCACATTTTCACAATTTTTTTAAAAGAAATAAATAAACTAATATATTATTAAACTGTTTTTATTTCAAATGCACCAACCTAAACTTTTGCTTGATTAATTATTTATTATTAGGGTTTTACATTTCTGAAGCACATCAAACCAAGAGCTTTTGAATTGTTGACTGTTTTATTTCTTCAGGTGATTTGGTGTGATTTATTTTAAGAAACTAAGTTTTAACTTGAGTCATAAAATTTCAATAAAATGCATGCATTATTCCTGGTTTAGAACATTCAATAAATTTTACAAGTGGAAATCCTTTCGATTCATATTCATAACATGTATTAAAAGAACCAAATTCATTTTGTCAGTTTATTAAACTGGAGGATATTTTATTTAATCTTCAAATATCAAAATCGAAGATTTCCCTAAAGAAACTGTCACATTTCATATTCCTTCTTTAATTATATTTTATTTGGCCCATTTTATACAAAAAGAAGACAGTCGACAAACATACATGTATGTCATAAAAATAAATATATTATGAATCATAGTGTGTCAAAACTGATAAAAAATGAATAAGTAGGTGTATCCATGCATGATATCTTACCTCAAAGTAAAATAGGGGGCACCTGTCACACCTGTCCCTAAAGTTATATAACAATATTTTTTATTGGCTGAAATTAAAGATTCTGACCAATTAAAAAACTTCTAAAAACAAAAGCTGAAATGATTTTCTGAGCTCGATTTTTCAAATTTCTTTTTTTCTTGAAATCAAAATTTAATGGAAAAAATCCAAATTGATATGGATAAAGAAGAGATAACATGTGTATCATTAATAGTTGGTTGTAGGACAAACCATGCTGGGGGCGAAGGTATGCATTGTACATTATTTTTTCATTTCTTAATATTTTATTTTTCAAAGAAAAACTTGAAATCTTATATTTATAAGATTTTTTATTTTTTCTACGATGGATTAATTTTCGTGGTTTGGTGAAAAAGGATTAGTTCATGGATTCTTAAATTCGTGGTTCTCAAATATGCAGTATACATTGTACAAATCCATGTTAAATTTCCTTTTTGTGGGGTATAAAATTTTGTGGATCAAGTCCACCGTCCAACAAAAGCCACAAAAATTGATACCCCACAAATAGTGATGAAACCACAGTATTACATTAATGCCATTCATTTGCCATTTACCATGTTTACTGCAATAACACCCCTTTTTTCTTATTTCCCTACAAATGTTTAATAAGCACATACTTTTTCGTTCAAATTTAACTTTTACTTTTGAATTTAATTATTCTTCATGCATGTTCATACATGTACCTCTTAAAAAGCTTTCAATAGATTATTTTTAAAAAAATAGATTAAATGGAATCTGAAAGTTTTTTTAGAAAGGCAATCATTTAGGATAAAGAATGATCATATCCTGCTGATGCTATTGAATTCGAAGCAGTTATCTTGATTATGTGAAAAGTGCAAAACATAAGGTGTAGATGATATCATAGCGACACTAAAATCAACAATTTCTGTCAGAATTAATAAAAATATATGTTCATAATTGCCTTCATTCTGTAGTCTAACTTGTTTTTTTGCTTGTAATGCTAACACGTTTATGTAATGTACATTCCTGAACATGTTATAAAGTAGTATTCATAGTTTTCTCTTATTATTGCAGGTGAAAAGAAATCACTGTTGTCAAAACTTTTTGGCAAGAAGAAGAAAGAAAATGTTGAAAATAAAGTTGTGGAAAAAGAAGTTAAAAAATGTAAACCGGAAAAGGAATATGCCACATTTTCTGCCCAGTTCCCTCCCCCTGAATGGCAGTGGTACCAGGAACAATATAAAAAACATGAACGGACAAAAGATTGGGTCTCGCAACAAGTAGGACGAACATTGGTGCAACAAACAAGTACAGCCCATAAAAACATTCAGGAGATAAAGAAGGATGCCTTACAATGTAAAAGTCATTCTCCTGCAACCCTTGCAACCACGTCTAGTGGCAGCCATCCGAAATCACGCAAACATAGTCATAAACCATCTGCCGAAAAACTTCATACTTATCATGAAATCGAAGCATATAAGCCCCAGTGCAATAAGGTCAAACTAAGGCAGCATCCATTTTGTGTTCAAGAATTACCACCTGAAGCTCAATTTCAGCCCATCAAAGAACCCCACCATACAAAGGAGCACCACCAAAAGACACCAGATGTCCAACAAAGGCGATCAAAATCACACCATCGTAAATCACATAGACATTCAATGGACGTTAGCTTGTTACATAGACAATATGCTCATCAAAATGCTAATGGCATACAGCCTATGGTTCAACCACAATTTCAGTATGATCAGAACAGATTGCATGCTGTTCCACCCTTGTATAGCTCTACTCCTAGAAATTGTGAAAGAGTTGGTCTTCGTACAACTGGAGATTATGTTGAAATGTGCACAAGTCCAGTTCTAAGGGAGATAAACCATGCCGATAAGGAACACCGATCACGGAAACGAAGATCAAAACATTACAAAAGAATCGAAAATGATATAACTTACGAATACCATGGAAGACTACCTCGAAAACATAGCAATAAAGGAATGTCCAGAGATAGCGGTGTTAACTGTGTGGGACTTTCAGAAAATCAGCCTCAGTTCTGCTACAATCAGTTGGCAGAATATGAAAATGTTAAGTCAAATAATCTACGGAAGAGCATGGAGATGCAATTGAATTCCCTCCATCAAAATGAAGGCAAAAACAATGAAATCATTTGTGTTGCTGAAATTAATGCATGTGCCCCTTCAGGGGCCTCAAATAACGATTATGTGGAATTAGATCGATTAGATTTAGGGAAAGATGAAACTAAAGATGAAAATGTCAATAGTTTAGAACTGAGTAAAACAGATGAAAGTGGCGTTATGGACAGTAGTGAACAAAGCTATGATACAGTCATTCACAAAAAACTTGTACAAGACGTATCAAAAGAAACCGAAAACTTAACACTGGGAGATAGTGGTTTCTACTCGCCAAGGGTGACTGAAACAGAAATGGACAAAAATAGAAACAAAATGAAATTGCCATTGTATAAAAACTTGACTTATGATCATCTGGACTTGAATAAGAATTTGAAAGACTTTCAGAAGGAAAAAATAGTGCTGAACAATGAATTTTACAAAGAACCTTCCCCTTCTTCAGACTACCAAGTTGTGGGGGTCGTTTAGAAAAAAAAAAACTTTAAAAGGGGGATAACTCTATATTTGATTAGGATATGATAATACATATTTTTTACTTTATTTACTTGATTGCATTTAATTTAGAAATAAGTATAAAAGTTCATTGTAATCAAACTTTAATTAAATAAGTACTGCTGAAGTTTTTTGTACATGTATGTCTTGATTATTTATAATGAGTAGATTGAGAAAATCATTTGTGCTTACTATATTATTAGTTGAAAGTTTCTTGAAATTTGTTTTCTTTAAAAAATGCCCTTTGACTTACAATAATTTTCTGCTTTAAAGTGTTTTAAGCATGTACATGTATTTGAGTTCAGTTATAGAATTAAGAAAATGTTTCTGTTACATGTATATAGTGCAAACATTGCATTTACTCTTGTAGTCGTTGTAGAGCATACATAAAGAGACCATTCGTTGTACATGTAATGCCTGTAAAAATAATAATGTGCCAAGTTAAAATATTTGACAGATGTACATGTTTAACAATTTTTTTTCTTCATATTTTCAATCTTATTGGGTTTCAAAGAAAAGCATATTTTATATGAAAAAAAACATTTATATAAATACTTTGGGTCAATAATATATTTGAAATTTTCCTTTGTGCCAATCGACTTTAGATTAATTATTGGCTAACTGTTTTGATTTTTTAAATCAACTTTGACTAAATACAGAAATGCTAGTTAAAAAATTGGGTTAAATTTGCAACTGGAAAAGATTTTTTGAAAGGAAAAATACATACATAGTTTACATCATTTAACTTATTTTCTTAATTTAAATGTATGCCATATATTTTGCCATGCAAATTGTTGTGATCTAAATTATATTGTTTTAATAAAAGATAAGAAACTTGATTTCAGCATATGATCTGATATACTGGTTAGTAAAATAAGGGTCAATTTGAGGTATGGTTGGTAGTATAAAAATTGAAAATTTTCATCCATAAAATGGACCTTTTAAAGAAGGGTCTTGAAGGTTCCTGTTGGTCTGTCTGCTCAGATTTGACAGGTTTTGTTTTCATGTGTGGGGTATCAATTTTGGTCAATTTCTTGGATGACAGTGAATTATGAAAAATAATACACGGAAGTGTGATTTCATTATTTTTTTTTATTTTTATATTCTCTAATGTGCAACAAGTTCAACCCCCCCTCCCCCAAAAAAAATCAATGCCATGTCTCTTTTGGAGAACCAACAATATCTAAAACTAAAAATCAGATTTTCATTAAAAAAACTTAATATTTTATGATTTGGTTATCCCATAAGAAATATCTTTTTCATTTAAATTTTACTAGAAATTTGCAGAAATAATAAGGGAGCTGGGTTATTGGCATTCCAAAGTCTGAAAGGGCAAATTAAGACAAAATCAGTCAACTTGAACAGCATGAATAAACACGCAAAAACAACCATGAACTCAAGTGGTATAATAAGTGAACTCATGTGCTCCTGAAAAGTAAGCAGTTTGGTCACTATTCATCAACTTACTGTCACCACAACTTCATTTGCATTAACTAATCAATAGAATTTCTTGAAACTTTCTTTGCACACATGTAGTACGGTTAAAACCTTTATCTTTATTAATGCAAACATGTCCCAATTAGGGATAACAGCGTACATTTACAATACAGACAAAAATACCAAGTTGAAACATACAATGTACAACATGAACAACAACAGAAAATATAGTAAATTATCTATAGAGTATCCTCTCTCCCCAGTTCTATTGACTGTATAATAAAAGAATAAACTATGGAGATTCCATCCGTTGTTGATGGATTTATTAAGAGCCATTTCAATTTATTTATTTCAGTTAAAGATTCAAAAATATAGTTATAATTTTAATTTTTCAAACATTATATTTCGAAGTGCCTGGTTGTTTTTTGACAATGAAAAAAGAAATGATTCTCATCTTCTACTTTATTACAAAAAATACATAATCTTTTATCTCTTGGAATACTGGAATATTCTAAGAATGCTGAAAATAAAACCGATGAAAAAAGAAGTGATTCTGAAGAAATTTTTAAGGATCTTGATGAGCTTGAAAGACATTTCCAAGAGCAAGGAACATGTAAATCTTACAATAAAACTTTTGAACAAGAAATAAATAAGGAAGTTAGAGAATAAGAAAATAATATTAAAGAACAGGAGATAACAGATAAACCTATAACCTACAGTGTTCCAGCCAGGATTTGAAAAGGGCAGGGATGAATTTTAAAAAAGGGCACATTCATGCGTTGACTTCATCTTTCAAAAGGGCATACAAATGTAGCTAATAACAATCAAATACAGCATACATTCTTTTTAACAAACAAACATGCATTTTAAGGCTTAAGGGGAGCCTCTTGTTTCTTTTACAAGACTTTAGGCTTTGCATTACATTCATACATTCTTTCAGTGCTAAAAAGCTTGAATGTCAGCCCAAGAAAAAATTAAGAAAACCCATTTGATTTTTATTGAATTTGCTAGTAAAATCCGGAGATTTAGTACCATTCCGGTCAGAGTCCGTGTTTAGTTTTTAACTTCCGCTTCCTGTCATTATTTGTAAACAAAAAACATGATGGAGCATTTCACAAATCCATCAACATCGTTTCTATTTTTCAATAAAAGCGCACATTTAATGTTGTTTTTGATAGAAAACATCCAGATGGGTTCAGATTCTGATTTGTGCACAATTATCATTTCCGAGGCAGAGAAATTTTCTGTGCAATCGGACAACTTACCTGTAATGGAAATTGATTAATCAAAATAAATACCTTAATTAATTGACTAGAGAACACATGTTTATTTAATTTGTTAATTGGCTTGGGGTTGTAAATATGCCATTCAATTATCCCAAAATGGCTTCATTCTCAATACACAAACTTAACTATGTACGATTGACTGAAAAAGGCAAATGTACGATCAAAAAGGGCAGGGCGGAGATGAAAACCGGCAGGTATCCTGAAAAGGGCAATCGGGCGGAGGCAAAGGCAGGCGGGCGGACTGCCCTCTGAAAACAGCCTAGCTGGAACACTGACCTACTCTGAAATGAAATTGATTATAAATAAACTGAAGCTGTGGGAAAAAGCAGGACTTGAAAGAATAATAAATGAAACATTAATCATATGCAAAACTTTTAACTTGTTATTAGATACATGAATTTATCCATCATTATTGGAAAAGTCCTTTATTGTTACAATTCATAAATCTGGAGATAAAAATAAAGAGTTTAAATAATTACTGAGGCATCTCTCTTATGAACAGTTTGTCATTTCCACGGACCATTACTCAACAAATATTCATGAAACATCTTTATATAACATCAGCAATTATGAATCTATGAGATTTTGATTGCTTTATGTATGTCCATTTAATTTTTTAAAGCAAAAATTATGTCCCAACTGGTCAACACCCTAATGAAACTACTCATAAAAAATCAAATGCATTTTCTCTATTTTGATAGGAGTTATGCCTCTTTGAACACAGAGATTGCAGTAAATCAGGGATATTGTGAAACAAGATCAAACTTTTACGTATTCCTCCAGTGACATTGAATTTGGACGGCATTCTATTTTTGGACGTGTTGCCATCCTAAGTATGAGGCCACTTATAATAGGATTGACTATTTCTATGATAGATTTTTCTCCCCTCCTGGTGGTCCTCTATAGGGCAGAAATTGTCTCACTCTTAAAGTGGATGCTATTGTTGCGTCCGGTTCAAACTTTAGTTAATTCCTCGGCTGTTACTGAAGGGATTGTTTTCAAATTGTGTACGCAGATTTAACAGCGATGAGTTGCATCGTGCCTTTCCAGGTCACTCGGTCATCTACTTCCTGTTTTCCAATCCGATTTTTTAAATGGGCGAAATTGACTAATTTTTCGTCACAACATCTTATAAGCATGATGGGTTTGTACCGTGTCTCCCTTTTTCAGGTCAGTCGGTTATTTACTTCCTGTTTTTAAAGGGAAGAGGCTGGGTAAGTTTTAGTTATCACGACTCAGCGTAACACTCGTATGTTTTTACATTATATATAGAATGAAATTATAATTGTAGCTAAAATGTTGTCGTTTGGTTCAATCTTCAGCTTATGAAAAGCTCTTAAAATTTCATAACTGGTCGGATTTCGTTAAACAGGAAGCAGGTGAGTGACAGACTTGAAATCGAATCCCACAGTATGGGACCACCTGATGATTATGAAGCATATCAAATGTAAAGAGGCTGTCATGAGTAGTTGCTGAGAAAACTGCCACGAAAACTGCTTCTCCGCCCGCCCGCCCGCCACACTTTCAACAAGTTATTACCTGGAATTTTCGCTCCGTTATATCTTTCCAAAAATTCTACATTGGTCAAAAATCGTTTTTCGTTCGATAGAATGAATGGAAGTTGTCGCCTTTTTTTTATACATTGTAGCAAGAAGAAATTTCTTTTTGAATGTTCATCTCAAGAAGCCCCGTGACAATCTCCGTTAAGACAAAATTTTCAGATGACCCCTACTTTTAAATTTCAAAAACGTCTGCTTGCCGACATGAAATATACCAAGGCCTTAAATACTATGCATAGTACATAATAACATAACATATCTTTTATTCACAATCAAGAGCCATCTTGGAGCAAGGAGAATTATACTTATAGAGGAAAAGGTTGTATCTTGGCAACTGTACCTGAACTTAGTATATATTTGAATGCATAAGGGGCAATAGTTTAGCATTCAGGTTAAATATCTACAAGGCGAATAAGGTCAGTAAAGCCTACACTTTCTGCTTGATTGAAATAATATAAGAACCAGATTTCTCTTTGAGAAGGGTACACTCTCGTTACCGTAAATTGAGTTTTGCTGTTTTTCTGTCCGGAGCGGGGAAAGCAATAAGAATCAAAATAGTCTGACAATAAATACGCACTCATTCTCTGGACAGACTTTTAATACAAACTTCATGCGAATTTCAATTAATTTAGACAACAATGGGCATATATGTTCATTTTAATGATTGGTTCTTAAAAAATTCAACATGCATCTACGATTAAATTTGACAGGAAAACAATAAAATTGACAATAAAGCTGCAAGCAACTGTTAGTCTTTTGAAACCAATCTTTGTCCTTATTTCTATATGCATTTTATAAAATATAATTAAATGAATGTGATTTTATAAGCTATTTTCTGTTGGACAAGAAGCACAAAATGAAGCCCTCGTCAACAAGCCGACGGACGTTGCTATGCGAAGAGGTGGCTTTCTATCACGTCCGCCTTGGTGAAATAAAAAGAATGGACTGACGTTGTTAGGGGTCATTTGCGGGAAACAGAGGTATGCCACATGCCGCGAAGATTGTCTTTCTGTGTTTCACTGGAAATCATTCAAGATGTTTTCGTTTCCTTTATCTGAACTAACAGCGGATTCGGCAAAAGAAAATTTCTTGCGAGGGTGATGTGGGCACACAAAGATGGATTTTTGTGCCTGTAGCAACTTTGTTTCCCTGAATGATTTGAATAAAACTTTTGTTTCATTAGTTGTTCACTTCTTTCTTGGCCTATACTTGATTCGTCACCTCTATACTAATAAGATGGAGTCAACGGAAAAGAACAGACTGGATATAAAGAATCGGACTTTTTGAAAGAAACGCGCGCGTGTCGTATGGGATGCCCCAAAAGCCCAAATAAAATAAATTTGAATAAATAAATAAATAAATAAAATAAATAAATAAACAGAAAATAAATAAAATGGGGGGCCCACCCCTACAATGCTCATGGCCTTGACGTGGCGTAGGGGCTCCTTTCTTATTGACTTGTCAGTAAGAAAGGTCTAACATGAGCAACAAGGGAAATCAAAATCATTCAAAATATAAACATGGTTCGAAATTTGAAGCAAAAAACAAGGAAATAAAAGAAAAGTAAAAGGAACAAAAAAAAAAACAACACACACTTACAAAAGAGTACAAAAACCATACAAATAAAAACCAAAAACAAAATCAAAATTAAGCAATTAAGGCAGGGATGTTCAAAACAAGGGGATGAGCAACATCCAATACAAACTAACAAAAAGTCAATATTTTTCTATGCCTCTCCAACTTTTTTCTTTATTAACACAAATTTCACTAATTGAAATAACACAATATTTATATCATTGGAAAGAGAAATTATTCAGGAATTATAATATACAAAATATTTGGCAATCACCCTTCAAATATTGATTTTATATTGAATAATGTAAAGATAGTCCAAATTTTTTTAAGTAAAATTTTCAATAAATGTGCCAAATTAATAAGGAAAAAAAATCAATAATTGTACATTTTTATCAGCAAGTGCCACAGGGGAATTAAGTGAAATTGATAAACTTCTACCTGTTAATTGATGGTCTTAATTGTATATTACTGTCATAAAATTTATATCACCTGAAAGCCCTTTCTTTGATCTGTTTATTGAATATAATTTGTTTTAGATTCACAGTAAAGTTGTTTATTAATTAAGGGAGTGAAATAACAAGAAATTCAAACTTTGATGGTTTTTTTAAGTTTTATTGAAGATAAGTAATTTGAATTCTTTGATATCTTTGTCATTTCTAAATATAGAAATACAGAGTTTTCAATTAGCATTTAAGAAAATAATTGTCTTTTAGAGGATATAATTTCCATTTTGATACACTTATTATTTTCAGAACCAACCCTGGAGAAATTTAACCCTTATGAACCTTCTGAAAATGACATTGAACTTAAATACACCTAAAATTAAACATGAAAATTTTCTTTTTTTTAAGTTTGTTTCCTTTCACATGGCAAAATAGCTATTTTCCATTTTCCCCTCTTTCATTTGATATAAATTTCATAAAAATCTGTTCAGTATTTTTAAAGCATACCCGGAGAAAGTTGACCTATTTTCAACAGAAATCATGCAAAAATATGACAAAATCTCAGGTAAACAGGGGAGGCATAGAACATTAGTGATTATCTAAAGATACATATCCCATCAGTTTTATTTAATCCCTGATCAAGGCCATAACTGATCATGATCTTTGAATGGAATAAACCAAATTGCATTTATGATTAAATGGATAATTTGAAACACAAATACAATCTCAATTGATATTCAATTAAACAAAATTATATATATTTTTAACAAAAATCAACAAAAAATATTTTTAAAAATTTTGTTTTATCGTCACTGGTCCAAAACAAAAACACCGATACTTGACAATTTAAAAACTGGTTTACTAGTCACCGTACACACGCGTTCCAGTAGAATATTGATATCGGCGAACCTCGCCACAACAGATAAGAAGACGACACGTTTTACAAGAGGTCTAATGAGTTTAAAGCATGGCAATCTACGATTCTAGTAGAGGAGGTTATAGAGTTTTTGTAGGAGATCTTGGTAGTCGCATTGGCAAATATGACATTGAAAGAGAGTTCCAAAACTATGGGCCAATTTTAGATGTTTGGGTTGCCAGGTATGATTTTTGTATCATTTTCAGTTATTTGATTTACTTACAATTAGAGGCATTTATATACATATATGGGAAGCAATAGAACTTAGCATTTTGTACCACAAAATATCTACTTCCCTATGATGTGTTACATGTATGCATAGAAATATATTTTCTTCCTGGTTGGTCCCCAATCTTTTTAAATTAAATTGAATTTGATCCCAACTTTTCTGGACCAGAAGCAGGGCTTAGAGAAACTGATATCATTATAATGGATCCTAGAGGCACAGTCCTATATTGATCTCAAGACCACAGGTACTAGTTTCTAATATGAGGGCAGAGGCAGGTTTTTAACCTGTGATTCTCCCGAAGTATGATCTATAATTATTTTATACGCTCCCGAAGGGAGCGATAATGGTAGAAATGTCAATATTTTAGTTGTACTATGAGCTGAATTTTCCTTCAACGTCCGGTTAAGCACGCGCTTGTTTTCCCGAACTTTCGGCGTCTTTTTAACGTTTTTATCTTTGAAAATTTTAGACGTCATTAAACGCTCACGTAACCCACAAGAAAAGCTAGTTGTTTTTATTTTCGAACCCCCAAAAAATAAATTAATTGAAACTTCGGGAGCGTAACAGGTTTTACCTGCCTCATATTCATAAGCATAAATAGTTGTTGAAAATGTTTATAATGCAATATCTATTCTGAAAAATAATTTTGAAAATAAAAACAAACTAACTTTTCTCGTGGGTCACATATGCGCTTGATAACGTTTGAAATTTTCAACATGTTCAAAGCTAAAAGCGTTAAAATGACGCTGAAGGTTCGGGAAAACAAGCGAGATTTACCGGACGTTGAAGGAAAATTCAGCCCATAGTACAACTAAAATAATGATATTTCTACCAGGGAGTGATCAATAATATAGACCAAGGGACAGGTATTTTCTACATACCTTTATGTGTCAAGAACAGGTGACAGTCTTCGAATTAGCCACAAGTCTGATGTCCCTGGCCAGTAAAATAGCTTTCAGACCAGTAAAATTTCTTCAAAATATGGAATAACAAGCCAATTTCATGTAAAGAAAAATTCTAAAAATAATAATTTTTGGGCTTGTGCTTCAAAAAGTTAACCGTGAAGGCTGAGGTGAAACAGGTGAAAAGGAAAGTATGAATGTTCTCTGTTTTAAGTTGTGGACCCAGAAAATTTTTAAAAGGGGGGCAGCAGAGACTAAGGGGAGGATAGATAATATTGAGCTTTGAGGTCACAAGGTTACTTTTAAACTTGCTTACAGGTTGATTTTAAAGCACATTTACAATAAATTTTTGAGTTGTTTCAGAATCTACAGCTAATGAGCTATGTTTGGTTTAAAATTCAAAACTAATCGCTGTTGTCATTTTTCATGAATCTTTGTCATGTCCGTGGTGGGTTGTTTTTAACTAGTTCAAGCTAAGGTGAAAATTCCTTTCTAAAAGTCATAAATTATTGATCTAATAGCAAGTGGCATTTGACTCTGTTAGGCCCTTAAAGCTACATTAACATGTATCGATCTGTTACTGAAAATTTGAAGCTCAACCTTTTTACATTGTACATGTATCATGTTAAAAGTGTATTTGGGCCCTACATGAGGATGCTGAAGCCCTATAGTTTTTACTTCCTCCATCCATCTGTCCGTCAACAATTTTTGTTTACACTGAATTTAAACTAAAAAACTGTTACAGCTTCGAAATTTTACACAGTAATTAAGTACCACATACTTGTATTGAAAGTTCTTGAAAATACATCTGATATTTTAAAAATATCTTTTCTAAGACTTTTCTCCCAACCTCACCTGTCAGTTTTCTACTTTCACATTTAAATCCTATTGAACAGATTCTTCCTGTAAAGTGTTTGTATCTTGCCATATAATTTTGATAATGCCAATTGTGATATTTACATGACAAATATTTTTTAATTTTAGGAATCCACCAGGATTTGCATTTTTGGTATATAAGTATGCTGATGATGCTGAAAAATGTGTTCACAAGCTTCATGGAAGGTAATAAAAAAAAATAACTGTATCCATAAAACAACATTTATTAAATTGTTTCTCAAAAAACCCTACAACACAAAAACATGCAAAATAGCTTACATCAATATGTAATGCATAATGTAGACTAGAAAATGAAAAAAATGATATTTGATTAAATGCCAATTAAGCTTCACTTGAAATTCATGTGAATCTCACATTAATTTCACATAAAAATTGCATGAATTTCACATGAAACTGGCTCACATGAAATCCATTCATGTGAATTTCATGTGAAAGCTCATTTCACATGATACTCATGTGATCTTTTTCATGTTAGTTTCACATATAAGCTCCATTCAGGTGAATTTCTTCTAATTTTTTTCATGTGAAACCCATGTGAGTCAAATACAAACACACACAACATAAATGGAAGATAAAAAACATCTTGAAACTTGGTTTATGAGTTTGAAATTTAAACAAATTAAATGGTTTTCTCTAACCATGATACCATACACTGTTAACAAGGTTATTTCCTGAAGTTGCTTAAGGGGTTGTTTAAATTGCTAAGTTTAATTTTGGTCAAAAATGCTCAATTAAAGAAGAATTAACTTTCATTTTACAAGAAAAAAATTCAGTCATCAAAATTACACAAAAGTAGCACAGGACTGACCGTACACAACCTGTAAAAATTTGTTCTGTGAATTTAAGCAACTTTTGTAACATAATCTTTATAAAATATTTCACAATAATGGATTCAGTCCTGTTAATTCCAACTCCTATATTCAATGTCTGAAATCACATTTTATTTTCTGTTTATTTATTTTGTTATCAATGAAGGTATAAAATATAAGAAAAACTGGTTTAGAAAAAAATTTCATTATAAAAATCATACATCTTTCTTTTTATTTATATCTAACATTTTGATTTGGGAGAAGAATTTTCATTTTATATTACTCTTTTAAGAATGATTTTAAGTATCGCTTTAGGGTAAAGTAATTTATCGATGAAAGCTTTTAAACAACAAAATAAAAATAAAAAGCGATTAATTTAAGTTTTGCATTAAAACTACTGTTTAAAAAATGAATTTAGTAAAATGGGAATATGATTATTGGTTGATATGGTTTAGTTGATTTTGAACCAAAACATGTAAACTAGTACAGTATATTTGTTTTCATGCTTTAGAATTTGTTGTTTATTATCACTTTTTTATTTGAGAAATCTTTTTGACTTTTTGTTTTTTTGTTTGTTTTTATTTGGAACTTCAATTGAAAGATCTTTGTTTACCAAACATATATTACTATGAAGTCCTATATTTAAAAAGATTTGTTTATAAAAGTTTAGCCTAAAGTTCCAGTAAAGTACAAATGAAGTATTTTAATGTACTATATATATGTTTAGAAGTCACTTTCATTTATATGCACAATGTGGATGTAAAAAAGATGTGTATTTCTAAGGTTTTAACATGATTTCATTCAAGGTAAAAAGTAAATGTTTAACTATCGACCTTATTTTTTTATAAATATTTTTGGAAAGTAAAAAACCTTTTTTATCGCTTAACTTATAAAGGATTGAACATTTTCATCTAGAATAGAAAAGTGCATTCAGACATTTCCTCTTCAAAATTGTTTGCTTGATCTAGATTAAACAAAAGACAGCCTGGTAACATGTTGTTCTAGCATTTTGTTCATATTGATGATTTTCCTGTTTTATCATCTGAAGCATATGTGTCCTCGTATGTACAAACCATATTGATATATCTTTGTCAATATTTTCCTTTTTTACTGGTTAATAATGCAGTTTATTCAATAATATATAAAACATTTTGTATCAAGATAATGTGACTGAAAAAATTGAATAAAAAAGGATATTCACTAAAATAAAATGGTTATTCACCGCGGGAAAATGCATGCGGTTGATATTTATAGAATCCGGTTATTCCCTTTTTTGTTCGACCAATCAAATTAGATTTACAACGGCGATATTATCTATTAATAAAACCTACAGATAATTCGTCTGCTGTTTTATTTTCACAATGGCCAAATCGGACGAAAGTGTTCCTATTGTAAGCAAAAAAGCGAGATTTGCGTTCGTAAGCGATAATGCTTTAGCGAAGATAATGCTAGACAAGGACTCAACAAACACTAAAAAGACCACAGCTCGTTCAATAATTGTTAACAGAATAAATGTTATACACATATCATATATTTTTTTCCGATAAGTGGAAATGTAACCCCCCTCCCGAAAAAAAAATATAACAAAACAAAACAAAAAACCCCAAATTATTTTGTAACACTATGTAATCTTAATCATAAATTTGATATTGGATATTTGTTGCATTATTGAATAAAACAATAACTGTCTTTTGATTCGGTAAATGTGTGGAGTTATTGACTTTTGAAAAAAACTATTTGTTATTCACCTCGCCCGCTGGGCTCGGTGAATAACAGTTTTTTCAAAAGTCAATAACTCCACACATTTACCTCATCAAAAGACAGTAATTGTATAAAATCAATATGAGGGAAAACATTGTCATGAATAAGTTTTCACAGAAAAACCTTGTCATATTGTATGAACTGTATAACAAATAGTTGTTACATATGATTTTCTAAACTCGTTTATCTTGAACATTAACCCGAATAACCCAGTCGTTATATTACACTCAATATCGATAACTTATTGTGATAGATAAAAGTTTATCAATATTTTTTTTTCATAAAAACCTTGTCATATTGAATATACATGTACGACAAAAAGATGTTATTGAGTATTTTTTTTCAAAACTTTGTATCAATATTAAAAACAAAAGAATGTTTGTGTCTTTCCTTCTTTTTGTTTGGTGTCTGCATTTCCTCCTCTGGTGTAAATAAGTGACCAACTAAGTCTGACTACCTTTTAGATTAAGGTTATGTTTCAAAGCAAGTAAAAAACACTTAAAGATTTTTTTGGGGGATGCAGTTAGGTATTAAAATGGCAATTTGTTCATTTTCCTTTTAAAACTTTTTAAAGTACATGCAGGCTTAGTAGTAAGGAAGAATATTTTGGTTAAAAAGACATTTATTCTGCTCAATATCAATTTGAGAATAATTTATAAGTCAATGCTATTTGGTGTGCTCTTGTAACATGTTTAAGGGCATTCAAATTATTATGCATGTACATGTGCCCTAATGTGTTTTATTGATTAACATATTTTAGTGAATTTACAATTAATGCCTTAGCATGTTCTTCCCCCATGTTGACTCAAACAAGACTGAGCCAACCCCTGGTGTATAGTTCAATGTTTATCTTATTATTAGATATGTCCCCGCATTTATTTGTGAATTTCTTAAACATTTTGTTGAATAGGCAAGTTTTGCCTTTAAAAGTTGGTAGAGCCTTGTGCATTCTATTACTATATTGTATTTGTTATTGTTTCTTTGGAAACAACATGTAATATGTGGTGGGGTTAAACTAGTTTGCAAATATTGGTATGCCAATGAGTTTAAAAGCTTTCCTAAGACATGCTTACACTAAGTTTTTTGAACTTGTGTAGCATGTAAGATCATGGGATGATTAAAGTTCTATAACTTTTCTCTTGTAGAATTTTATGTGGTAGAAGAATAAGAGTAGAACATGCAGTGCCATATGATGATCACAGACGAGATCGAAGAAGAAGACCACCACCTGTTTATAGGTAAATTTTGCAGGAAAGGGGGAAGGCAAGATAGCAGATTTAAAGCTAATCAGCTTGGAAATTGGCTTTTACAAATGTATTCAAAGAATAAATGGAAAGAGCCCTATGAAATAATTTTTTTTATGAAAATAGCAAAATAGCTCTTTGCTGGAAATAAATTGCAATTACAAAAAATGACATGTAAGGGTCATTGACAGTCATTGTTTGGTTTATGTATGCTTTGTGGCAAAACTTTTCTTTTCATTGCTGTAAACAAATAAGCAAGTAAGCGGATTGATTTCATGTTTTAACAATATTTTTTTTAATGTATATGTACTCACTGTTTGACAAAAGTCTTTCGAGGAATATCTTATATTTTGTGATATATAATGAGTTTGTTATTTTTTTTTTTGTAGACCGTCCAGACCCTCACGTCGCTCAAGATCGTACAGTAGATCTCGGTCAAGGTCAGGGTCAAGAAGACGATCACACAGAAGATCTAGGTCAAGGTCACGAAACAGGTGAGATCTTAATCTGTTTTTCCTTAGGATTTTTTTTCCATCCTTGAGTGACCAATTAATTATTGTATAGTACAGTGTTGTCGCACAAATAATTATTCAAATGTTATATTGGTTTTCGCTTGAGAAACAAGAAACTTGCACAAAGATTTAAATCAATACACAGCCTTTTATGGTTTGAAAATGTTGTACACTTGTTTGAATTTATAACAAATGTTTCTTTTTTCTATGCATTTTACATTAAGTTCAATCATGTGACATGTAAACAAGTATTGATTTCCATTAATCTAGCATCATTTGAATTAAAATATCTACATGCTTGATTTTAAACTTTTTTCAAAGGTTTGAAGAACCATAATTTATTTATACATGAATGTGATATTTTATAGTTTAAAGCATGGACCTAAGCACATTTTTGATGAAACACAGTATGTTGAAAATAGGCACAAAGGTCCACGCTTTTACACAATGTCATCTAAAAAACTAAAAAAAAAAATTGCATTCAATGTTTGTAATTACTTTATAATTACATTTACAATGTTTTAAATGTTTGCACAGAAGGCATTGTCAATGCTCTATGTGCTGGTGAGAAATAAATCTCAAGAAATAAAACTCCCTTACAAACATTCTATTACCCAATCAAAATTGCTGTAATAAATACTTAACAAATGAAATGTAATTATTTCATGAAATTTTACAAATTTTTGATAATCTATTTTTAGGTCAAGAAGTACCTCTAGAGAAAGAAGGAGATCACAGACAAGTAAAAGAAAGAGGTTTGATAAACTATCATTTATTTATCACAGTTAAGACCCCCAAAATCTTATAGATGTTTTTTGTTCTATAAAGTTGTGTATCACACAATGCACACATTCTGTTCATCAAATTTAGGTTTCCTTTTGCAATTATATAATTACATGGTATTATGGTGCATATAATTAAAATGTAGTAGTCCCATTGATTAATTTGTGCATTGAATTGTCTTTCATCTTTCATACTGCTTGTGTCACATGGCCGAAACAAGGTTATGACCTTACTATACTCACAACTAAAATTTGTTCTTATCTAGATAAATTCTCCCAACTTGAATTTGCATTTGGATATTTATACACAAATAAAAAATACACAAACGTACATCATAAAAACAAAACAATTACATGTACTCAGAAATAAAGTAAGAAATATAAAATAGAATGTAATTATAAGAATGGAATGTTTGTATTTTGGTGTTTCATAGGCCTGTAAAACCTTTGACCAGTCGCTCTTTTTTAACATGAAGTGCTATTGAAATTGTACTAGTACTATGGTCATTTACACCCCAATGAAACATCAATATACAAACATTCAATTCTTAAATGACTTCTCCAAAAACTAAATATGAAACATTTAAAAACCTTCTGCCCAGCATCAAGGTCACAGGAGCTCTTTAGTTTTAATGTTTTCAATACAAATTTGAATGGAAAATAATGAGATGTGGAAAAAGTGTAGACGACACAGCCCACAATCTCCTATTAAACCTGTGCAAGCTATAATGCAACAAAACAAAACACTTAGAAAATTCTTGCAATTTGTAAAGCTTATTGATGATTCTACAGGTCTTGAGTTGTATATTTCAAAACATAAAGTAGTTCTTGTATTCAAATACTTGTACTTTGTTTTGTAAATATTAGAAAAATTCATTCAGGATCTAAACTATTCTTACCAGCCATTTCATTTAATCAGACCAACCTTTAACCATTGTAAAGGATTTACGTTGTGATATGTTTTCAAAAATTTAAACATTGAACATTTTTAGATCATATTCAAGATCCAGATCAGGGTCAAGAGACAGAAAAAAGAGCAGTAAATCACGGTAGGCACAGAACTGTTATTCTTTCTTATATTCTGTGGTTTCATTAATTGTTGGGTATCAATTTTCATGGTTTTCGTGGTTGGCATTGGCTTGACCCTGGCATTGGCTTGACCCTTGAAATTTTATATCCAACCGAAAGGAAATTTAATATTTATTTGTATGCTGCAGACATCAGAACCTCAAATTTAAGAATCCACGAACTGAAACTTTTCATCAAAGAGTTGAACTTGTTAAAAAACCATAGTACTTAGACAGTTTAAATGTAGAGATATTAAGGTCAATGATTGTTTATATATCATTTTCCCTTCACCATTTTTAACACTGCATTATAGGATGATAAGACTTTTAGTATAAATTTACATTAGTATGCACTTTTCTAAGTTAACATCTATTAAGATTTACAATTTTATGAATGCATGTATAACAGTTTCTCAAATAGTTTATGGGAAGTTTCAATATTATTATCTAATAGCCAATATTGAATATTAGTGTATTATATTATATTCTAGCAGTCAGAAATCAAAATCAAGGTCCCATTCAAAATCTCCAAGAAGGAAATCTTCTAGACGAAGCAGGTCAAGGTCAAAATCTCCTGAAAGGTCAGATGATAAAAAAGGCAAATCTGAAGAACGTAGGTCAAAGTCCAAGGAGAAAAGGAGTCGCTCCAGGAGCAAATCACCCAGCCAGAACCATGAAAGAAAAAGTCGCTCAAGGAGCAAATCACCCAACCAGAACCATGAAAATCACTCGCCATCACCTTCAAAATCTGAAAGTTTAGACCAGTCTATAAAGTTGGACCAATCAAGGTTTAATTTTTTTTCTATTGATTGAAATCTGTGTACCAATATGCTGTCAAGTATACTTATTTAAAAGCATAATTATACTAAAAGATTTTCTCACAAGTTTTATCTACATTACATAAATAAGTTTTGATTTATTCTTGTTAATGCTGTATGTCCAGCTAACATGTATATTTTTGGTTTTAAATTGTAACTTTATATTCAAAAAACGCAATTTTTGATTTGTTAATCTTCATGAGTCTTTATTTTTTACTAAAACATGAAATAAAATGTGTCATAGACCCACTGAACACTTACTTATTACATATGTACATGATCATAGTCTTACATTTTGATGAACGTTACTCTATTATAAATTTTTAGATATACATTTTATTTTCAGTGAGATAAGATTAGAAGAAGGTTCAGAGCAGGACAATCGAGGGTGAGTTTAACCACCGATCCATCTTAAAGTTGGCAGACACACAAGGCCACAAACAAAGTCCTAATACTATTTGTGCACATATTTTTCAAAACAAGTAATTACTCAATATGTCATGAACCTGTATTGGTATAGATTTGCAAATTTTCAGTATATAAAAATGAAACAATTCCTAGATTGACAGTTGATATTTTGCACATGTGCAGGCAAAGCAAGAATTTGTGAATCCATCTTATATACAGGTCTATGAATATGTGTACAATTGGAGAGCAACCTTTACTAAAATGAAACATAAGTCATCTTAGATTTTTTAATGGTAAAAATGATTTTACTATACTTTCTTTGGTACTTGTTTGAGTCCATTTCATCGGAAAATAAATTTGACTTCTTTTAAACTCAGAAAAATCAAATTAAATGATTTTTTTAAATGTAATGTGTATTTTACTTGGTCTCTCATCAACCTTTAGCTATCCTCCAAGGAAATTGAACTCACCCACTTGAAAAACAACCACTCAGTTGCAAACTCAAAATATGGCAGCTACTCAGGAACAATAACTCATGTCAAGAGACCACCCAAAGGGAGATAACTCATTATCTCAAAATCTTACTCAATACCAACACAACCAACCACACTACTCATGCTGCTCTTGGGAAGAATACTCTTAACTTATATTTCCAATGTGAGTAGCCCTGGTCGGAGAAACTAACAATTGTTTTTACTAACAATTTTTCTTCTGGCTAGTAAAACCCTTTTATTTATTGAATGAAAATCTACTTGTCAACTTGCCTAACTGCACTTTTCCCTTCTACTTTTGCTTGGCACACATACTGTTGTAGATAGTCTAGTATTCTATATTTAGATTCACATATATTATAAAGTTATCTTTTTTCTCCAGTGGTGGTTTTGCCCTTTGATCCTCCTTTTGTGGAAATACTTATCAATTTCTGAAATATTTAGAACAAATTGACCAAGAATTTTTGTGAAACTGCAAATTATGTTGTAAAATTTAAATTTTATTACATTGTAGTATTATTTAATTTTCCACAGTTTAGGCATTTTTTGTGGATGACCCAAGGGAGATAAATTCAACAAAATTTTTTAAAAATCCCCACCACTGGTGTCTATAGCATATACATGTATACATTTTCATACAGAAAATAATATTTAAAAAAAAAATAAATGTAATCTTTTGTGTTTTCTACAGTAATAATATTTTTAAAAAGTTTCTTTGCAAATATTCTTTCCTATAGATTAAAAGTTGGCAGTTGGATTTTCATGAATTATGTTGTTTTGCTTGGCAGATGTTTGTAGCCAGTATACACACCTTTTATTTTTCTCAATTTTGTTATTGTTCATTATTTGAATTTTGTTTTTTTTATATTTCATGTTATAAGCGTTATATAACACATTATTATAATTTTCTAATTTTGTTCCTCTGTTGTTTGCAACTTGTTATATTTGTTCGACATTTTTTTCACAGAGCTTGCTAAATACTTATTTTGAGAAATTGAAAAAAATCCTATCAATTAGATCAAAATAAGATAAATACAATTGTGAAATCATATGTTGATAACAATTATGAATTAAATCAGCTTTAATTCATCTCATTTTTTAGGGCTTTGCATTTGAATGCAGAAGCCCTATATTTTTCACTTTGTCCGTCCGTCAACAATATTTTGTGAATGCTTAAACTAAAAAACTATAAAGAATACAGATTAGATATTTTACACAGTTATTATAAGTACTATTTGAGAAATCACATATTTAAATTTCATGAAAATCTGTTGAATGTTTTTGTTAAAACTTAGATTTTTTTCCCCGAGGAAGCCCTTTCTGACTCTGTCGTTATTCTAGTTTTGTATTTTCATTCATATCACATATTTACATCAAACATATTTTAAAACATATAGGTGAAAGATATTAGGTGCATGTTTTTTTTATAGCTTTAAAGTCACATTTACAGTCATTTATATACCAATTTTGTACAATGATTTAAAATACAGCATATTTGTCTCAATTTTTGGCCGGGTTTCACAGAGTGAAAAATATGGGATATAAAATGGTGAATTGCGGGTGGAGAAAATGTTTTTGTAACAGTTTTCTCAGCACTGTTACACACTTGATATGTGGTATAAAGCATCAAGATGGGGTCTTATAAATTGGAATTTATTATAGATCTGTCGTTCACCCATTCCTGTTTAATGAAATCTGGCCATTTTTGACGTAAACAGATTTTTTTCTACTCTATGTTGATATTGTTGATAAAATACATGCATATGCTTTTCAAATGATAATTGCCACAATGGAAGAACAGGGATAAAGAGCCAAATTTTTAGTGCTCAGGATAACCACTCGTCCAGGAAGAAGTTTTGAATGAGTTCATATATGCTGATTTGTTGGTCTGAGTGCTATAGCTTCTTTCACATAGGCTTGCATATACCGGTGCCCTTTCTACATCATCTTTAGAAGTTCATGTGCATGTGGATGTAAACACTTGCAAAAACATGATGAAGGCCGGATTATACAGGATTAGAAGAAAAAATCGAAAAAAGGAAATTGAATTGTTCAGTACAGTGGACCTTACATTTTTCAAGTATTTCTTATATGGTTATACATTTATAAATGTTATGTTAGTAAACCTTTTTTAAAATATTTTGTACTGTATAGTCAATAATTTCAGCAAGTGCAAATTTTGGCATAATTTAGGTGTATAACAGAAAACAGCCAAAATGAATTTCATTTAAGTTAAAGTTATTTCTGTAGCATATAAATTCAGTTGTGTGAAACCTATTGCCAAAATTTACACTTGCCAAATAACTAGCTATGAATTAGTATAGGCTCTTTTGCCAAGCTCATTAGTGATGTCATATTCACTAATTTGCGTCTCATTAACTACTTGTTTGGTTGAAAATTAACAACGTAATACACAGTCCTGATAAAAAACACAAAATTTTAAACCTTGATAACTTTTTTATTTGTTATCTGAATTTGGTTCTGTAAAATGGAAAATAAAATAATATCTTTTCATTTTTTATATCTATAAAAATAAACTTGGAATATTCTTTTTGAAATTGGGACACCAATTTTCAAAATTAAACCCATTGCTATGTCCTCATTCCTTTGAATATTTGTTTCAAAATTATATAATCATTTAGCATTTAATTCATTTTTTCTGGAACCAAAAAGAATTTTCTATTTATTCAAAATAACAATAAAGTGACGGCAAGTTAAAGTTGAAATCCCATTAGATTGTTATTTTTTTCTACCAACCACTGTTATGTGACCTATGACATCACGGCAAAAGATCCTATAGTCACATTTATAGAGTTTTCCATTATATTTCACCTCATATTGTTGTTATTTTATATATAGTTTTGAATAGTATTTCTTTAATACATTTGTATTATCTGAAAACTTTTTATATGCCAAAGAAGCTAGTAAAACCTTTAGGCTTAGGACATAAATTTTTAATGTTGCCTATAGTCCGTTTGATAGCCGTTTACCAAGGGAAAATGGCAAATTAAAAATCACTTGATTTGTTTATGCAAAAAGTAATTACACAGAACATTATCAAATACTTATACATATCTTGTCAAAATTTCCCATTTTGCATGATTAAAAAACAAAAAAGTTTTCCATAGACCTTAATAGTAAATTTTTACTGATTTCATGCCTGGAGTGCAACTGAATAGAATTAAAAGCTTTACAGGTAGCAATTCTTTTCTTATTCAATTGGATTGTCTCATCTTTTGATTCAATTAAATGTTCTTGAATGGATAGTTTGATCTCTTTAAAGACCGGTCAATGCATTTACAATACTAGGTCAGTTATATTTGAGAACATGGCGCTCTTGTTTTAAATGTTCTTACTCCTACACGTTTACCTGTTAAAATTGTCATTTCAGTACCATTAAGGGTAATGGAAATTTTTTTTAATTGATAGATTTGTTGCACGGGAAATTCAGGCCTAATATGTATTCATATTTAATTATTTTCTGTGCAAATGTTTTCTGTATAGACTGAACTTCCGAATTTTAATCAACTATTTTCCCTTGGAAAACCACTGTCAAATGGACTATAATAGGTGTTGCAAAAGGTACATACAGCGATAAATTTCTGTCACAATTTTCCTGGCAAATTACATGCTGGATTCTCAGTATTTTGCATGCAGCTTCATCTTCAGCTAATTTCTATTTATGCTGTCTGTCTAAAGAAGAGCGCAATTCTGGTTTCTGGTTTCTTCATAGTTTATAAATATTTCCCTAAAAAGTCATTTAAGAGGGTGTAGATGGGTATGTCCTCAATTCTTTATTCTGTAAAAATTTAGCTTTTTATTCTCTATTCTTTAGTTTTTAGCTCACCTGACCCAAACTGGGTCATGTGAGCTATTGTCATCGTTAAGCATCCGTCCTCTGTCCATCCATCCATCGTCCGTCCGTTAACTTTTCTTCAAACATCTTGTTCTCTGAAACCACTGATGGGATTGCTTTGAAACTTTGTACACTTGATCTTGAGGATGTCCTCTACCATGTTTGTGAAATTTGTGAAAGTCGACCAACCAACATGGCTGCCGTTATTAAAAATAGAACAGGGGGGTCAGACCATAGTTTTTAGCTTATAGCTCAAACAGTATAAGAGATACAGAAAATCTGAAGCAACTTCCTTCTTCAGCATCAAAAGCTCTACGAAACTCTCCATTTCAACAAAGTTGTGGGACGACTCTTTATAGGAGTTATTTCCCCTTAATCGTCAAAATTGACAATTTTCACAGTTTTTGGACTTTATCTTAAACGCCATAAGAGCTAGAGGAATAGTTGCGAAATTGTTCAGCTCATTAAGATCTACAAAAAATTATTTCAGGGTCAAAATTGTCAGATCATCCTTTCAAAAGTTATCCCCCTTTAAGTGTTTTCAATCAATTTTAACTTGTTTGGGTTTTTTTTCAAATGGAAAGCTTTGTAACTTTGTATTCTTGATCTTAAAAGTGTTTTCTTTCCTAACTAGTATCTTTAATTTTACTTACCAAGTACATGTAGACCTTGTTGCACACTAGGTAAGAGGCTTTTGCATAAGAGATCAGGTGAGCGAAACAGGCTCCTGGGAGCCTCTAGTTTTGGGTCATTAATCTTTATCTATTAACTTTTTGGCCATTATTCTCTTTTCTGTAAATCCCATTCACACCCTCATTTAGGATGAGCAGAGCAATTACTTCAGCAAAGGTAATGAATAGAGGTATGCATGTTATGATTTATATGTCCATAATAGGCCCCCTTGATTGGGATTGTTTTTTAAAAAATTAGGATTACAGTAATGTAAAGGGCAAATTGCACTTGTTATCATGGTTATAGGGCTAAGTAAGATCCCTTCCAAAAAAAAGTGAAGGTTTGTTCTTAAGATATAAGACAGGTTTACATAATGCAAATCGTAGAATCTTATTAAGTGACCATGTTAATTTTTTTATTTGTACCACTTTTAGTTGTGGAGTTTTACCTATCTCACAATATTTTGGCCAACAGACAAAATGACAAAGTTAATATATAGGGCTTCTGCTTCGTTGAAATGGTGGGGTATGATTCTCATATAAAGCACATCACCATTTTGCCTGTCCTTCCACGTTTTATGTGAGCAAATTTGAAATTTAACACTGTCACTTAATAAGATTTTAGGATTTGCATATCTCAAGAATTTTCATGTGAAAACAATATTTTTTTGGCAAGGCTCTTCCTTAGTCCTATAGCATAAGATATCTATGGTGCTTTTTTTCATATTTTGACATTGTCAGTTGCACCACAATGTCTTATGTTGGAAGCCATTTAAAGTGAACTTGAAACAAATATTTGATGTCCCTATTGATCCCTCAACAATAAAATTTGATGTAAAGGATATAAATAATGTACAGAATATCAATTTATTTGTTTAATGTGTGTTACATGAGATTTTATTGGAAAAAATAAGTGAAGTTCAGGATCAAACAGACAAAAACTTTTTATACTCTTTCTTAATGGACAAATTTTGGTAAAATAAGAGTAATTAACATGTTTGTTCCTACTGAACTAAAATCTCAATTGTAATGCCATCGGAAGCCAAAAAAATTTGACTATTTTCATGATTTTCTACATGAAAATCAGGCTTCCAACATAAGATGTTGTGGCACAACTGACAATATCCAAATATGAAAAAGTTCGCAAGAGGTCGTATGTTATAGGACTAGGCTCTTGCTGACTTTGTAAGTGTTCTAGCTTTAACTGCCAATCAAGCAGACATACCTGCATAAAAAGAATGATAGAATTTTCAAGCTAAATAGTTGCACTTATGAAAAAAATGTCTATTTTGACACCTTTTGAGAAAGTTTATGCTACATTATTTGAGGCTGGATTTTACAAAGTGAAAATTCCAAGTTATATGATGAATGCTGGTAATTCAGTGGGGAAAATAACTTCTTAACATTTTTTCAATAATTACTCTTGATACTTGATTTCAGATCTGTTGCTCATCTATTTCCTGTTTAACATAATCCAACCATTTTTCTTTGACCCATTTGAACAAATGAATAAATAAGATTGTGTGAAAAAAATGAAAAAATTACAGGTCCTAGTTTAATAGGTTGTATGAAGACTGTCAGTCTTCTATGACTTGAGTATTTTAAAATAATGTAAAAACTTCTATTTTCAGCATTTATAATTTCATTATACATGTATATCTGATTGTTATTGTTCACTTCATTGTTTTAATTCATGCAATTTTCAGGGTTTTTTTAAAACACAGTTCAAATAGTTAATTTTTACCGTAAATCTCACCTACAAAAGAAGAGGGGCATAACATACATGTTTGGGCCCATTTGTCTGTTTGTCATAAATCAGGTTTACAATCAAGATGAAGTTACTTTTCAATGTTGCAAGTGGAGCATCATGTGTTTTATGCATATCTTGTTTTATTCAGTTTGTATCACATGTACAGTGAAAACAACTTTTTGACATGATCATTTTAGGATAAAAGTTAAAAACTATTATAAAAGGTCAAGTTGAAAGCACCGATTTCTGTTTTTTTTGTGTGTAATGTCATTGTACCTGTTTTAATTTTGTGTTATTTAACAGCATGGTCATTTATATTGTCAGCCAAATCCAAAAATGAGATTCCTGCATGATGGATATACATGTTATTACCTGTTATTATCTATACATATATTATGGGATCTGTTTTGTGTCAGCACAAATATCAAATTTAATAAAGTTGCACATTATATGTATACTTTCAACAATAAAACATTGAATGAAAAATTGTATACCTCACCACTACCGCAAACTTCTTAATTTTATTGGTTTCACCTTGTCCATGTTTGACCACATATCTGCAAGGTTCATAACTGCAGAGGGAATTCGATGAAACTTTACACGAAGTCATTTATAGAAATAATAGTGGCCATGCTTATCATGACTAGTTTTTCTCTAAATATTGAATATATTGAAAGGAAATTGGGTATCACCGGCACAAAAAAAGTTGCACTACTTATAATAGTTCATTTGGGCTTGGAGGGGATATCATGTGTCCCTAGAATAATTCATGTGTTTTTCAAAACAATTTCATCTCTTGAGAAACAACCTTCTTGCATCTCTTTAAATAACTGGTATCACAGGAAAATATTATTTTGGAACAGCTCTTATTATGAGGTCAGAAGGGGAAATACTGTTGTTGCCATTCTGACTGGTTTTGTGAGGTCAGTTTTCAAGTTGAGAATCTCCAAACCTTTGGGATGAAATAATCCAAGCATGGTACAAATTTATCATTCATCTTTATTTTTTGTATACTTTCAGGTCAGTCTCTGAGGACCATGTTGATACCTCTAGTGCTACGGATACCGATAACGTGATGGATACAACAGATGGAGAGAAATAGACAGACTGACCTAAAACCTCTATGTGATAAAACATATTTAAATTATACTATGATAATACTTTTTATGCAGGCGATAAATTTGTACAAATGTAATGATATGGTCTTATCTTTTGATATGTAGTTTATAGAATTCAAAATTTATTTTTGCTCAATATTGATAAAATGTTTGTACGTTTATATGTTTGGCCAATATAGAAATATCCTAGATTCTTTTTCCCTCTCCTGCCTTTTGTTTTTCAGCTTCTGGAAAATTTTTTAGATTTTTTTGCATATTATGTCCATTTTTATGGTCGATTTCATTTAAAATGGCAGAACATTTGATCAAAATGGATAAAATGAAATGATATTTGCTTGCCTGTCTGCCCAATATTTTAAAGAAATTATGGTTAGAATCATGGAATAATTTTATTATGGCATAAAGTGAAACCAATCTTAACTTAACCCATTAGAGACAGGGGAATTTGTTTGGTACAGTCAGATGTTAGCTATATTCAGCTTCAAAATGTAGAGAAATTAAATGAACTGGGTAAAAAACAATATGCAGATTTGTTTAAGCAATTTTAAGCTTTATTCAGGTTTGGATGTAAAAGTTTGGTGGTCAGTCTTTTATTTTAGAAAATTTGAAACATTTTTTTGTGAGGTATTAGTACATGTACTGTATAAGTGGTTATTTTCGCGGTGATTTAATTTTCGCTTTATTCGCGACCAACAACGGGACGCGAAAATTAAAACTCGCGAAATATTAAATGCCTATATAAAATTGTTATAATATATTCTAAACCGCGAAATATATATTACGCGTAAATAAAATCATCCCCCTTTTCAACAAAATCGCGAAGTTTTCCACCCGCGAAAAAAACCACTTATACGGTACTTTAGTTTATCCTTAGTATCTTACAGGGTATACAGTATTAAAATGAGAAGTAGAATTGTTAAATAATTTTACAAAAGAAAAACATATTAAACAATAATCCTTGTAACTTGACCTCATACCCCCTTCACATATACATGTATATGATCTTCTCTTAAGAGTTGATTTATGAGTTCTTACAATATTTTCTTTCATGAGCTATTTCCAAGCTTTCACAATTTCTTGTGAGTAGGTAAATTTTTGCACTTCTGTCCAGCAACAATACAAATATTAATTATGAAGCTTTTATGAAATATTCTGTGAGACCTTTCCGAGTTAGTTACGAGTAAATGCAAGTTATTTACGATCACCATGAGTTCTTAACAAGTGATATGGGATGTATTTATGAGTTAAATTATGACAATGTTGTTTTTCAACTCACAAAAGTCTTAAGATGATTTTTCCTTATAAAACTTTCACACCAATTTGTAAGACCTGTTAACGAGTAACTGAGAGTTAATTACGAGTAGTTTGAGAGTCTGCGATCTAATACAAGTTGTAAACTTGTTAGAACTGGAAGGAAATTTTGTATATGTGAAAGGGGTATCAACAAGAGAAATACTTGTTAAGTTGTGAAGCTGATTATGATTTTAAATTGAATCCGCTAGAATCCTTGATATTTGTGTTGTAAAGTTTTTTTAGATCATAATCATGAAAATTTAACATTTCATCTTTTAGGAATAGATGACTTTGCTATGAGGGGATGACCATTTGATTCTGAGGGGGGCTGGCAGTTTCGTTCAAGACAGACTATTTATTTTTATTTTCAAAATTTTGCAGGCCAGAATATTTATTTTTCGCCACTACACAGCAAGAATATTTATTTTCTGCATACAATAGCTTAATTGAGCAAGGATCTTGGGACATATTTTTATTTTCTTGCAAACAGAGGCCAGATTATTTATTTCCAACTTTTTCCAGGCAAGAATATTAATTTACAAAAACTGCCAGGCTCCCGCCCATCATAATCAAATGGGTGTCCCCTTAACATTAAATTCATTCATTAAACAGTCATTAGAACTGAGGACAGGGGGCTCATAGACCAATTTATGATTTTGTCGATGTTTTGTTTTTTGTTTATAACTTTATTTTCATTTTATATGTCAAAAATTCAATTTATATTGTATTGATTTACATGACAATAAAGTATATAGTATTATTCCATTCACAATAGAAATAAATAGAAAACCTTGCATTACACATGATTAAAAACAGTAGTAAACATTGTCTAAGGTTCATGTGTACGTTTACCTCAAAATGGCTTAAATTTAGATCGATTTATTAGTATGTGTACAGCAAAGACTGCATATAAAATTCAAAAATAAACCGAAGCAGGACCTAGATATATTAATGGCTCATCTACTTTCAATAATATTTTTATGAAAAAGTCCATTATTTTTAAGTTTTGCTTTTTTTCCTGTTTTTGAGCAAAGCCGATTTCAGGCTGATATCACTAACACCCTTGCATGTGGCCTAAAAAAATCATGGGATATTTAATTATAATTTAACCAAAAGTGTTCACCACCATGTCAGTTGATAGGTACAATAGGGATATTTTGTTCTTATTCAAAATACAATTTGAACGCAAAAAATCTGTACCGACAAAACTATACTATCTTCAACAAAATTAATGTGTGGATATAATAAGGTGTGTCCATATCAAGGTCCTACTTTATATGACCTCATAATATGCCCTTTGAGCTGTACATATACAAAAGAATTTCTTCAAAAAATTTCAAACTGTCCTGATGAACCTTAAATGTTTACTTGATCTATTTTCGTCCCCCCTCACACCACATACTTTGGTTGGGAGATATTACAGGTAAGTGTATTTATCCTATCTGTCAGGCACAATATTGTTTTTCATCAACTCTTCTTAACTTAATGATCAAAATTTAATTGCATATTAATAGGAGATTTTGATATGGAGTTGTGGCCCTTTGACCTTAGATTTTTGGGAAAATCATTCTGAATCATTGTTTCCTCTCGACTTCTCTGAAAAGACTCAACCGAGTTTAAATAATTAATCCATTGTAAATTTGTTAAAAACTACATCATTATTTAACCTGCTTCTACTTATTAAATATTTTCAGGTTTAAATACCATGCTATTGATCACTATGGCCATTCACCTCACGAAAATGGGACTTTCCCACCTGTATGTGATTTGGTTTGTCAGTTATCTGCCCAAGGTCGGTGATGTTTTATGGGTACTCCACCATTAAAACTGACCGCCCTATATGGCCCAGGTGGGTTGAAAATGGTGTTAAACCCTAACAAGCATAACACACACTCAGAGGGTGAAAACTGCAATGTAGACCCTGAATATGAGTTTTTACACCAGGTCCATTAAAATCAAGGGAGTAATTATTTTCACGATTGTACATAATGCATATTATTTTTCTGACCTTTTGTAACTTGTTGACCTCACTTGTTGTAATTTAAATTTTAGGCTTTAAACTGTATGAAATACATAACCAGGCTATTGTCACCTTATGCATATTGAGTATGCTGCCAGCATACTCAATATGCATAAGGTGACAATAAGTTTTACGTATTTATTGATTTCATTTGGAAGGTGTTTAAGACTTTTGTTTGGAAACCAGTTCAAGACAACCCACTATGTGGAATAAACTGAAATAGCTAACACAGAAAAATATCTTTCAAACAGATTCTTTTTAATATGTAAATTAATCATTGAAGTTTGTGTAAGAAAATGAATAAAGTCAAGTAAGCTATTTTTTTATATTTTAGTCTACTCGTATGTCCTTTCAAAAGATGAAGGCAATCAAAATTTTACTAGATCATTATTGTTTGTTCTAAGTCTAGGTAATGGTCTCTCCATTAGTCAAGATTGGTCCCACAATTTGAGTACCAGTGTGGTGTATAATTTGACAATTAAAACAAGAATATGTTCAAAAGACAAAATGCAGAATCTCGCAACATTTGGGACAGACGGATAATTTACAGACCCTAACAATATATGCCCCCTACTTTTGTAGATGTGGCATAAAAACCCTTACAATGGATCTTTCTGGAATTTTTCAATGTGTTTACAAAAATGATCCAAAACTAGGTAAAAGACAATTAAATACCTATATGTTCAAACTTTTTTTGAGCGTCAAATGTGTAAACAAATCCCACCTTGATGCTGTATACCAAAATATCAAGAAGTCTTTAAGTAGTAGCTGAGAATCTAATATCAGAATATTTTTATCACCTGTTCCAAATTCAATTTTATAACTACAAAAATGGGTCAAAGACAGAAATGGCCGGATTTCGTTTAACAAGAAGTAGGTGAGCGACAGACCTGAAATCACATCCCACATTATGGGTGCCCATGTTGATGCTGCATACCAAATATCAAGAGGCTGTGAAGAAAACTGTTACGAAAATTTTCTACTATTGGACATTATTGTCAAAAATTAACTAAGTTGGTTAACAGAAAGTAGATGAGCGACAGACCTGAAATCACATCCCACGTTATGGGACCTCACCCTGATGCTGTATACCAAATATCAAGTGGCTGTGAAAACTGTTATGAAAACTTCTTCCCCGCCCGCCCGACATTCACCATTTTATTACCCGGATTTTTCACTCCGTGAAATCTGGCCAAAAATGTATATTGGTAAATCCAGATTTTTGCTTCATTAAATCCATAAAGGCATTTGGTGACATGTACAAGCAAATAATTTTCCACATCCTATATGTAAAAGGGGCAATGTAATGTGTTATCTGAGGTTCAATTATTTACATTGAACTTTGTTGTAATAACCATGTCATGGTTCGCTCAAGAGATTTAATTCCAAGGTTAGCCTGATTTGGTACAAACACTTCTGTGTTGGAGATGCATCAAAATCAACATTTTTAGTTTTGCCTATTCCTTTAAATATACTGTGGATTCATTTATTTTCGTGTCATGAGTACTAATTTTAGTGGTTTGATGAAAAAGGACCAGTTCGTGGATTTTTAACAAGAGGCTCCAAGGAGCCTGAATCGCTCACCTGGTCTTGATGTCAACCCTATGAAGAACTTTATAAAGCTAAATAAGCTGAACATTTAAACAAGCAAGAGCTTTTCTCTATCTGCAATAGTTTTCATTCTATAGACCAAAAACACTATTTTTTGCCTTTAAGGGGCTGTAACCCCTATAAGGGGTCATCTGACAACTTCGCCCATATGGAGATTTTTGTAGAGCTAAATTAGCTGAACATTTAAACAAGCAACTGCTTTTCTCTATCTGCAACAGTTTTCATTCTATAGGCCAAAAACACTATTTTTCGCCTTTAAGGGGCTGTAACCCCTATGAGGGGTCATCTGACAACTTCGACTCTATGAACACTTTTGTAGATCTAAATGAGCTGAACATTTAAGCAAGCAACAGCTTTTTAGCTCACCTGGACCGAAGGTCCAGGTGAGCTATTACCATCACTTGGCGTCCGTCGTCGTCGTCGTCGTCGTCTGTCGTCGTCGTCTGTTAACAATTTTTCAAAAATCTTCTCCTCTGAAACTACCTAACAGAATTTAATGAAACTTGGTATGAATGATCCTTAGGGTGTCCTGCACCAAACTTGTGTTTCAATTTTTGATCCGTTAAAAAACATGGCCGCCGTTACTAAAAATAGACTAGGGGGGTCAGACTACTGTTTTTGGCTTATAAATCAAAAAGTATAAGAGATAGAGGAAATCTGAGGCCACGCTACTGATTCAGCATCAAAAGCTCTACAAAAGTCTCCATTTGGTCAAAGTTGTCAGATGACCCCTTATAGGGGTTACGGCCCCTTGAAGGTGAAAAATAGCCATTTTTCATAATTTTGGCCTACAGAATGAAAAGTATTGCAGATAGAGATTAGCTGTTGCTTGCTTAAATGTTCAGCTCATTTAGCTCTACAAAAGTCTCCATAGGGTCGAAGTTGTCAGATGACCCCTTATAGGGGTTACGGCCCCTTGAAGGTGAAAAATAGCGTTTTTTCATGTTTTTGTCCTACAGAATGAAAACTATTGCACATAGAGATTAGCTGTTGCTTACTTAAATGTTCAGCTCATTTAGCTCTACAAAATTTTCCATAGGGTCAAAATGTCAGATGACCTCTTATAGGGGTTACGGCCCCTGAAAAATAGCAATTTTTCATGGTTTTGGCCTACAGAATGAAAACTATTGCAGATAGAGATTAGCTGTTGCTTGCTTAAATGTTCAGCTCATTTAGCTCTACAAAATTCTCCATAGATTCGAAGTTGTCAGATGACCCCTTATAGGGGTTACGGCCCCTGAAAAATAGCGATGGCCTACAGAATGAAAACTATTGCAGATAGAGATTAGCTGTTGCTTGCTTAAATGTTCAGCTCATTTAGCTCTACAAAATTCTCCATAGGGTCGAAGTTGTCAGATGACCTCTTATAGGGGTTACGGCCCCTGAAAAATAGCGTTTTTTCATGTTTTTGTCCTACAGAATGAAAACTATTGCAGATAGAGATTAGCTGTTGCTTGCTTAAATGTTCAGCTCATTTAGCTCTACAAAATTCTCCATAGGGTCGAAGTTGTCAGGTGACCCCTTGGCCTCTGAAAAAAGTGATTTTTCATGTTTTTGGCCTACAGAATGAAAACTATTGCAGATAGAGATTAGCTGTTGCTTGCTTAAATGTTCAGCTCATTTAGCTCTACAAAATTCTTCATAGGGTCGAAGTTGTCAGATGACTCCTTATAGGGGTTATGGCCCCTTATAGGTAAAAAATGGTGTTTTTGGCCTATAGAATGAAAATATTGCAGGTAGAGAAAAGCTGTTGCTTGCTTAAATGTTTAGCTCATTTAGCTCTACAAAAGTATAGGGTCAACATCAAGACCAGGTGAGCGATTCAGGCTCCTGGGAGCCTCTTGTTTCTATCTGCAATAGTTTTCATTCTACAGGCCAAAAACACTATTTTTCGCCTTTAAGGGGCTGTAACCCCTATAAGGGGTCATCTGAC
>OZ020307.1:45230774-45443683 GCA_963971305.1 Arcuatula senhousia | reverse complement strand
GTCTTAGCAAAGGGAATTACATCTGTTTAAGATGTTGTTGTTTCACAAACAGAAAGGGATTTATCAGCTATTAAACTTTTGTTTTAAAGGAAATGAGTGGAAGGAAGTGGTATGTTGTTTAGTAGTTGAAAGACTATAGGCCCTTCTGAGAATATATTGGTATTTCCAAATGAAAACAAATCTCATATCAAAGGGGTTATAATTTAGTATTTGCATCGTTAGGCAAATTTTTTTTTATACTTTTACGCAGGTACGGATAATAGATAGGTAACCTGGGATGTATTAAATTGGAATTTGGAACAAAAAGGATTGCCTAGGCTTGAACTGATTCCTAGAAATTATAGAAACCTTCTATAATCATTTCAATGCAATAACGAATAAAATATTGTAATAATAAGTAACCAGAGCTGTGCGATAACTGAATCTCAGAACCTACCATATTTCACAACATCCAACAAAATGTTACAAATATAAAGTTACAAATCACAAAATCGATAGCAGTGGGGGTGAAGCACGGCAAAAAAATGTTTTCGGAATCAGATTTATTTAACGTTGGAGATTTAACGTTAAATAACAATAATGAAGTTGGTTGGATTCCTGTTGATGTACTTTACATTCAAAGGTAAGAAATATAACAAAGATAGAATACATAGTGTAGAGTTTAAAAATGTTGCCTTTGGTTACTTCTAATGTTTTTTGTTTATTTGTATGTATAGTTCTCTGTTTTCTTTTTATTTTCCCCTTTAATTTTTGTTTGACAAATAGCGAAAGATCTCTAATGATATACGTATAATTGTTTAATGGTTTAAAAGCAAATTATCCAGACTAAGACCACATGCCAGAATTTCGAACTGATCATGATGATAGTGGTCGGGGTGTATTAGACAACCATATTGCGCTAGGGCCCTTTCTGTTAATTACCGACACTTTCAAGAAAGGGTTTTCCGGAGTTTGGACCTCTTTTTCATTTGAATATTTATTTTCTTTTCACATTAGCTAGATACGATAACGTAAACTTCGGTCCACTCCCCTCCTGTTACCTATGTATAAAACCTTTTTCTTTTGTTCTCTTTTTATTATTTTTTCTTTCTTCGTTTTACCCCCGTTTTCCCCCTATTTTGTGATTCTGTTTGAAATATTAAAGATATTTTTACTATAACATTTAAATTCAATAACTTTCAATGACAAATGACTCAGACTGGATGGATTATGTATACATGTACTAAACTTTATGACATGACAGTAGTTTTCAACTGATGATTTTGGCGAAGGTGGTTACGGGCTGCATTCGACAACCATATTTCATGAAGACTCTTTCATTCTGTAGCGATAAAAGTACTTCCAGCAGCAGATACAGAGAGGGGCGTTTGGAGTCTTGACCTCCTCTTCAATATTTTTTTTTATTTCCGTGCATATTTTCAACAAAACTTACATGGACCCCCGCTTTCGTTCTCAATCGGCAATAAAGATACTCCTAAAAATAGTTCTTGACCCGTCCATGACTTTGCACTTGATCTGTTCCTAAAAATGCTTATCAACCCTACACATAGCAGTATTTCTCTTCGTTTTAGACATACAATTGGCATCTTCAGGTTTCCAGTCTATCAAATTGTGGGAAAACTTCGGGAACAAACAGTTTCTGCTTGGAAATGAAGCACTCACTTGGATGGAAGCCCAGGTAAGACTTATAGCGAGCACAGCTCGTAGCGGGCACGAAGTGCCCACGAGATCAGAGAGAGCTGTACATAAAGTTCCTGCGAAAAAAATTGCCTTATGCTTGTAGTAACAAAATTTTAATCGATTTATTGCTTACTTTCATATTTTACGTTAAATCGCCTCAAGCATCTCGTCCCAAAATGAACGTTCTAGAAAATGCACAAAATAAATAAATAAATAACTTTATTTGCAAATTACACCCATGGGGGTCAAGCAAACACAATACAACATATAACATATTTACATTCAAACAATGACATGTAATTAATTAGATAAGAACTTTGACCGATATGGACCCTATCTTCGCAGTTCCAAGGACTGCTTTATAAAGTCATTTATAAATGGTAATGCTGGCGTCACACTATCCCGATTTTGACCCCGATGGAAACACGATTATGGATATTTTCAAAATCGGGAGTGATCGTATTCAAATCGCGCTATTCGTGTTGCCATCTTTAACCATCGTAGCACCATCGGCTGAAATATTCCAACTTCGGGAGCAACTTCGTAATGCCTTCCTAATTTTTTAACATGTTAAAAAACTGCCGAAGGTTCGTGCGAAGGTCCTTGTTCGTGTTGTGTTCGTTAATCCATCCTTTCTATCGTAATGCCTTCGTGAAAGCATCTTCTGATTTCGTGTTGCCTTCTTGGTATCGTCGGCTTAATTTATCTTACGATGGCGGCACGAATAAAACAAGAAGCTCTCCGAAGGTGGTGCGAAAGAAACACGGCGTCGCAAAGACCTCGCTTTGTATTCGTATATCCGTCGTAACTAATGTAATGGCATAGAGTAATGGCATGGAGATGGAAACACGGCACTGGTCAAAGCAGTACGATTTCTGAAGTAAAAAAAAATATTAAACGTGTCAAAAGTGCCTTATAGGGACATTTAATAATCCATTTCAGTTAGGGGCGTGTTACAATAAAACGTTTAGAAAAAGAAAAGTTAGTACATGTATCCCTCATAATTAAAATGCAGCAGGAGGAAGACTTACAAGACAGCAGTTATGATACAAGTATCCTCATTAATTCTTTATTCATAACTTTTTTAGTTTCGAAAAATTGATAAAGAAAATTTTAAAAAAATGAAACTAGAATGATCAGTCTCAAAAGTACAAAGAAGAAAAGACAAAACAAAGCGGAGACAGTCTGGATCTAGAATCTTCTGACGCTTTTCTTTTCGTCCTGATCTTTCCAGGCAGGCGCTTCCCTCTTTCGCGTCCTCGTCCAGGCTTTTGCGGCACCTTTATATACTTAAATTTCAATATAAGAAATAAAGGTTTAAACATTTTAAACTTACTTAAGTTTTTATCAGTCCCCTACCGACAAATGCCGAAGGAGACTTTAGGTTTGCACTCCGTCTGCCCATTTGTGTGTCTGTCCGGCCCGGCCGTCTCGCTGTCACAATAACTTTTTCGCACTTTTATTAAAACCTCATATATAGATATTAAACTTTAAACTGATTTTTGGTATGTGAGTCTTACCATGATGAGTTAAAGATCAAGTTAACGCGTTGTTCCGGTCCGCAATTTTTTACAGAGTTAGGACCCTTTGAACTTTGGAATTTCACTGAAATATCAGTTTCCCACACTTTTTTCTTAACCCTTAATTATAGTTATTAAACTGCTTTTTGGTATGTACTGTATATGCCAGTCCACCATTACGGGTTACTGAGATCAAGTTTACTTTCCGTTTCGGTCCGCAAATATTTACGGGACCTTTGGTTTTAGATACCGGTATAGGTATATATGTATTAAAAGGTGAACACGCTTTGTTCAAGAATCGTTCGCAAAAGCTAAAATTGTTGAACTTTCTACATAGTTACAACATATTCTTCTTGTTTTTAGATTATGTGTGCTTCGGTCAACTCACACGAACAATACAAGATAAAGTAGCGTCATCTTTTTTGTTCTACATATTAGCTTTAGATCAAATGTCTTATCTACTCTTACTGATCGACATCAGGGACAGCAGGGATTGCTTGGAGAGCCATCGTTTTAACTTGTTATCCATAAATACTAATTAGAGGCTGCAAAGGACAATTCATATAGACTAAATTATATAATCTTATTGCAAATCGCGTTATTATATTTCATACTTCTTATACCCATCGTGATGCTTCGTAGACCCATCGTACAATAAACATGACGTCGTACATCCGTCGTATAAATTCGTGTCTCCTTCGGATCTAATTCTCGACTAATCTTGATAACATCGTAACAACATCGTAATCGGTTCGCAGCTAATCGTATGTGCTACTTTTCCGATCGCTTAGCCATCGGTTCTAATCGCATACCCTTCGGTTTTGATTTTGATTTTTAGCAAGTTCGGGACTAACTTCGCACGAAGTTGAAATTTTCGCATTCGTGTGTCCATCGTATGTCAAAATCGGGACAGTGTGACGCCAGCATTAAAGTTCATTTTCAGCAGATAAAATAACAAGTAGTTGCTGGGCAGGTTCTAATTCTAAAAAGTTTGATTTAATATTAGATATATTATTATAAAGAGTAGATCGAAAAACTGAATATTTTGAGCAGTGTGTAAAGAAATGAAGCTCATCTTCAACTTTGTTCTCATGACAATATCTACAAAAACGTTGATTTCTGGGAATATTTTTGTATCTGCCCATTTCAATTTCTAGGGAATGGTCACTAACTCTGTATTTAGTGATCTGCTGTCATATTTTAAAAGGTTGATTAACTATGTAATCTTCAATCTTAATTTCTTTTTTTATCTGACCATATAAAAATAATTTAGAATTTTCAGAGGTTGCTGATAATTTATCTAGTGTTTTTACTCTGTAGTGCTCATTAATAAATACATTTCAGATTATATTTCACTGCATCGATTCGAAAACAAAACTTTTCTTTTTCGCTCATTAAAATGTTAACACTGGCACTTTTAACACGTTACATGTAACATTGTAATTCAAAATTAATCAATCAAAATATTTCACTCGAGTGACTTGCAAAGTTTACCAAAACGCACCGTTTTTAATTTTAGGTAAACAAATGACTATAGTAAACAAATGTCTTTAAGAGTCTTTAGATTTGATTTTTTTTTATTTCTGAAAGATTTTATACCTCAACTGAGGTGTGGAACTCCGTCATATGAGAGCAAAAAGAGGATCCATCTGTATGGAACGCCATAGCTGCCTTATGATGACGTGTTTCATTATGTGATGATACTTCTTTATTATGTGATGATACTTTGTCATTATGTGATGGTACTTTGTCATTATGTGATGGTACTTTGTCATTATGTGATGATACTTCTTCATTATGTGGTGATACTTCGTCATTATGTGATGATACTTCGTCATTATGTGATGATACTTTAATTGTCATTATGTGATGGTACTTCTTCATTATGTGATGATACTTTGTCATTATGTGATGATACTTCTTCATTATAAAGACAAAGTATCATCACATAATGACAAAGTATTATCTAAAACTAAAGGGATATAATAGTTTTTGTTACTATTTAAGCTGATGTGTAGATCTTTAGGAGGAACGCTAGCAACCATTGCAAGCAAAGAGGAAAAGGATTTTGTGCGGAAGTTAAATGTCTTATTCACAATTCTGAGAAAATATATACATCCTTTCATAAATTATGTATATATTCAGCGTTTCATCCAAAGTCATATACCAGATATCTGTTGCATTCAACGACAGTATCAACTGCGAAATATAAATGATCTTTCATAAATTGTGTTTGCATTTTTTATTTTGATTTAGTTTTAAATGAAAATTATAAAAGTTATTATAATCTGACGGAACAGCCAGGTGTTGGGCCCACCTGAACATAATTGAAAGGACTAACAATAGTAGATCAAATGACCAATTAGCTCCACAAAGGATTTTTAAAGGTATACGGAGCAAATGCTGTTCCTGGTCACTAGGTTGTACTCCCATGGATTTCTATGAAGTTTTGGTCCATTTTTACTATTAAGGTCTATGGAAAACATTTTTATTAATCATGCAATAATTTTGAATTTTTTTGCCTGAGTTCGTATGCCATTTAAAAGTCATGACATACTAAAATAGTTAAAATATGTTGCAAGACGTAAATTTACAAGCCATTTTTCGTTGATTTATAAACTGACTCAAACGGACTATATCTCTAAACAACAAGGTATGCATACAGTCATTGACAATACAAATTTTGGCAGTTTGACACCGACGCCTTAGCTTACTTTTAATCTCCGAAAAGAACAATAAACCCAGTCAAAAAAAAATAAATTACCAATTGGCATTAAATTTTGGTTTGTCCGTGCACTTCTATAATACGTTTTTTTTTCTTGCCGTTTACAAGGAATTGTTAATGGTTTAACATATAGGCAACGGGCAAAGTGAAAACTAAAGGGATATAATGCATACACTTTGCAAAAACCCTTAAACTTTAAAATAACGATTTTTGTTGTTAACAAGTCAATAAAGCATAAAGTTATTTTTGTTACTATTTAAGCTGATGTGTAGATCTTTAGGAGGAACGCTAGCAACCATTGCAAGCAAAGAGGAAAAGGATTTTGTGCGGAAGATGACTGGAGGTAAAATTGATATAAGTTTAAACTTATTAAGTTTTCCAGGATGTGGAAAAAAATAAGCTTTTTGCTTCTGTAAGCTCTTCTACATCTTGTTGTTTGTGAGTTTGGCCTTTATAACGATCCAAATTGGGCCTATTGCTTAAATGATCAGAGTATTCAAACAATGCAATGTATTTTTCTTTAAAAAATGGGATAATTTTTCTCCCTTCCGAAGGACAAACATTATTCCTTGAGAGATATGTCCATGTTAATGTTTACAGAGCACAATCAACTAAAACCATGCGATTTAAGCACTCGATAACGCTGATGTAAAACATAACAACAGCTAAGGCGAATAAATTTTAACCTTGAAATCAACATACCTATACTCAACATGCTTATATTTCACAACTGTTTAGATATGCCAGGGCTTGTACATTTTTTCTGGTTATTTTTATACGACACCGCTGTCTCCGTGATCGACTGTGTTAGACCAAGGTTACAAGAAAATATGTTTCATTTGGTCCCTACAAAAAAATCTTGGTTCGTTAACAGCCACTGGACTGGTGGAAAAATTTTGTTGAACGCCATGGTTAATGATTAGTGTTTTGCTGATTGTTGAAGTGAGATTATCATCTTATTTTCCTTATTATGTCTTCATAACCGTGTTGCGTTTTATGTTACTACCAGACCCTAAGATTGCAATGGAACGAGTGGGTTTGGTGCGCCATAAAACCTAGTTTAACCCACCATTTTATTTAAATTAGGACCATTGCAATCTTTAGTTTTTTTCTGGTGTGTCTTCCATATTTTGTCTTTTTTCTCCGAAATTGAAATTGATCCTCCAAGTTCGGTAATTTTGTTATTGTCCCCCGCCGCAACGCGACGGAGGGACTTAGTAATGGTCTCCGTCCGTCCGTCCGTCCGTCTGTCCGTCCGTCACGTTTTTTTTTTTTGTGGGTGCAACTCCTCGGACACTACTGAACGGATGTTGCTGAAACTTTACACACTGATAGGGTACAATTAATAGATGATCATCCCATATTTGAAATTTTCAAAATGGCCGCCGTTTCCATGGAAACAGGGAAGAAAGGTCAAAATATAGGACATTCAATATCTCGGTTACCTAGGTGCATAGGGTTCTGAAATTTTGTAGGCTGATAGAGCAAAAGGTACTCTATAATAATACGAAAAAAAAATTTGAAGCGATATTTACGGTTTTCGCGTTATTTACGAATTTGTGATTTTTCAGTCCGAAAAATGGGACTTTGTCAAACGTTTTTGTGGGTGTAACTCCTCGGACACTACTGAACCGATGTTGCTGAAACTTTACACACTGATAGGGTACTGTTAGTAGATGATCATCCCATATTTGAAATTTTCAAAATGGCCACCGTTTCCATGGAAACGGGGAAGAAAGGTCAAAATATAGGACATCCAATATCTCTGTTACCTAGGTGCACAGGGTTCTGAAATTTTGTAGGCTGAGAGAGCAAAAGGTATTCTATAATAATACGAAAAAAAATTTGAAACAATATTTACAGTTTTGGAGTTATTTACGAATTTGTGATTTTTCAGTCCGAAAAATGGGACTTTGTCAAACGTTTTTGTGGGTGTAACTCCTCGGACACTACTGAACCGATGTTGCTGAAACTTTACACACTGATAGGGTACTGTTAGTAGATGATCATCCCATATTTGAAATTTTCAAAATGGCCACCGTTTCCATGGAAACGGGGAAGAAAGTTCAAAATATAGGACATCCAATATCTCTGTTACCTAGGTGCACAGGGTTCTGAAATTTTGTAGGCTGAGAGAGCAAAAGGTACTCTATAATAATACGAAAAAAAATTTGAAACAATATTTACAGTTTTGGAGTTATTTACGAATTTGTGATTTTCCGGTCCAAAAAATGGGACTTTGTCATATCAAACATTTTTGTGGGTGCAACTCCTCGGATACTACTGAACGGATGTTGCTGAAACTTTACACACTGATAGGGTACTGTTAAGTACTGATAGGGTACTGTGATCATCCCATATTTTGACAACCTATTTCTATCATTTGTCAGAGAACATATTGCTTGAATTGACATACCACACAACTTTTATGCGGCGGCGGGGGACACATGGCTACGCGTAGCAATCTTGTTACCTTTATTCATAAATTATGATATTTTTCTACACAATGCGGTTGAATTTAAATATAGTATTTCCTCATTCCGTATGGCTGGGTGGAACGGACATGTTTGCCGAAGGCCGATGGGTGTGGATCGAAGACTTTAGGCGAATGATATACTCACACTGGTACCCGGGAGAACCAGGTGTCTCAACTGGTGAAAACTGTGTCTTTTGGACCAATTATGGTATTGGATATTACTGGCACGATATTTCGTGCAAATCTAACTTCAAGTTTCTGTGTCAGCGGTAGGTACCTCAATATGATTTTTTGAACAAAAAGTCACATCGGGTAATCATATACATAAAACCGATAAGGACACAAAAAGGAGTCGTTTGTCAGCTTACAAGCAATTCCAACGTGTACTTGTGTGTCACCCCCTTGTCGGAATACCCGGCGCGAATACACATCTACTGGTATTGGTATCTCACGAGTCTAGTAACATTAAAAAAGATATAAAAGTTCCAAATTTTGACGAAGTTTTATTTAAAATATATATTTTTGTCACTGTTGACTGATCGAAAATTATGTCGTTGCCAGTTTCCTGTAGTTGTTTGAAGTGTTATGTTGGATTTAGAATCGATATGTTTGATTTTTTTTTTACATCAATCGATAAATGCTTCTTAGCTAGCTGTCAGTAACTTCGAGTGTTCTCAAGGTAGTTCCTTTACGTTTCGTTGTTCTCGTATAGTACTCTTGTCTCAGGTTCTCTCTTGGTGAATTGAACTTTTATCGATTTGATTTTTAAAGTGTGTTATTTTTTGTGCTTTGTACAAGATAAACAATAGGGGGAAGGTTGGGCCCAAAAAAATAGTTTAACCCCGCCACATTTTATATGTGCCTGTCCTAAGCCAGGAATCCTTGTCAAAACTTTTGTTTGTCCTTGTCTACTATCTGTTTTTTTGTTTTATGTCCAGAAATGGGTCTTTCTTTGATATTCTAGGGATTTGTTTGAATCTTATGTATTGTATTTTTAGTCTTGGGCCAATGCCAGACGTTGAGTAGTGGCCTCTGGTCATGTTGAAGACTGCTGGCTGTTTTCCATTGTGATTTTTTAAATTGCCGTTTATTTAATGTTGGTTGTGTCGCGTACACTTATTCCACATCTCTTTATCGTCTATTCCTAAACTTACAATACAACGCTTGTTTTGAAAGAACGAACAAAAAGCATCTTTCACTATTCTTTTTAACACCCTCGTGACATTCCAGAACGCTGTTTAATACATACTAGTATTTCATTTTTTTGTGCCTTTGTAGGTATAAGTCATCGAACACCCAGCAGAAAGAAGACAAGAAATAAAAGACAACAAACAGCCTTAAGATAATGGTACGTGTACATACGAGTTTTGAATGTATATAGAATAAGTTAATCTACGTTCCAAGATTTCAATTCGAAAAAAGCAAGTTTTACATGAAATTCAATTTTTTTTATTTTCATAAATGTATTATGGTTTTGATTCAATAATATCAAGAGCAAAAATAAAATACTTTTTGCATCTGTTTCCAATATATTTTAGCAAGATGAATTTTGTTAAAAACTTCTTTGTGTTCTTCTCGCATTTAAATAAAAATGACAGCAAAGTTCCAGACAATAAATTTTGCTACGCCTGACGCGCGTTTCGTCTATTCAAGACTCATCAGAGGCGCTTTACCAAAAATATTGAAAATGCCAAACACTATACGATTATGAAGAACATAGAACAGTAAAACCAAAAATACCAAACTGGGGAACCAAATTATTACTAAGATGACCAGCCTATGTCTGGGGTAGGAAGAACCTTAGGGTTTAGACAATTTTGAAATTTAAACGGATAATTAATTTAAAAGCTTTGATGTGTTCTCCAACACAAAAGTGTTGGTGCCGGAGCGGGCTAACCTCGGGGAATTAAAACTCCACCAGCAGTGCTAACCTTCACGGGTGTTCGAAATAAAAATGACAACAAAGTTCCAGACAATAAATTTTGCTACGTCTGACGCGCGTTTCGTCTATTCAAGACTCATCAGAGGCGCACTACCAAAAATATTGAAAATGCCAAACACTATACGATTATGAACAGCATTGAACAGTAAAACCAAAAATACCAAACTGGGGAACCAAATTATTACTAAGATGACCAACCTATGTCTGGGGTAGGAAGAACCTTAGGGTTTAGACAATTTTGAAATTTAAACGGATAATTAATTTAAAATCTTTGATGTGTTCTCCAACACAAAAGTGTTGGTGCCGTAGCGGGCTAACCTCGGGGAATTAAAACTCCACCAGCAGTGCTAACCTTCACGGGTGTTCGAAATAATAAAAAAAAAATGACAACAAAGTTCCAAACAATATAGACCAAGATATTTCATCAAATTCTCAGATAAACAAACAAACTTCGGATATTTATGCATATTCTTGCTTCTATTTCGTGAAAATCTTTTCAGAAATGTATTAGCAATATTTAAAAAAATATATTCCTATTCATATTCAGAATAATGGGAAAGTTGTGGAGCGCGACGTTGCACAACATTACATACGTACATGTATGTTAGATAATTTTGCGATGAGCTTATTTTCTTATCATTTTTTGGGGGGGGGTGGTCCTTTTTGAATAGATGCTATTTTTGATGTTTTTAAAAAAGTGTAGGCTTAGTGTAATTGTGTGTGTGTTAAAATTGAAATATCGGGTGATAGTCCATCAGCCAGGTCCGGAAAAAAATAATTTGAGTGGATACCCCTGTAGACCGATTTTTTATTGCAGAAATCAAAAGACAAACACGTGAAATTTATTTTGCAACTTGTTATACTTTGCAAAAAGATGCGGAAACTGGTATAACAGAGGCCCCTTTAGGGGTACTATAAACTGTCAAAAAATTTCAACCCTTATAAAACATTCTATTATACTAAGTCTACTACAATAACTTTTAACATATTAAATGTTGTCCAGACAACCAACGACAGACAAAAGTTTGTTAAAATTTTCACTCAAAGAAGTCTTAAAGGGAGATAATACAAGGAATGACTAAAATGAGTTTTTTTTTCATTTTCTTTTTTCATTTCCTAAAAAATAGGATAGGTAGGTGGAATATTTTGTGGAAAGAATCTACCTACAACATAACAAATTAAATAAAACAATTCCATTAAAATATTTGTGGTACCGGTTGAAAAGTTTCGGTATTTATGAATGTAGCCCCAGTCGCCTGAAATCTATATTTTTTTTCATGTGTAAATACAAATGATCAACATAATGTGTTTGATTATATATTTTTTTCAATTTTAGTTTATATATTTGACCTTTTTGAAACTATAGTATCAGAATATAAGAACTTTAGTCTTAATTGTCGTTTAAAAGTTGCCATAATTACACGTACATGTGCATTTTGGATCATTTTGCAAGGCAGCATACAACATGTATACAATAATGGCGCTGCATGTTTGACCGTTTGTTGCACTTAGTTACAAAAGGGATACAAAGTTACTGTTATCGAGGAAATATGCCAGCCAATTAATAAAGTTCTATATGGATTTTTTTTTTCAATTTATTTGACGCTTTGTTATGATTGTTTTGCCTTTTGAAATTACTACTAGTATATTTGTAAATACTCTGAAGATCCATATTTAGCTTCTTCATTGTTGGCAGTTGTTTCCTGTACCGTCTTCTAAAGAATCTAGATTTTAACGAAATTCAAAGCAATAAGCGTACTTCTAAATCAACAAAAAAGAAACTCTCATTACAATCGTAACTAAATATATTTTGAAAAACAGGCCTTTTTATTGTAAACTTTTTTATGCTGCTGAGCAATGTCGTAGAGTTTGGTCAATTTTTCCCAGAAAGAAGTTAACTAAACGAAGTTGAAATCACCAAACCATTGAAGTTAGTGATTGTGCTAACCGACGAATGAATTGAAAGAAGCAAACAGGCACAAGTAGGTCATTCGAGTGTCAAAAGTCCGAAAGGGCAACGACAAAACCGGTAAACATGAACAAGAACAGCACGAAGAAACACAAAACACAAAATCAACCGAACGGAAATCAACAACGCCAACTCAAGTCGTAACAAGAGTTAGCTCGGGTGCTCCGGAAGAGTAAGCGGTTTTTGGCTGCTATAGCACATCCGTCGTGTTGCTAATTTTCAATTCAGTGTGCCAAATCTGGTAAAGGAAGACAAAACAAATTTCTAAGGCAAACCAACATCTGCACTCATTTGAGATTGTCTACGAGTGCACGGTGTCTACCGTACAATTTCTTGAGTGAAGACAGCAACCGTGGAGCAACATAATCCTGTGTTAGCCTTTTCTGTGTCAAACGTGACGCTCTGCCAAGGAATCGATGTAATTGCCGCAAGCTCTGGAGTAACGAATCAACTGTGATACGAACACTTCATAAGCCGGAGCGGACGGAATGTTGCTACACAAAAAGGGAAAGTTGAAGTCATCACGTTTGTCACAGAGCTTTGTTGAAGTATTTCTTGAGAGTCAATTACGAGATGTAAATCTAAATATGAAGCAGACTTCCTAGAATCCTTTGTGTCCCTTATCTCAGGTTTCTGAGGATATATGAGATGGAGAAAGTCACCAAATAGAGAATTGTTCAGTGAAAGGACATTATCAATACTTGTATAACGGAACGTGAGATAAAAAGAGATAGCAAGTCTAGTTTTCCACGAGTGTGGTTTTTAACTTTGCTGATTTCAGTGTTTCCCATTTTTCATGATATCACATAAAAAAAGAAATAATGGTACACTAATGATATAAGTTTCTGTAGACCTAAAATTCTTGTATTCTTTGTGTGTCGCCAGTAACATTATACAGAAGCGACATACATAGGCTCACTTTTAGATTGTTCGTCTTCTTAAATCGAGCGTCGCTCTGCAAAGTTATTAAGTATTCCGTCTCAATTTTTATGTAACTTAACTCTATATTTCTTAATAGAGTTAAGGAATTACTCAACTACTTCCTGTTAACAGAATACTTTATAGACAAAAATACAAAATTCTGACATCGTTTGGGACAAAGTAACTGAGCAAACGGATACAAACTTTCTATGGGAACAGACACTTCAAGGTTAAGAGCATATGCTGGTACATAAAGATCAACGTGCCCTTTGCAATGGAAAAAGCTTCAGCACCATTTTCTATTCATTTACAGCTGACCAGTACCAGTATTGCCTGAAGAACTTTGGTGTGCTTTTGATTCTTAACAATAGCAATCGTCCGAAAAATCCTAATTGTTTGTCTGTGTATGTGGCGGAGTCTTTGGAAATGTTTAGGAATGAGATGAAATTGCTGTTAAATCTTTAAAATGGAATGCAGTATTGTAAAAATCCATCATCAATGAGGACTTCTTGTCTTCTAGTACTCTATTTTTTATGAGACAGACCATTACCACGAAAAGAGGGGGGTGGGTTTGTTCCGATCAGACAATTATTTTTTTCATAAAGGTGTCTCGAGACAAATTTTTGTTTTCATTATTAGCATTATTCTATATGGCAGAAATCCTTCTTCAAAATATTTTATCCTCTGTTACTTAAACATTTTTCATCAAAATTCAGATTCATAATATTATTTTAGGAAAACACCAACCCCCTCATCCACTCTTTAATTTCATAACAATAGAATTGGAAAAAAAACTAAATTTACAAAACGACATCGTTACATTATTTTAAGGCGACAGCTCGATATAAATTGTCGCCAGAAATAAAGAATAGATAAGTTATAAGTAAAAAGTAATGTAAATATTTCATATAAGTATAAATAAAGTCAAACGCACCTGACCTAAAGTAAAGTCTAACAGGCCAAAAACAAGAAAACGTGATTTATTGGTTATAACTTTGTTTTCAATAATGTAAAAAATCACCTTTACTGTAATATAACTTCTTTTATGTTGGTTTTAAAAAAATACCATAGAAATGACTTAAAATCATAAGAAATATTGATTCTAAAAATAGAAAAAGTGACCTTCACATTTAATAATTTAAAAAATAAAACCATATCGGTCAAACCATTACAATCCGCACATGGACATTAAAAATGGATTTTTCTGTAAAACACTGTTTTTATCAAATCCTGGTGGTTTTAATATTTTTAATTGTGACCATTGTAATTAGGCGAATCTTGTTGAGTAAATTTTACCTGTGATACGTGCGAAGTCATAGGAAGACATTCGCAAATTGTAAAAATAGGGAAATTTTGAACGTAATAATTAGCAATTTTAAATCTAAAAAATATCTTTTTTAGACCATGTTATGATGCAAATTATTTTCCTAAGTCAATAATCCCTATGCATACTATAGATTTATAAAACAGTAATTGAAGTTTTCAACCTCATGTTCAATTTATTGAAAATAAATGAATGACTACTTTTCAATTGCTCAACAGAGGGTCCAGAAAAATGATTTTTACGCTATTTTCCGCATATTTTATACAAGTATAACATTCGGAATTATGAAGCTTAGATGTAATACTAAATTTTTGTACCATAAGAATTCGGTCTACGGGGGTATCCACTCAACTTTTAAATATGACGTCTTTTCAGAGTTGGCTGATGGACTAGTGAGTCTTATTGGAATATTGCTCTTTAACAATATATATTTATTTATTTTGACAGAATAGAAGATCAAAGTATTGAACATCGAGAAAAATGTTACAATAAAACAAAATAGAATGAAATTGTTTTTTTTAGTACTAAAAGACTTCTGAATTTATGCTATTATAATAAGGACAAGTCCTTGTTGATGAATATGACCTAGAATTCAATACAGACTGGGCCAAAATATTTGTTTTCACTGCCATATGTTTTATGTGCATATACTTTTTAGCTCACCTGACCCGAAAGGTCATGTGAGCTATTGCCATCACTTGGCGTCCGTCGTCCGTTAGCTTTTTTCAAACATCTTCTCCTCTGAAACTGCTTGGCCAAATGCAGCCAAACTTGATATGGTTGTTCCTTGGGGTTTTGTGCAAAAAGTTTGCGTTGGGATTTTTGATACGTCAAAAAACATGGCCGCTGTTACTAGAAATAGAACAGGGGGTCAAATACAGTTTTTTGCAAATAACTCAAAAACAGTCACAGATATAAAAATTCTGGCATAGGATAAAAGTGATCAGCACCTCAAGATCTACCTGCCCAGAAATTTTCAAGACGATCCAACAACAGATGTAGGAGTTGAAAACTATACAAGATATTTCAAAAATTCAAATTGCATATGATTAAGCACATCAAGATCTACATTTCATGTAATAAGGTCAAAGCTGTAGAACCATTTCTTTTAGGAGTTATGGCCCTTAAAGCGTAAAAATTTACAATTTTTCATTACTTTTCCCCTGAATTTCAAAGATTAACTTGTCTGACACCATACATCCAACTTCAACCAAACTTGGCACAGTTGTTAAATAGCATAAATGCACAATTCTGTTGTTCAGATTTTTAATTTGTCAAAAAATATGGCCGCCATGGCTAAAAATAGAACAAAGGTGTAAATTGCAGTTTTTTGCTAATAACTCAAAAATGGTTACAGAAATCAAAATTCTGATGGGAGAAAAAAGTGGTCAGCATCTCAAGATCTACCTGCGTTGAAAGATTCAAGAAGATCCAACAATTGATGTAGGAGTTATTGCCCTTTTTCTGGATTTTTTCAAAAATTTTCACTTGTTTAGCCACATATCTTGAAACTATACAAGATATTTAAAAAATTAAAATTGCATATGATTTAGCACATCAAGATCTACACTTAATGTATTAAGGTCAAAGCTGTAGGACCATTTCTTTTAGGAGTTAATGTCCTTATAACAACAAAATTTACCATTTTTCATTAGTTTTTCCCTGAATTTCAAAGATTAACTTGTTTGACACCAACTGCATTTAAACTTGGCACACTTGTTTAATAGCTTATATGCTACAACTCTATCGTTTAGATTTTTGATTCGTCCAAAAACATGGCCGCCATGGCTAAAAATAGAATAGGGGTAAATTTCATTTTTTTTGCTAATGACTCAAAAATGGTTTCAGATAATAAAATTGTGCAAGAATCAAAAGGGATCAGCATATTAAGATCTATCTGTCCTGAAATTTCGGAAAAGATCTGACTGCTGATGTGGGAGTTATTGCCCTTTTCGCAATTTTTGCGAAATTTTGCACTTATTAAATCCAATATCTTGAAAACTAACCAAGATATTTCAGAAATTTAAATCGCACATGGTTAAGCACAATAATATCTACAAAATATATGTATCTGTGTAGTTCAGGTGAGCGATTCAGGCTTCTGGGAGCCTCTTGTTTGATGTATTTATACATAAGACCAGTTTAATTTCCTTGTGGCAAACTGAAGTTGTGACCACGTGGCACTTAGTGTTTAAGCGTACAACCCTAAACGTTTCATCGCGATTCTACAAAACTGCCTTATTCTATTGAAATCATATATCTAGAAAGGAGCAAACACTTTGAACACACTCATTGCCAGTTCAATATCATAGATATCACTTTTGTATGTTGTTCTCTCAATATTATATTGTTTTAAGAATATACCTGAAAAATAATTTAAACTTAAGATTTTTTGTCAGCAGGGTCATTCCTGACTTTTACAGCATTATAACTTTGCAATGATCCTATCAATTGACCTATATAGAGTACACTTTGCCAAGAAGTACATGTATCACAAACTATGGACACATCAATTTGCAGTTGTTTTAGTTCTCTAAGTTTGATAGTGCGTTTACAGGTTTTTCGTTTGTTGTCTTCAATATTTTTTTAATTAACTGTGTCAGTATGCTATCTTTACATCCTGTATACGACAACCGGCACGACGTGACGTGACGTTAAGCAACCCGCCACCATAAGACGGGTAGGTGTGTTCTAGCATTCCGTAACGCTGACCCCAGAGCATCGGTACGGATTTCTGTGTGTCTGACCTAGCTCACCTGACGCGTCAAACCAAGTGGAGAAAATAGACTACTGGCAGCAGGACCCACCCATACCCTCCCTTCTACCAGCATCGACACCCGTTGCTCACCCGCTGCTTAAGGGGGCTATATACAAACCACCAGAATCGAATACTTACACCAAACGAAAGACCAAAATGTCAAGATGAAGAGCGGGAACTGGTTAAGACAACTCATCTATCCTAAACGACATACTGCCCGACACATCAGTTACCCGAAGTCGAATTCAATAATGTTTACGGCTTATACATGTATCCTTTACTTACACAACATACATACATAAACGGCAAATTAAAAACTCATCACAGGAAAACAGCCATCACACGTAACCAGTCGTCGCTTCTCACTTTTTTTGCAATTGGCCTAAGATATAAAATATTATGAAGTTCGATTCAAAATTCACCCTAAAAATGCAAAAGAATAACTTCATATGAATATTTATGAAATAAGAAATATGAAAGGGTTTTTTCATTGTTTGAAAATAAAATAGGGATGGCAAACTGTTCAAAGTATACTAATCGGTTAATCGTAAGATCTTCCGACCAATTAACCGGCTAACCGGGTGATAAAGTCAAGGTGTCGAGTCAAAATGAATTACGGTAAAAAAAAACAATGTGAGATTGTTACTAAGCCCTCTCGTTAATGCACTTGAAAAATGAACAAAATCGCATATTTTATAAACTTTGTTTACCCGTCTGGAGCACCTCAGTTCACGTTCACTCATGTTACGACTTGAGTTCGCGTTGTTGATTTCTGTTTGGTTTATTTTGTGATTTTTTATGGGTTTTTTTCCCTCGTGCTGTTCTTGTTCGTGTTTACCGGTTTTGTTGTTGCCCTTTTTGACTTTGTACAACTGGTGCCTCTTAGCTTCTTTAGATCGGCGATTACCGAATAGTTTTAAAAGAGGAAAAAACTAAATGCGTATTAATAAGTTTAAAAAAAATGTTACTTTTAACACGCAATGGAAACTGATGGGACAAATGAATATAGCAAGCCCGAAAAGGCAATGGTCGACAACTTCAAAAGACTCAAATGGGACATTTCGAGGAAAAACGAGCAGACAATGAAAAAATAGTCCGAGATTGCTCTGACATCCTCGACATTTTTCCAGCAAGCTGGTGCCAAACTCGGGATTAGCACAACAGGAGCTCTGACGTCCCACGGCACCGGCAGCTTGCTGGAAACATGTCGAGGACGTCAGAGCAATCTCGGACTATGAAAAACAAAACAGTTTTAACAAAGAAAAAAAAAATCGATTAAACTGCAATTTAGCAATTCATTAAATCTGCAATGTTTTTATTATTTTTAGTGATCGTTTGTATAAACAATTTGTACAAACTAATTCCAGGGCTTGGAGTGATTATCGCTAATTACCCCTGCCATTTCAATCAAATTTCTATGTGATACCGATAATTAATTAAGTACATGTAATTGAGTTGAAAATGTACAATGAAAAAGTAACAAAACAGTTTTCTGTTAATTTTTAACGATTAATCGATTATCGAAATTTGTAACCGGTTACGATCTTTCCGGCCGAATAACCGGTTAACCAGTTAATCGTTGCAATCCCTAAAATAAATTCATGGTTTTGAATGAGCTTGTGTAGATAAAAACATATAGATTATTGCCATTAATAAACATTTTAAACTCCTCATAAAAAAATAATATTGAAATCGCCAAATGACTTTAATACCTTTCTATTCTTCTTTTTATTACTTCTCTTTAGAGACGCCTGTGTGAGCAACAACACCGTAAGTGTAGTGGATGACCTGTCGGACGACAAATACCAAGTTTCGTGGTGCGACCTTCGTCAGGAGTAAACAATTTACAAACCATTTCATTTTCCCGACTCTAGCTTTTCTACATGTATATCTTAATTGAATCTTATCAAAATGAGGATCGTTTGTTGCCAAACATGTCATTAATTATTCCTGCAAAGTTTCAAACTCGTATTGTGGTTTCAGAAAAAAACGATTTTCGGGTGACGACGGACGACGATAGACCATAGTGGCGGCAAAAAGTCGCAGGGCTTGAAAACCACAAAACATTCAACAGAAAACTAACACAAACAAAACATGTGCCAAAGTTTATAATGGATATGTGTAGCTATCTATTAATGGATTGGTGTACATTAAAAACAACATCAAACAACAAAAACAATAGCCGACAAAGTAACATTTTACTTTTGATCGATTTATTTTAACTGGGAAACAAGCTTGATGCTTATATTTGAATCCCTCTCCAGTTTACAGTTTACTAGTGCGGCCTGTATAAAGCGGCTCCCATTACCAATATCCACAGATAAGGGTTTTTAGAAGGTCAGGTGAGCTTTTGCCATCGCTTTGCGTCCGTTGTCCGTTCATCCGTCGTCCGTCGTCTGTCGCCCGTCGTCCGGCCCCTCAACTTTTCAAAAATCTTCTTCTCTGAAACCGCAAAGATAAATGTAATGAAACTTGGTAGGGTGGACTGTAGTATGTCCTCTTTAAACAATCGTTCGAAATTTAGATTTGACAAAAAACATGGCCGCCGTGGCTAAAAATAGAACATAAGGGTAAACTGCAGTTTTTTTTGTAAATTATTGAAAAACCGTAACAGATATCAAAATTCTGGCATATGGTAAGAGTCATCAGCACATCAAGATCTACCTGCCTCGAAATTTTGAAGAAGATCCGACAATCTTTGTACTTAAAGAGTTATTGTCCTTTTGCTTGATTTTTTCCTAAGTTTGGACTTTATTTTACCAATATCTAGAAAACTATACAAGATATTTGAAAAAAAAAATTGTATATGATTAAGCACATCAAGATCTACAAAAGTTGTAACAGAGTCAACGTTGTAGGACTGTTCTTTTAGGAGTTATACCCCTTAGATCTTTAAAATTGAGCATTTCACAGCTTTTTATTCAACTTTTCAAAAATATTCTTCTCTGAAACCACTTGGCAAAATGTAATTAAACTTTGTAGAGTTGTTATGTAGTATGTCCTCCACAATACAATTATTCGAAATTTTAATTCGACAAAAAACATGGCCGCCATGGCTAAAAAGTGAAAATAAGAGTAATTGCAGGTTTTTGCAAATTGCTAAAACATGGTAACAGATATTAAAATTCTAGCTAGGATAATATTGATCAGCACATCAAGATCTACCTGTCCTGAACTTTTTAATACGGAAGATCTGACACTGGTTGTAGGAGTTATAACCCTTTTTCTTGTTTTTGGACGAATTTTGCTCTTTTTTGGCCAATATCTTGAAAACTAAACAAGATATTTGAAAAATTTAAATTGCATATGGTTAAGCAAATAAAGATCTAAAAATTATGTAATGGGGGGTCAAAGTTGTAAGACCTTTCTTGATATGAGTTGTTTCCAATACAATATTCAAAATGATCATTTCACAGAGTAGCAGTCCTTTGTAAAAACATCCAGCTTATAAGTATAATTGAATACAAGGTGAGCGATTAAGGTTCCTGTGAGCCTCTAGTTAACTCATCTGACCGAAGGCCAAGCGAGCTAATTTTCAACCACTATGAATCCATCGCCGTCCATGAGGACTTAGATATGGATATATACAGCTTTCACAACTATAAGTGATGAGATACGGATTTTTATCACATCGAGTTAGATATTTGTCAAATAAGGAAACAGGCATTTGCGAGTTTCCTTTAACAAATATATAACGAGTGTGATAAAAATACGTATCTCATCACTTGTCTTTGTGAAACCTTTTTTCTCTAACTGTGTAACGTGAAAGTATGACCCAAAAAATACTTATTTGATTTTAACTAATAAGAAAATAATCCTATACATGCTTTATGTATATTGTTTCGTTAACATGCGAAAAAAATAGTCAAATAAAAAAGTACCACATTTTTTAAAATAATTTTAATTAAAAGTAGACTTTAAAACAAAACAAACGTAAAAGTACATTTTTTTACATATTTTATTTGTCTTTTTATTCAAGCAAGATCAACAGGTGTTCAAACAAAAGTAAGCACGCTTTCCACGAGATGCATATCTAACTGCGGTGTCTCGCGCGGACAGCAAATCAAATTTCTTGAAATTGAATACATGTATATCATCGTGCAGGGTCTCATCTCGCGAGAACTAGATAATATTGCACAACAGTTAGAGAAACCTTATTACATTGACACACTTTTTACAAGTATGACAGCGTAGTCTGTTTTTTTTTTCGGTACAATTGTTATTTCCGTTTATAATGGATTTTGAGTCAGGACAAAATATCCGTAATTGTACCTCTCAACTGAACACTTTTAGTTTAAATATAGATAAACATTAGTTGAGATATCGGGCCACATGAAGTGTAAGTGTATGTGTTATTTACTGTTTCTGAGCACAGTAAATCCCAAACTTTACGGCGTTAAAAAAGTAAACACGGGGTACTACGAAAGACCGGTAGTGCCATTAGATCTTTTACATTTCATTACATTTTACATTTTATGGTACTACAAATACCATAGTTCCAAGTTGATATTTTTCAGTTCAAAGTACGCACTCAAAAAACGAACATGCGGACACTGACATCGAAAGATATCGTAAAATTTTAAAAAGAAATCTCATTTTAATTTTAAAAAAAAACATATTATTTATGTGCTCAAAAATGGTGTCTATTCTTCATCACCTGTATCTAAATTTCATAATTAGAATTATTCGTTCAAGTACGAGAACATTCGGGCGCAAGTCTTTAAATGCGGACTCATTGTACGGTCAATAAAAGAAGGAAATACTTTTCATGTCAAATTTATGGTGAATGTTTTGAAGCTACATATTACCGTAGATTACTGTAGATCCTCTTCCGACTGTAGGTCCCCAGGGATATCCTCTGCTTTCAGCTCTCTGTCTATTTTGATTTTACTTTGGTCGTGTCCGGTCGTGTTTATACTGCTTTGGTAATTGTATTTTCTATCTTGGTTTTGCAAGTATCTGTCGAGTCTCGCTTCAAAGGAGTGAATAGTTGGTGCGTTTACTACTGAGGATGGCAAGTCGTTCCATATCTCGGTTGATCTTATGGTAAATGAGTACTTTCTGGTATCTACATGTAGTTTTGGTCTTTCTTTAAATACTTAGTAGTTTCTTATTATGCCCTCTTGTGCTTGATTCTTCTCTGAGTGGAATAAAGTTACTGACTTCATCATCATATTTCCCGAGAATTTTGTACATTTCTATCATGTCGCCTCTTGATCTTCTATAGGCAAGTGTTGGTAGCTTAAGTTTCTTTAGACAGTGTTCATACGATAGATTTGAAAGTCCTGGTTCTTGTTTGGTTGCTCTTCTTTGTACATTTTCGATGGTATCTATGTGCTTTTTAAGGTGTGGGCTCCATACCTGGTTGGCGTTCTCCAGGTGCGGTCTAACCAAAGCCACATATAGTAGTTTGAATGTTGTACTGTCCATGTATTCCATTGTTCTTCTAAGTACGCCCATCATAGAATTGGCCTTATTAACTTTGTCTGCAATGTGTTGGTTAAATGTGAGCTTATTGTCAATAGTCACTCCTATATCTTTTTCTGTTTCTACATATTCCATGGGTGGTAAACTGTCTTCAAGGTGAAGTTATGTTTCTCTATAGATGATTTCCCTATTCGCATAACTTTGCACTTTTCTGGATGGAAACAGAGTAACCACTCTTCTGACCACTTTTGTAATTCATGTATATCTGATTGCAGATCAATACAGTCTGATTTTTGGAATATTCCTCTAAATGCCTTGGTATCATTGGCCTATACTTGTAACTTCGGGCATGTCATTGATGTAAAGTACAAATAGGATAGGGCCAAGTAACGATCCTTACGGTATTCTACTGGTTACTGGTTTCCAATCTGATATTTCTCCATTTACGATAACTCGTTGTTTTCGTCCTAAAAGGAATGATCTTATGCATGAGGTAAACTGTCCTGGTATTTGGTATTTACTGAGTTTATGTAATAGTCTCAAATGTGGTACCTTGTCGAAGGCTTTCATAAAGTCACAATAGATGATATCCACACATCCACCTTTGTCAAGTATCTCTGTCCATCTGTCTAGAACCTGGATTAACTGAAGTACAGTCGATCGCCCACTTATAAATCCAAATTGTTTTTTACTGAAGAGGTTGTTTCGTTTCATGTGTTCTATAATTTTTTTTCTCTTATAAGCGATTCCATCAGTTTGCATATAATACTTGTTAAGCTCACCGGTCTATAATGTCAAGTACCTTTTTATTTCCCTTCTTAAAGAGTGCGGTAATGTTTGCACATTTTCAATCCTCAGGCAGGGTTGCTGTGTTTACAGATGTTTTGAATATTATTGTCAATGGTAAATATATAGATCGGCTTGCTTCTTTCAATACTTGAGGATGTAGGTCATCTGGTCCTGGTGACTTAGATATGTTTAAATTGTCTAGCTTTTTCTTTACTTTCTCCGCTATAATGGTCATCGAATCGAATGGTTCAGCATCACTCGGTTCAATTCTAAGCATATTAGTGTCATTCGATTCTCTATTGTGATTACTGAGGTGAAGAAATCAGCAAGAATGTCAGCCATCTCTTTGTTGGTTGTTGTTGATTCATTTTGGTTAGAGTCTTTATACAAGTCTGGTATACTGGATTTGGTTGTAGTTTTAGCACGAGCATATTTCCAAAACTTCTTAGGGTTGTCCTTAACTTGTATTGCTATCTGTTTTTCAAACTGTTAAGTAGCTTTTCTTGTGAGTGTTCTTACTTGGTTTCTGACTTTGCAGTATTCTTGATAGTCTTTCCCATCTCTGGTGTTTAAGTAGCGTGTCCATAATCGTTCTTTCCTTTTTATCTTAGCAAGAGCTTTCTTGTTCATTGGTACTGAACATTTGTCCTTGTTCTTTCGTTTGCCGCTTGGATTAATCACTTTTTTTCGGAACTGTTTCCTCTATTGCTGATTCAAAAACTTCACGGAATTTACACCATTGTTTTTCTACATCATTCTTATGTTCATCTAGTACAGTTCCCCAGTCTATGTCTAACAATTGGGATAGTTTATCATAGTCTCCTTTGTCGTACTGATATCTTGTTTTACTTGGGTGTCTGTCTGCTCATGTAGATTGAAGGCTAGTATGATAACTGAATGGTCTCTTTTTCCAAGTGGGGGATTTATATAAAGTTCATTTACTATTTCTTCGCTACTTGTGAACGCTTGTATTATCAGAACCCCTTCCTCTTGTCGGACTAGTCACACGTTGGTGCAAGAAGCAGTCTCTCACGGCTTTTATAAATCGGAATTCTATACTATTCGCACTTGCATTTGTCATTACATTAACCCAGTCTATATTTGGGAGGTTTATATCTCCAAATAAAATTACTTCTGAGAACTTCTTTTGTACTGACTGTTTGAAAAGTTTGCACATCTGGTTAAAATTTTCAACCAAACTTGTAGGACTTCTACACGTACATCCAATGAGAACTTTTTCACTATCTTTGCTCATCAAAGTTTATATCATCAAATGATAGTGGCGAATACTTGAGTGATTCCTTAATGTTCATCCCTCTACCAGCTGTATTTTTGCTTAAATTTGCAGACATAATTTCATAACCCTCAATGTTAAATTCAGATAACTGGGTTTCACGGCTAAAATTCTTAGGCTTTACTTCAGAAATGGCTTTAATAGTAGGCTTGTCTTCGCTAATTCTAAGGCTAAGTTCTTGTAACTTGGTCTGTGTGAGTGTATCTGCATTTGTAAACAATATTTTAAAACTATTCACATGGCTTAAAACTTTGGTTTTGCTTTTATCTATATATGTAGTGTTTGTTTTTGGTGAACCGTCTGGACCCTCCTTCTCCAGATCGGTTTTCTCTTGAGCTTTCTTTTTTAGTTTTATGACGTGCCGCTCCCAGGGCATGCCCATCACAACGAAGATAAAATTTTCAGACTTATCTTCCTCTTGTTTTTGTCTTGCCTCGTTTCTTAATTTCTTATCAGTTACACGCTCCTCTTGTGTCATTTCATGTTAAACGCTCATTGTACAGAAAGGCTCTTCTGCATTCCTAAGCTTATAGACATTTCTCATTACTCTTTGTTTACTCAGTTCAGTAAGAGTCAATAGTAGTGGACGTTCGACAATTTTCTCTTCACCATGTATAGTTCTTGTCTGATTTCTTTTGCCAATACGTCTGATGGATATGATTTCCTCGTCAAGCATTTCAACATCAATTTGTTTGCCCATTTCAATAAACATTTTGGTGTCATCGTTGATTACCTGTTCTTTCAGATTACTTTTGCTTTCTGGCACGTTGAAAATCAAAATGTTATTTCTTCTGTCTACTCTCGATTGTACCTCTTTTGTTGCTAAGGATACTACTTTGCTTGGGCTAGTTGGTTCGGTTTTTTTTGGGTATTGCTCATCTTGTTGTCTTGATTTACACTTTGTACTTCCTTTATAATGAGTATTCGTAATAGATACTCTTTTCAAAACAACAAATTAAAAAAAACAAAACAGGGCAACGATTGAAGATCGGAATGGTCGCAACGAAACATATGTTCTTATTTAAACACCTCCCCGATTGAAATGTGTGGGTAAATAGTGGGGTGCTAATGGCATAATGAAAATGTGCCCATTCTATTTTACGATTCGATCTAGGAGCATGCTTTTGTGAGCTAAAGGTAAAAGTTGTTCTGAATAAAATGCCGTCAATTTGTTGGCACCAATAGCGCAAAAACATCTTAAGCGCCCTACAAAAGCACAAAATTTGCCACCAAGTATCAATTGTTAAGCGATTTTTCTTCTGAATTGTTTCATTTTACGTATATCAGTAATATATCTCGAAATGTTACACACATTTTTTTGCATTCTAATTCATCAGGTGTCATATGTATTCAAGCTAAGACTGGACTTACAGAAAAAAACAAACTCCTCTGATATAATGATACAAGCTCAATGAACCAAATAACTTTATATGACCTTTATGCAAGAGAAAATTTTGAGGTTTTTTTTGCATAGTCGCAGTTCATGTATCCTGTAAAATGTAATACTAATTAAGGGACTATAGTGGAACAAATTCGAAAAAGTGATTAAGATTCGAAAAAGAGATTAAGATTCGAAAAAGAGATTAAGGGGGTTTGCTCCTCTATCTTAAAGTAAACGAAAATGGACCAAGTTGCATCTGTTTTAGAATATTTGGTCAACTGATCAAAATAAGTAACAAAAATGTAAATCCATGTTGTCGTTTTTATGCTATAGTGATCAGAGGTACCAATGGTACATTCGAATGTCAAAAGCCCAAACGGGCAGAGACAAAACCAGTAAACACAAACGAGAATAGGACAAAAAAAACCCAGACAACATATAAAACACGGAAACACAAAAACTACTGGCTATTAACAAACAACGCGAACTCCAGTCGTAACGAGGGTGAACTCAGGTGCTCCGGAAGAGTTATAGGTTCTTACATAAGTTCTTGGAAAAGACCGGCTGATCTTTCACGAGTGATAGAATTTTTCAGTCTTTTTGCGAGTGGAGCGCAGCGGAACGAGCCAAAAGACCTCAAAAATTCTATCACGAGTGAAAGATCATTGCCGGTTTTCCAAGAACGCGTGTAAGTACCTATTTCTTCCGTAAAAATTAGATTTTTTATATTCTGAAACCTTAGGTGGCTTCATTCTAAAAACCGAAAGTTTTAAATAACATTGAATTTCATTGGTCGACATCATCGATCAATATCAGTACCGGCGGTTATTATTGGTTAATTGACCAGTGTGAGATCGCTGCACGTTCTCGCATCTCAACCTGGTTATCTCACACTGAAAAGAGTCATTTATGGAAGAGTAAGAAATCCCTGCATGCTCTAGCACATCCGTCGCTCTGCCAACAGTCGATTCAGTGTGTCGAGTCAAAATGTCCAAAAAAACGAAGAGCAAACAAACTTATCATTTGTTATCAAATAAAACTTCCTCGAGTAAAAAATGTTCTTTTTCTGCTGCTAATCATTAACTAAAATTGCAAAAACCAATAATATCAATAACAAACAAGCTGAACTTACTATAAAAAAATCTGCAAAATACAAAACTCGCCAGTAGCAAATCTATATGTTAGACAATATTTCCAAATTTGGTTTGTCCATCTTAAAAATGTTTTCATATATCTGGTTGCGTTTTGCCTTAAAATTTTAATACATATGTAGCTAACGCTCAGATGAGCGAAGATGTTTGTTGACAAAGAGGTTTAGTATTGTTGTTCTGTTCATCGGATTTGACCCACACTAAACTGATCGTTTGCGATTGTTTTATGTCTACCGAGTGTGTCTGCCTTCGGATCAACGACATGATTCAATTATCCCATTGGTACATCTTTGCTTCTTAGCAGAACTTAAAAATTACAGAGTTACAATACCAAAACGCAAGTATAAACGGTTAATTTGGATATGCTATATATCGATATTTCAAGGAGTAACCTCTCATCAGTAGCATTTAAACCAAAACATTGGAAGGTCACAATCCAAAACAGTTGAAAACGAAAAGTACTCAAAACCAAAACGTTCGAACAAGGAAGCCAAATCCAGCACCGAGAATATCGACCATGTGCATTACAAGGAAAGAAACCTGGTGTTTTCATCAATTTTGAATTTAACAATCGGAAATTTCAGCGACAATATATTAGAAATTTTATGGTAATTCGTGTCAGGCTACCAGACTACCAGGCTTGTGATTACCCTCGGGGACCTCTGGTCCACCAGCAGCGGTTATCGTCCAGTGGTTTCAAAATTACAAATACCAAAACGCAAGTATAAACGGTTAATTTGGATATGCTATATGTCGAGTTAAAGAATGAAAATATTATCAAAAAGTAAGAAAGATTTATTATATCTTATAATTAGGTACTGCTACGATTTTTTTTGAATTCTATAAGAATCTTTAACATACTCATGATACTGAACATTCGTTCTGAAATTAAGCCATTTAAGGTAAACTTTCAATACCGTAAACGGTTTATAACCACACGGCAGAACCATTACGGAGAAAAGAATTGTTAACGGACGATACATGCAATTTTTTCACGGTTTATGTCAATTTTCAACTTTTAATCTCGAAAATATCAAAAATATGAATGTAATAAACTTTAAAAACATGCCCAGTATATAAAGAAGAACATATTGTATAAGGATTTAATTTCTTTTTGTCGAACACAATGGTATATTTTTAAATCATTCACGAACGGTGTGCTCTATTTGATTTCATTGACACGGACAATTCAAACTGGTTTATATAAACAGGCCTGTATAGAGTAATAATTTGGTAAGTTATGCGTATTTATAAGTAAAAGAAGTTAATAAAGTTTTTTTAAATAAAAATATCAATATCCAATAATAGCGTTCAATATTTTTTTTATATATTTCAAGCATAACAAAATGACTCTAAATACATGCAATAAAACATGGTAACGGACCGATACATGCAAAATAATTGCGTTGCAGTCAACGGGTGTAACTGAAATACAATTAAGAGGTACATAATTTGACAGTGTTCTGATGATACAAATACAAGACAGGTCACTCTTGTTATGTTCACTGCAAAAAGTAATACATAATGTCATCGTTAATATTAAAAATTCATAGTAAACACAAAACATCAAAAATCATTGGAAAAAAAACTATTTTACCTAATGGCCCTGTCACACTATAACGTTTTAGCCAACGTGTGCCGACGTTTAAGAATATATTTTCAACACGCTGGTGTGCGTTGCGTAAGTTTTGTACACGTTATGAACACGCTACAAACACGTTAGCGAACGTCAGCGTGCGTTGGTGAACGCCGAGTGCGTCGCAAATTTTTCAACATGCTTAAAATTTCCGACGTTCGCCAACGTGCTAGAAATAAATTATTCGAACGCTAGGCATAAGTTAGAAGGACGTTATACACACGCTGATGTACGCTGTGTGGTCGTTGTGCGCACGTTGAAATGCGTTTGACGAACGCTAAGCTAAATGGGAACGAACGTGTCTAGCGATAATGCAGCGCACGTCTAGCGTCAGTCTATCGACCAAGAAACCTATTCAACGTGTTTAAAACGTGTACAGAGCGCATAGAGCGTCATTGTAACGAACGAGTAGCGTATCAACCCAAGAATGGTATAAGTTAGATTGAATTACAAGGGGAAAGTCAATTTCAAAAGCTTCAAATACTAATTCAAACCTGAAAAAAATCTTTTTACAAAAAACAATGAACAAAGCCATTAAAAATCTTGAATTTTATCTCAAAGATAACTTAGATGGTCTGGAATTGGAAGTACTTCTTGCAAATTGTTATACACCTGTCGTGTTTTCGGTGGACATGTCGACATAACGAGTAACGACAGTCTAACTTCAATACACATTTGAAATAATGTGTATTTTTAATATTCAATAAGCACTTGCGTTTTTTCTCTATTAAGGACATCATTAGTCAAGTGCTATAAAAAGGATGCTAGGCAAAATCTACAGACCGGTATTTCTTACATGTATATACTCATTTGAGATTTTGAGAGTTTGTTAACAAGCGCATGATTTCCTCTCTGTATATTTTTGACATATCAAAATATAAAATCTACACTATATTTTATCATCTTTTAGACTGAGCGCAAAAATCATGACTATTGGTTAAAAACGGCTTTAGAATAATTATACATTCATATTACCAGAACGCTGAAAACCAATGTTTTTTATAACGAAACAAAATTCACATGATGTATCTATAATTATTAATTAATCCAGCAATACATTTAAGCCAGATAATAGATCTATTTGGGCTATTGTGAAATAATACTAAAGAAAAGAACAGAAATCCTAGGTCTCCCCACCGAGAGAAAAAATTATAAGTTAGACTAACGCTATGAATGCGTTCTGCAGTCGTCACACATGCGCTAGGCAAACGTCAAGTACGCCGGACAAACGCTATAGATAAGTTTTGAATAAGTTTGTTGTGCGTTGCAGGTAGTTAGTCTGACGCTTTGTTGTCGTTCACCGAGATATTTTTTGAAACTTTTTACAGCGACTGCCAACGTGTTCCAACGTTTTAGAAAATTATTCGAACGTTCGGCACACGTTGGCTAAAACGTTATAAATAGTGTGACAGGGCCATAAGTCTCAATTTACCACAACATCAAAATGTCAGCGTTCAGACGGGGAATAAATTCTGTTATGCATTTTACAAAGTTTGAAACAACAACTTAATCCCAACCAATAATTCAAATATAATAAAAGGTAATAACAAAACGACCGAACTTGAAGAATCAATCTGAAACGTGGAACTGAAAAAACAAAACAACGCAGACACACCGGAGAAATAAGAGATCGCAATGGTCTTGATTTAGAACAGGCCTTTAAAAATATGGTTGAACTTGGTTTTAATGCACCAAAACCTCCCTCATTCATATTATTTATCGGTACAAGTTGCAAAATATGTATGTTTTTTCTTTGTTTTGCGTCAACTCTTTTTGTGAAAACCTACCAGCCAGCAAGGCAAAGAAACACACAGAGAGACAAAAACACAAATCATTTGTAAATGCTTATTCAGACATAATCTTATGTTATATTTAGGCACCATAGTCCTGCACAACAGGCTGATATCATTCATTCTGTAACTTGTTTATTTTCACATTGCAGAGACACTTGGGTTTTGTAAAGGAACTGACAAAATGCAGTCAACAATCATTCCATAAAATTTACAAATTTTTGAAAGAAATGTAATCAAATTATCCGATTTTTCACCAATACAAAAATATTTGTGTTTGTTTTTGTCATAATATGGACACAAACCTACCAGCACGTGAACGCAAAACAAAGAAAAACTCAACTTTGGCCTAAAAACAAAACTACCGAACTTTAATGTTTGAAAAATATTTTACCTTTTGACTTTTATCTTAAATTACAAATGAATATCATGGGTCATTGTGTATAAACACAAGACAGTTAAAAAATTCTTTCGCGAAAGGTTGTTATGCAAACAATCTCAGTACGTGGTGCAAAATGTACATTTATATAGTATAACTTGTACAACGTACTTTTTCGTACAGTAGTTATTCAACATTCTTTACAATGTTGTAGGAAAATGTCAACGTTCCGTTGTGAGCAGTGCAACAAATCATTGGGGAGCAGTAGCGCATTGAAAAAACACAATATTCGACACCAACCACCATCGGTAAAATGCACTGCTTGTCCAAAAATGTTTCACTTTAAATCGGACATGAGAAAGGCATACGTTGACCCATACAAATGAATCTTCAAACATTTGTGCTCACTGTGGAAAGGCATTTGGTGTATCATCAGGTCTAACACTTTGGATACATGTACAATTGACGACTTATCCAAATAAACAGAAAACGCAAAATTATTTAATTTCTATCCAATCTTAAATCATGATTAGCCAATTCACTTGCAGATTAAGACATTTGAACCATCTAAAAAACTTTAACTTGAGTCATTTATGTGGCAATGTATTAAGTCATGCTGACAACCATTACAGATGTACATACCCCTGACCTTTAAGATACATGTATATGGTTCTGCAGCTTTTTACATAACTAAAACCATTACGTATATGAAGCTTCATACGAACGAACACACCAATAGCCATCTTACAATTACAAAAAAGGAGAAGGTTGTTGCATCCACCTGGCGGCACCAGAACTGATATTGATACATTTTTTATTTAATATTAATAAATTTAACTCAGACTGTCGTTTGCAGTTAAGACACGACGTTCATACGACAGTCGCTGACAAAGTATATACACGCACCATTTGTCTGATACATTATAAATCATGCATGTATTCGTCCGTAACGTAGATTTTTTGCATGTACCCCTTTTTCTTGGACAGCGACTTGCTTTGCAGTCCATGGCTTCGTGAATAAATTGATGAACAACCTATACAATTTCAAAAATCATTAAAAGAGCACAAAACTTTTAAAAATCATAAAAAAGTGGATTTTGCTACACGTTGCTCGTATTGAAAGTGTGCTATAGTACGAGGGTAGGCTATTGGTTTGTTAATGTTCTCGAAAATTACATGGCCGATTTCAATGTTTCAAACATAAATATTTAGCTAGTTCATTTTTCTTTATACTGTACGCTTCAGTTTTTCTATTATCATTTGTAAACAAATAAAATGTCTTACCTTTTCTGACTATATCCATCCCAAATTGTGTATTTTACCTGTGTTTTAATCCGTTTCAAGGATTTTACGTCTATGTCCCGTCCGTCAACATTATTTCTCGTCTTAATGGTTCTGCCGTGTGATAACGGAAAGACGACTTATAGGATAATGATATACACGAACAAAGATGAATAACTCTAAAATTTCGCCTTACTTAATATTTTATCTTTAATATTAACTTCACTATATTATAAACTTCAACAATTTAAATGGTTTAAATTTTTATGATTTTTTGTACATTTGGCAACCAACATAAACAGTTGTATTCGCTTTCCTAAATTAATTCTTTAAATGTCATCTATGTATATTGAAGAAGTTTTTTTTTACTTTTAAGGTTGTCTTATAAATTTACTTGGAAGAATTGAAGCGTATATATGTATTTAAAACTGAATATTGAATTAAAATGGCCTTTTTTTAAATTCGTTAGTCAAGTAAGAAATTTCAAGCAGCTGCATACGAATGGTATGACTGGTAAAAACCAGTTTGCCTCCACTAAACATGCTTATTATATGTCATAACTTGTAATCAAAACGAGAACCAAGAAAAGTTACAAATGTAAGTTAAAAATTTGTATATTTTTTGAGTGTTTTGAAAATTGCATATTTGAAAATATTTTGCAAGAATATAAGAATTGATGAATATTAGATAAACAACAGTTTTACAATTCGTTTTTTAATATCTAGGGTTTTTAAAAAGTTTTTAAGGATATCATATTTCACACGTGACTTTAAAAATGAAATAAAATCGCTTGATACCTATTCATAACTATACTTTCAATTTAGACTTGAAAGAAAACAAACCAATATCTTTTTTTTTTTAGTCTGGCATTTTAAAAGTGGTCATGTATAATATAACAGCAAACGTATTATGCAAACGATTATTTGTTTATTATACTTGTATACATGTATATGTCGTATACATTTTATACCTACGTGATTATTTGTACAAATAACGGCCAGTAAATAAATTGATAATAAAACTTCTGTCATTTTATTGATTACGCAAAAATAAAAAAAGAAAGCACTGGTGCCAAGAAAACCAACAGAGCAGTAGCAGATGATATTGAAGCGTGAAATTAATAAAACATCTTTTAATTTTAATAATAATTTCAAAACCTTATACACAAAGGCGGAACCATAGATTTTAAAGGGGTGTTTTACGATACGAAAAATGAGTATGAAAGAAGGGGTTTTCCGTGCCAATTTTGTCGAATATCTGAACAAAATTAATAAAATTTTCTGAGAAATGACGGGTTTCAACCCCCGGAACCCCCGCCCTTTAAAATCATAAAAGATAAATAAAAAATACAAATTCATGATCAGCTGTATATATGTAACTTGCCATGTAAAAAAAATCACATTTTGTTTTGCATTGGTGAATCATAAAATTATTTCCCAATACAGTCCTCCTGGTCCTAACCAGGGATCCTGGGTAAAAATCTTCATAGCTTCATATTTAACCCCAGGTCATAGCTAAAACCGTCTGCCGAGGCCAGGGCCGCTTATGATATTGACCAGGATGCCAGGTTATCTTGGTCCCCACTTAATCCGTTAATTGATACAATATTGTAGCGAGCACAGCGGAGAGCTCTAAAGCAAGACCCCGCGAAAAATTTGCCTAATAATGCTGATATTGATTTTTTTTGTCCGTATATGCTTCTGAAGAAAAAAAAACAGGTCCGCCGTGGATAATAATAATAACGCTTCTAAAAATATATTTTGTGTTTGAAAAATAAGTGGGGCAAATGTATATATTTAATACCAACGTAATTTATTTGCGCTTTTCATTCATATTTGCATGGACATTTCATAATAAATGGAACATGTAAAATACAATTAATATACAGAAAAACGACAGAGTATGCAGAACATTAACATATGGAGAACATTTTGACCAATGTGGACCCTATTTTCGTAGTACCAATGAAGTAAATATTGCCGATGTCATTATTAGAATTTGGAGCAAAACGTCACGCGCTCATTTACAGAATCAACCACAATATTCACAGCGTCGTTTGCCAAAAATTAAATTTGGGGTATTTGAAAGAAGTTTTTAAAATTATCAAATTTAATAAACATTTCATTCTTTTTTTTCTTTTCTTTCAAATGAAAAAAATTGAATAATTATGATCTGCTCGCAGCTAGGCAAGGCCTTAATCATATCAATTAGACTCATCACAGTTCCAGTTCCCGTCCGTAATGGTCCCTACACTATTCACTGCACTAGGCTTTGAGGGCTTCTTTTCAGTGACCTCTTTTTGACCCCTACTCTCTAAATTAAAAACCAAGAAATATACCTAAATGCATAACGCAACCTCATATTTATAGTATAGCCTAAATATTTCTACGTAACTTCACATTAAAAAAGTGCGTATTCATTTAAACCGATTTTTACAACATCATGAACAAATTGAATCAATATTTCTACATGTTCTAAGAAAAATTATTACAGAAAATTTGATGTTTTTATGGCTATCTTTAGCAAAATTTTGAAAATTTATTCAAATAACAAAAACATTTCATCAAGAATCTTGATGGAATTCATACAAGCCTGTAGCAGTGGGATAATCCTGATTATTTATGTCGGGAAGGATAAGCCTACTGCGAAGAGTTTGTTTACGCCCCTCATTCAACCATGCTGGGCCTATCTCACTTATAGTAAGATTTTTCAACAAGGTGAAGACCACAGTATTTTTCGGTCTGAATTTATGGTTAAATAATTGGCGATGAAGCTCATTTCTTTTTTCATTGTCAAATTAATAATAATGTAAGAATAACATTTATTGACTTTATACAAACAAAATATGTTAACTTTATATAATTATCCAGTTTGACGCCATTGATAAATTAAATTTTGAACTTAACCAAAATATGGATGTTTTGTCATTGGTTGTTGATTTTGAAAAGCATTTGAGTTGCATGCAACAATGAGATCTACATTGGTCAAATTCATACATACTAGTATTTGTAAATACTGTAACATCTTTGGTTGTATATTTACAGAAACATGTTCATTGATTTTGTATGCATGCGTTTGCTTAACCTCCAGGGTTTTATTATATTGAAAGCATTGATAACAGACCAGATTCAAATAAAAATATGTTCGGAAAATGACAATATTAATGGCTTATTTTTTATGAAAGATCATGAAATAGCTGCACATTAATGTAAAAATGTACCTGAATAATTTTCTTTTGATAAATGCGCGCATTTAGAAGCGTTTGAAAGAACAATTAAGTCGCATTTTGAATACTAGTAGTTTTACCGATTTTTATGCAAAGTGGATTTGGCGCAGCCATCTTCGAAATAATTATTAAATACAATATTTACAGTTTAACATATCAGTTAACTTATTACACTAAAGATGTGCTGTTCCGAGCATGCTATCTACGACATATAGTTTGAGATTTATGGCATTTCTATGAGCCCTACGTTTACTGACTTAAGCATTTGTCGTAGTAGTGTTCTTTACCGAGTGGTATCGTTGTATTTTTGCCCACAGCACTATGGTTTGCCGTCAGGTTTTCGATCCGTGCTATGAGCTGACGATCCCGGTATGCAAGATGATAGGGCTACCCCATTCGACCACTCTGGGCACCATCCATGTCGCTTGCTAGGGAAAGAATTCCCACCGAGTCATCTTTTACTCGTCGATTAACTGTGCCATGATAAAATTGATATTTATAATTGTGGGATTTTTATTGTCTTAATAAAAGATAATGAGATGTGGAATAAGTGTACGCGAAACAACCTACAATATTAACAACAATTTAAAAAATCCACAGCAGCCTAGCCTTCAATGTGACCAGCGGTCGCTGCTCGCTGTTTTGCAATTGGCCTGGATTAAGTTTAATTGTTTGAGGAATACAGCTTTTATATTATACAAGGACAATGATTGGCTGTTATGAACCGTGGATCTTTTTCAAACATTTGAATGCTTCATCGCAGTCGTTTTCTAAAGAAAGAAGAGAAGGCCTTTGAATTTTTCATTGACACGTTAACTTGGTATTCATTTTAATTTTGCTTATTAAGAGTTAATTTTAGTCCAGTGATCTATATATTTACCCTTTTCATGGTTTGGTGTTTGGCATGCCGGTAGTTGTTGCTTATTATTATTGAAATTTTGTTTATATTTTTATGTAAGTATTAAAAACGAAAGAATATGGAATATGTTTATTTTGTCAAGGTCGTTGTCATAGAAATTGATTCAGCTGTTCCAATTCACGACCAATTCACGATCGCGGTTAAATGAACCACAAAGTACAATAACCTATATTTTTTTTTAAAGGTTATATCTTGTATTTATGTCAAACTTACCATTTTAATAAAATAAATAGGGTTAAGAGCCTTGGAATATAGTTCCTTACCTAAAATTGTATATATGTCTGAATGATTTAAAGGTAAGCATTGTTTTAAATTTTGTCGATACAGTTGTTGTGTCAAAAAGACATAAAAATACTACTTCATTAATAATGAATTAGAATAATATGCATCAATGGATCGAAAAAAGATAATTGGATTTGAAAGACTATCTAAGGTTTGTTTTTGTTTTGTAGTATTTTAAATTTAATTAACGAACTATCATTAGTTTTTTTGCATAAAATTGTTTTGATATGTAATACTTGTTAAAAGTCTATTTAATATGTTATTTATCTTATAAATCACACTTTTCATTACCATGACTCAATTAAATTTTCTGACCTTGAGCTGAATATTGGACGAATGCCGTATTGTCCAAAGTTGAAATCGACGGACAGTTAGCACTAAATATAAAACTTTCGGCTGCAATATCACCACTTTCAAGATACACTTACTTCTATAAGACGACCTTTCTCACTTTCATGTTGTCACTTCTCACTTCCAACCTGTAATTTTACATTTCATACTTGCAAGTCAGCAGGTGAACGTTTCTCATTTCCGTAGTTTCAAGTTCGAATTGAGAAATAATATCATTCAAGTGCAAAATGTCAACTTGAAAATAAGAAATATTATCTTGGAACTAAAAAAAAAAGTTGGGAATGCTATAATGCTAACTTGGAAGCAAAAGTAATTATAATTATGATATTCAAATCTATATTATTGGTCTTTCGTGGTTGAACCACATGCACTAATTTCTATCAATGTGAGGGTCGACTATCCATATAAAAGAAGGCACTTGTTTCTATCAATGTGCAGGTCGACTATCCATATAAAAGAAGGCACTTGTTTCTATCAATGTGCAGGTCGACTATCCATATAAAAGAAGGCACTTGTTTCTATCAATGTGCAGGTCGACTATCCATATAAAAGAAGGCACTTGTTTCTATCAATGTGCAGGTCGACTATCCATATAAAAGAAGGCACCTGTTTTTATCAATGTGCAGGTCGACTATCCATATAAAAGAAGGCACTTGTTTCTATCAATGTGCAGGTCGACTATCCATATAAAAGAAGGCACTTGTTTCTATCAATGTGCAGGTCGACTATCCATATAAAAGAAGGCACTTGTTTTTATCATTGTGCAGGTCGACTATCCATATAAAAGAAGGCACTTGTTTCTATCAATGTGCAGGTCGACTATCCATATAAAAGTAGGCACTTGTTTCTATCAATGTGCAGGTCGACTATCCATATAAAAGAAGGCACCAGTTTCTATCAATGTGCAGGTCGACTATCCATATAAAAGAAGGCATCTGTTTCTATCAATGTACAGGTCGACTATCCATATAAAAGAAGGCACTTGTTTCTATCAATGTGCAGGTCGACTATCCATATAAAAGAAGGCACTTGTTTCTATTAATGTGCAGGTCGACTATCCATATAAAAGAAGGCACTTGTTTCTATCAATGTGCAGGTCGACTATCCATAAAAAGGAGGCACTTGTTTCTATCAATGTGCAGGTCGACTATCCATATAAAAGAAGGCACCTGTTTTTATCAATGGGCAGGTCGACTATCCATATAAAAGAAGGCATCTGTTTCTATCAATGTGCAGGTCGACTATCCATATAAAAGAAGGCACTTGTTTCTATCAATGTGCAGGTCGACTATCCATATAAAAGAAGGCACTTGTTTCTATCAATGTGCAGGTCGACTATCCATATAAAAGAAGGCACTTGTTTTTATCATTGTGCGGGTCGACTATCCATATAAAAGAAGGCACTTGTTTCTATCAATGTGCAGGTCGACTATCCATATAAAAGAAGGCACTTGTTTTTATCATTGTGCGGGCCGACTATCCATATAAAAGAAGTAATATGGATAGTTGAGAGAAACAAGTGCCTGTGGGTTGAACATAGAGATTTAACGTTACGTAAAAAACGACGTTTAAGGTTAGTGAGGACACCTGTCATGTGACCAAAAACAGCTAAAAATGCAAAAAACAAGTGCAAATGTCACAAATACTTTGAAACTTGTGTGAAATAGTTTCATTTGATAAAACTTAATCAAAATAAATTAATTTAACACAAATAAAATAACCATTCCTTCATAAATAAAATTTTCAAATAAAACAAGGGAGATAATCCACTTGAAAAATGACCAAAAAATTACAAAGATTTGTATTGTAGACAGAAAAATAAGCTGGTGACCCCCAGTTTTTATTGTTTTATTTCAAAATATATTGTATTTAATTGATTTTTATCAAATAAAAATAAAATTTAAATTCGTGGATTTTTTCTGTGACAAGATTTTATGCTAATTATTTGGCCTTTCCTATATAATCTATAGTAATTTTGGAAAACTTTGAGCCTAGATTGTGGGAAAACAAGCCTGGAAAGGGGGTCCAATATTTTTACACAAGATTAAGTATATACCTGATATTAATATATAAAAAAATTGGACATTTTAAATTCGGCATTATTTTTGGGGTCAGGTGTCCTCACTAACCTTAAAAATACCGATAAAGTTTACCTGTACACTGAAAAATCGGCCTGAAAGTCGTGAAAAGCAACGTCAATCTTAGTTGATTCTATGACTTTTTTCACGTAAAGGCAATGTTTACGAAACCGTACCTAAAAACGAAGTTCCTGACATATCCTTTATTTTACATCAATGCATTGCAAATATTTCAAGGAATATTATGTTAGTTTTTGGTCATAATTTGGATATCGTTAGTACATTTTTTGTGTACAAAAAGAAAAACTAAATAGTGTTGAAGCTGTTTTTCCTAAATGTCTTTGATCGTCTTTATCAATTTCCCACCAAAATTGCAGTTTTCAAATGCATTTATTTAAAAAATGACGACCCCCATTTTTTTAATTTCATATATTGATTTACATTACTAAAAAATAGCAGAAAATGAGATGTGGAATAAGTGTATGCGACACAACCTACAATATAAACGTAGATTTAACACATTCACAATATGTCTACCAATTTCTGTTAAAATCTGGATATATAATGTCATTTGACTGAATTGGTATCGTCCCATCTTAAATTTGAACTTTGAATTTTGGACTGAATGGTAGACTTAATATGTAAAAACGATTGTCTGAATTCAATTTGATGATGGTTTCTCTCTTTTTAATTTAAGTCAATTTTAAATGTCAAACATGTATAAGTAAAACTATTTTTCAAGATATAATAGCTTGAAGTTGCCATAGTAAACAAAGTTTAACATTAGTGTGACGGTATTCAACAAAAATTTCATATACAATTACAAATTTACAAAGAAAACTGAAGAAAGCACTGAACTCTATTCCCATCTTTTATGATTATAAAAAAAGATCTGTAAAAAACTCTAGTTATAGGTTTGCAATTAAACGAAATTTTATATTACCTGTTGCTTTAATTATTTGTAATTTAAGTCCTTTGGTATTACGTAATGCTATAGTCGGGGTGCAGATGGGGTTTAAAGAAAAGAGAAAAATGACCAATAATGCAGGTATGGCATAATGCCCCCCCCCAATAAAAATGTAAAAAAAAGAGTATAATGACCATTAAAAGAAGAACAGTTCCTAAACTAATAAATCCAAGAGCTCATGCTCATCATTGATATCCCCACTTAAAAAAAAAACATTTTAGTATTTGGTAAACAGCAAGAACACATAAACGGAGCATAAAATTACTATACACTGTAATACGGGTAACTATAGAATAAAGAAATATGCAAAATATTCCAGACCTTTGCATATTGTAGTATTTTCGATAAATGAAACGAAAAGTGTGCATGTTTATTCTCTATGTGTAATAACCTTATAGGTAGATGAACTATGAGTATAAAATCGGATAAAGCAAAATACTAGGCCTTTTCACCATCATTTGCGTAGAAATCTGTGACAAAAAATTTCGAACGTTTGTTCGGTATGTGTAAAATCTATGGAAGCCCCGACGTGCCACAAACAAAAATATAAAACTCGTGCGCACGAGTTTCAAACTTGAGCACACGAGTAAGTAACTGGTGCACACTAGTTATTAACTGGTGCTCACGAGTTACTAAGTCGTGCGCACGAGTTTTTTTATCTTGTGCCACGAGCGCACGATATACTAACTGGTGTGCGAGTTTCAAACTTGTGTGCATGAGTTCAAACTGATGCGCACGAGTTTGTAACTTGTGCGCATCAGTTTCAAACTCGTGTGCTCATGACAAGTTTAAAACTCGTGTGGACAAGTTTAAAACTCGTGCGGACAAGTTAATTTTTTTTTGTTCGTGGCACGTCGAGGCTTCCATAAAAATCACTACATACAAAGTAATGTATTGCCCATTTGTAAAACATGAGAAACATACAAAAAAGCACATCACAAGCAAAAGGTTCCTTAGGAATTATTTATCCAAACTCAATACATTCACTATGCTTACATTTAAAAGATTTACCTGTCTGCAGACTGAAGAAGCAGAGGTACCAATTAGTATAGGTCTTGCCCTAGAAGACCAGTATTTTGCATGTACTGGACTGTGGTCGTTTTTTTTCAGATATTTTTCAGATGTTGCTATCGTCCTATCAGCCTTTTTGCACTTCTTCTGTTAAGGAAAGACTTATAGTATCTATGGTAACAACAAACCACGTGTTAATGCGCTTAAATTTGATAACGTATACTTCTTCATGCATATCCTAGAATATAAGCGTCTTGTTTTATGCCTTTCTTATATCCGTCCGTCCGTCTGTCCGTCAGAGGCTCTACATGAAATTTTTGTGAGCTATTGTCATCGTTAAGCGTCCGGCGTCCGTCCGTCGTCCGTCGTCCGTCCGTTAACTTTTCTTCAAAGATCTTCCTCTCTGAAACCACTGAAGGGATTGCATTGAAACTTAATATACTTGTTCTTTAGGATGTCCTCTACCAAGTTTGTGAATTATATATATGTCAACCAACCAACATGGTCGCTGTTGCTAAACATAGAACAGGGGGGTCAGACCATTGTTTTTGGCTTAACTCAAAAAGTATAAGAGATAGAGAAAATCCGAAGCAACTCTCCTTGTTCATCATCAAAAGCTCTACAAATCTTTCCATTGAGTTGAAATTGTGAACCGACTCCTTTTAGGAGTTATTGCCCTTTAATCATCAAAATTGACCATTTTTGCAGTTTTTGGACTATATCTTGAAAACTGTTAGAGCTAGAGGAAAAGTTAGCATTGCAGAATTGTTTAACTCATTGAGATCTACAAAAATGATTTCAGGGTCTAAATTGTCAGATCAGCCGGTTAAGAGTTATTCCCCTTTAACTGTTTTTTTCCATTTATTTACACTGATTTTCAAAAATCTTCTTCTCTGAAGCCACTGAAGGGATTGCATTGATACTTGGTATACTTGATCTTTAGGATGTCCTCTACCAAGTTTGTGAATTATATACACGTCAACCAACCAACATGGCCACCGTTGCTAAAATAGAACAGGGGGGTCAGACCATTGTTTTTGGCTTATAACTCGAAAAGTATAAAAGATAGAGAAATCCGAAGCAACCTTTCATGTTCAGCATCAAAAGCTCTACAAATCTTTCCATTGAGTCGAAATTGTGAAATGACTCCTTTTAGGAGTTTTTGCCCTTTAATCATCAAAATTGACAATTTTTTGCAGTTTTTGGACTATATCTTGAAAACCCTTAGAGCTAGAGGAAAAGTTAGCATTGCAGAATTGTTAAGCTCATTGAGATCTACAAAAATGATTTCAGGGTCTAAATTGTCAGATCAGCCGTTTAAGAGTTATTCCCCTTTAACTGTTTTTTTCCATTAATTTACACTGATTTTCAAAAATCTTCTTCTCTGAAGCCACTGAAGGGATTGCATTGATACTTGGTCAATTTTAAATTTCCTTTATGCCGTATATAGGAATTTATAAAATAAAATAAATTGGCGGCCGAGGGTGGCTAACATGACAAACTGAATGCTCCATAAGCCATATTCAAATCTGCCTGATTATTTTCTTTTTCTGTTTGAGGACGGGGGGGTCCGTGACAATGGTTACATTCCTCCATTTCTTTCTTTTTTTTAAAATCCTCACATGATAAGAAAAGACAAAGTAAAGAAGTTCAGAATCTGTACTATATGATTAAACAGGTAGATATATTTTATCAATAGCAGTTAATTTTTTCCCATATTTTACAGACCGTATCTGAAATCTAGTACTGGGATGTATGGATATTTCTAATATAGATTTTATTTCTCGCAGTTATCAGTGCGTGGTGCCTTAATGTGAAGTTGAAAAAAGAACTCATTTGCTTCTGAATTCAGTCATTTGACATTACCAGCATCAAAGTGAAAAACGTTTTATCATCGAATGTATTACTTAAGTAAAGAGCAATAAATAAAGCTGTAAACAAATAATGTTTTTGAGATTATCAAGCGTTACTTGCTTTTTATGTCAAACTTCTTTTCTGAAGGTTATATATATTAACAACGCTGCTCTCTTTGCACTGGTCATTTTTTTTCTAAACAATATTATATTTACTGGATACAATCCAATATTTTAACACCAGATAAAGTATACCAGTATACCTTTTACTTATATATAAAAAAAATTGGACATTTTAAATTCGGCATTATTTTTTGGGGTCAGGTGTCCTCACTAACCTTAATTTACTTGAAAATTGAGCGTTGGAACTACACTATGTCCATATTATAGAAGCAAGTAGATTTTTTATTTATGATAGACAAAGTGTATTGGTCTGTAGAGTGTATTAGTTGAAAATAAGGACGTTTTTGTAGCCCACTAATACCGTTGCAAAAAGTAGCCGGAACTTTAGAAATATGGGGCATGACATCATTGATGTCCTCAAATAAGACGATCTTTTATCCACTGCGAACGTGCATTGATATTTGAATTGATATGTGATGAAAGCTCTACCCGCTAAGTTTAACGTCAAGAGGGAACTTTTAAAAAAAGGAATTAAATAGTAGCAAAGTCTGACCCCACCAAACCCAAATCATATACACTTGAGAAAGTTGTTGTTAAAATATCTGGGATAAATAACTACTTATTAGAAATTCAATTGCAAATAATAAATCCTGTAACATTCTGGGACAACATTAAGCGGGGACGAAATTATCCATTTTATGGAATACGTGACGTCATTTCCTTGTCAGAGTAGTTCAGTGTTGATAGACGCTCCCTCTGGTGATAGATTGGAGTATTTCGCGCTTCTTAACATTCAGATTCTGTCAGGTTTTGTGAGATTTTCTGAGAATCAGTGTTTTATTTGAAGCATTGGTAACAGAAGGTACATTAAGAAACCTGGCGAAAAAAAAAGGTAAAGTAGAAATATCATGCAGGATTGAGGAAAGTGAGTGAAACCCCACAGGATGGGACTCTTCTTTCATTTTCAGGTAAGAACCTTTTATTTATTATTATGAGTAGGTTTTATTCAGTAAATTTATGTATTTCTTTATCTTATTTTATCTTACTTAGAATTTAACAAAGCTTGATCAGTATCATGCATTTGGTATGACTACTCAATGGGACGATGTTGCCGAAAGCTAGCTCGGTAATTTCCGGGAAATCGTTTTTCAGCGGAAAAGACCGAATGGTGTTTAAATAAAAATCTGTGTGTAAAAATAAACAAGTGGATGAATGAGGGTTTTATCACTTATTTTGGATTTCAATTTTTATATTTTTGAATAACAGATTATGAGGTATTTTTTATAAGCCCAGAGGGTTAATTGTTTTACTTGCTCCGTGCCTATTATTTTTTTTTCACTCCGTAAAAGTAAACCTGTTCCGGTTTTATCGTCAGTATATTTCTGGCACATCTCAAAACATGCACAATGCCGTAGGGCTCGCATCTGCGATGCTCGCCATTATTACTGTCACAAAAAAGCAATATCTTTTATATTTCAACTTGTAAATGAAAGTGTGTACTGCTGATAGGAGGTTACTCCTTGAAATATCGATATACAGCATAACCAAATTAACCGTTTTTATACCCGTTTTTGGTATTCGTATATTGAACTTTTTTCTTTTAATCAGTTAGATGAAATATGTAAAAATGAACAAAAAAATTGTTGTTGGTGCTGAAGTTCTTTATTCTGAAAATGAATTTCTTAATTATGAATTTTTGCTATATTTCGATTTTTTCCCCTTACAAATTACTTAGTATTACGTGCAACATAATCTTTCATATGATGTATGGTGACAAAAGTGCCGAGTACCAAATTACTTAAAAATTCCCATTATTTCCTTTGTAAAAAAAAAAATTAAAGCCAATTTTGAATCAGATTTTGAACTATTATAGCTTTTCATTATATTTCAAAATTGAAAATGCCAATAACCAGAACATGTTTTTATTACATTTTTTGGGGTTACTTTTGACAAAAAAAAAAGAATTATGTGAAAATTCAGTTTTACTACTAGGACAATTAAAAATAATTAATAAAAATATTAAATGTGACAAGTACTTTTCAGAAAATGTTTTCTAAAATTTATGAATTTACATAAAAATGATTTGGATTTTTTTTAATTCTCTTACTTTTGTTACCATATATTTCATAACGGATAACATCTATTTCAAACCATGACATATATCCCCGTATTATTATTTGAACTTTATATTTAACTCAGTCGTACGATGTTATCTAACACCCGGAATACAAAACGGAACAGAAGGATATATTTTTTCGTAATGGTAAAAATCAAAATAATATTGAAGGTTAAAAATTGTACAAGAATATTACCACACAGAAATTTTCTACATAGACAAAAAAAAACACAAAAAAACCGGTTAGTTACATGTACATGAATGAGATATAAAAACTGCCTTTAGTCTTATTGCCTGAACCAGACTTTAATATGGAGCCAAACTGATTTTAATTCTTCCCTTATGCTCTTACTACAGTCCTATGAGCTACTAAACTTGCTTTTAGAGAGTGAATCTTTATTTTTTCTACGTATGTCTGAAAGATCAGATGAACGATTTTTTCAATCAAATAAACACACGTAGCCTCTCGGTGATGAAAACAGAAAATGTTAAATTCTTTTAATCTTTGTTCAATAAGAAAACATTGGAAAAACGGTTGGATTTAAACAATATTGCGGCTTCTTTTGTTTTATAATCGTATTCGACTTGAATTTTTATTCCATTACTTGGAACTGAAAATAGCTTGGCAAAGAAAAGGAGTTAATTGTTGCTCGTGTGGTAGTCACACCTGGTAAGCCTCACCTGGAGGAGTTCATGAGAGATGAGCAAATTTAAACTTACCAAGATTCAAGTAGATTTGGTTTTGGTAAGGCATTTTAATGGGATATGTTTTGTCCAGTGAAGAAAACAGTCAACAAGTTGGTATTTGGCATTGTATCGGTTTTGTAATTTTGTGATTTATATATTATCGTATCGAGACACAAATATTTACCCAAACCATTTTTACGTGAGGTACTTTGTGTTGCTTATTGTAGTTTATAAGAATGAGAATCGCATTGTTAATCATAATGTATCCAATGTATCCTCTTGTTGCAAAGCAGCAAAACATGTCGATTTTCCGAATGCTAAATTCTCGTTAAGATTGAACTCAATTTAAATGAACCGTTGAATTTGTAAGCACAACAAATTGCTTGGATATTGTTGAATTTTGTGCCATTCCCTTTAAAAAATAAAATATTTTTGTCCAAACACTAAGGTGTGAAGTTCACCCCTAGTAAGATCACAGGGGAGAATCGGTATATCGGTAAAAATGAGCGTGAACAATTTTCCTATGGCGGTCAAGTATTGTGCCTGTTCGCGAACAATTTTGTACCGGATCGTGAACAACGCATATTGGATTTTATTCGTAGAAGGTCAGTCTTTTTTCTTTTATAGCACGTTACAAAAAGCAAATTAAAAAAAACAAATTATGTCTGGCAAAATGGTTTAACTTAATAAATTGAAACATGAAAGCCGTTTTACTTAAAATTGAATAGCTTTCTCAAATTTTGAAAAGGCAGATAGTATGTTGATATAAAAAGGTCAGAATTTAACACATTTTGTAAACAAAACATGTGTGTTCTGCTTTATATTAATATTAAAATGCATGAAATATGGTGTTTTAGATTCAAATACCATTATTTCATTAACCAAGAGCTAAAAAATATATCTTCTTTCAAATGCAAGAGAGAAACTGGACATTTTATGTAGTTTTTGTTATTTTTGGGATCGCGAACAATTTGGCACCGCTGGTTTTGGATCGTGAACTATGATCGCGAACAATTCATTAGTCAATATCGAATGTTTTAGATAATGAAGAGTTTAAGCGTTTGAATAGATTGACATGTATATATAAAACTTATTTTTCAGGAATGAAAAGAAAGAACAAAAATCTCAGCAACAGGAAAGGCCAGTAGAAGACAAAGAAACGCAAAGTTGAAACAACACATGAAGAAATAGTTAGCAACGAGGATGGAATGATAGAAGGCAACGAGACAGATGATAGTCCCAATGACAAAGATGAAAATGGTGCCTTTGCTTTTAAAAAAAATAATTATCATAATATGTCATTTATGTCAAAATGTAAAATCACAGATTGGTTTGTCATAGGGTTTTGTTTTATCTTCCTTTACCGGATTTGACACACTGGATTGGAAATTGACAGTGCGGCGGGTGTGCTATAGCAGACAGGAACCGCTTTCTCTTCCGGAGCACCCGAGTTTACTCTGTTGATTTCTGTTCGGTTGATTTTGTTTTGTGTTTTCTCGTGCTGTTCTTGTTCTTGTTCAATTTCACCGGGTTTGCCGTTACTCTTTCGGACTTTTGACACTTTGTACCATTGGTGCCTGTTTGTCCAGATATGTTATTGGTTATTGGGTTTTTTTATTGATGAACGATAAGAATATAAAGACGTTACTTTGGACAATGAGTACCCTTAAAAAATTGCAAATTGTAGCCTTTTTGAGTAGTCTGGAACAATGCGAAACTCCTACCTTAGAGTACCAGGTGAGCAAAATTATGAAAATTACTAAAATTGCACTGTATTGGAAAGAAAAAAACATCCCTTTTTCAACAAACATTGCTGCAATTCTCATTCTATATACGTACACTGAAAAAAAGTCACCATTAAAATGTCCAATTAAAAAAAAAGGATAGAAACCACTGATCAATCAGATGAAAGCTATATACAGCTATTGAGGCTTTAGTGTAGAGATTTTGGATTTTTCGAAAAAAAAATGTTGCCTGTCTGAACAAGTTATATAGGAGGTTCTTTAAGTTGCACTATTATCTTTTACATATAATTAAAACCTTGCTACTGGACAAAATTTACAGTTTTCAATGATTTTATCATGAACATACTCATAATGATACAAAAAATTGTTATTCATTATAATCATGAATTAAATATTAAAATTATCATTAAATCGAAGGTTTAAATAAAAATATATATTATATTTAATGTGGTCACGCTGTCCTGTTCACGATCGAATCTTGCAGGTACCTAATTGTTCGCGATCATAAAAGGCAAATTCTGAATCGTTATTACACTTTTTCCCCCTAAATATTCCATTTAAGTTAAATAAATGGAATATTTTATATTTAGAGACATTTTCAATGTTAAAATCAAAATATTTTCCAGTTTTTTTTAACATATTTAAAGTTTTATTTGAAATAAATTGTTCTTTTAATTCAACTATCATGTAAAAAATGTTAGGTAGGATAGCGCCTTCACGTTTTTAGGAAAAATGGAATTTCCAAAGCAAAATGTTAAAATGTATTTCAGTAAAGGAAACAAAGTTATTTTGCCAGACGCTTTTAGTTTTTTGAATGACGTTTGTAATTTCTTAATTTTTAGCAAATTCTATGAAATCACGCCAATATGCGTTGTTCACGATCCGGTACAAAATTGTTCGCGATCACGCACAATACTTGACCGCCATAGAAAAATTGTTCACGCTCATTTTTACCGATATACCGATTCTCCCCTGTGAAGATGAGTCCACGTAAAAATTGTTTTGGTAAATATTTGTGTTTCGATACGATAATTGAAATCACAAAATAAAAAAAAAAAACGATACAAAACAGAATCCCAACTTGTTTACTTTTTTCTTCAGTGGACAAAACATGTCCCATTTAAATGCCTTACCAAAACCAAATCTACGTGAATCTTGGTAAGTTTTGCTCATCTTTCGTGAACTCCTCCATGTGAGGCTCACCAGGTGTGAATTCGAGTACAGTTTTGTTAGGACTTTTAATATTGTTTTCAATTTGTATTTATTGGTTTGTCTTTTTTTTTTTGATTGATCGCACCTTTGGTATTTCCTTGTTTCTTTCTAAGAGTATTTTGTCTGGCTTTTTGGCATCAAGTCTCGATCATAATTAATCAACGATAGAATTATGTCTTAATTATAATAATCTGTATTGTTATGATAATATCTTCCGCGTGTACGAGATCGTGGTATTTATCAAGATCCGTGTGTATTAACATTATAGATATGACATCTTAAGAAGCGTTTGTCGAGATATTTAAGGGATATAGTGTGAATTATCCGATTTGATAGCTCTTCAAAACTGTGAGTGTTATAGGGTATTTGTACAACCTTTTAAGCCTTGTAAAGTTAGTGATATTTAATGTACTAGTCTTAGCTAAATTCTCCGGTGATTGATTCGCTATCTGCTCTCGGCAGTCAACAGTCGAGAATTAGACTGCTGGCTATATATATACCTTTTTATTAGCTCACCTGGCCAAAGGCCAGGTGAGCGTATGCCATCACTATACGTCCGTCGTCGTCCGTCGTCTGTCGTCCGTCGTCTGTCGTCCGTTATCAATTTCAAAAATCTTCTTCTCTGAAACCACTGAACCAATTGAACTGAAACTTTGCAGGAATGATATATGTAATGTTTGCAACAATCCTCATTTTAAAATGATTCGATAAAAAACATGGCTGTTGTTACTAAAAATAGAACATAGGGTAAAATCACTTAAAATGGCTTATAACTCAGCAACCATAACAGATAGAAAAAATCCGAAGGATTTTGGGCACTTTAGAATCAAAAGCTCTACAAAAGTCTCCATTGGGTCAAAGTTGTCAGATGACCCTCGATAGGGGTTATGGTCCTTTAAAGGTAAAAAAAAGCATTTTTTCATGTTTTTGCCGTATAGAATGAAAACTATTGCAGATAGAGAAAAGTTGTTGCTTGCTTAAATGTTCATCTTATTAAGCTCTACAAAAGTCTCCATTAGATCGAAGTTGTCAGATGACCCCTAATAGGGGTTACAGCCCCTTAATGGAAAAAAAACAGTGTTTGTGGCCTATAGAATCAAAACTATTGCAGATAGAGAAAAGCTGTTGCCTGCTTAAATGTTCAGCTCATTTAGCTCTACAAAAGTCTTCATAGGGTCGAAGTTGTCAGATGACCCCTTATAGGGGTTACAGCCCCTTAAAAGGCATAAAATAGTGTTTTTGGCCTATAGAATGAAAACTATTGCAGATAGAAAAAAGATGGTGCTTGCTTAAATATCAGCACATGTAGCTCTACAAAAGTCTTTTTAAGGTCAAAGTTATCAAATGACCTCTTATAGGGGTTACAGCCCCTTAAAGTTGAAAAAGAGCGTTTTTTCATGTCTTTGAACTATAGAATGAAAACTATTGCAGATAGAGAAAATCTGTTGTTTGCTTAAATGTTCAGCTCATTTAGCTCTACAAAAGTCTCCATTGGATCGAAGTGGTCAGATAACTCCTTATAGGGGTTACAGCCCCTTTAAAGTTGAATAATCTAGAATGAAAACTATTGCAGATAGAGAAAAGCTTTTTCTTGCTTAAACATTCAGCTCATTTAGCTATACGATAGTCGTCAAAGGGTTGACATCTAGACCAGGTGAGCGATTCAGGCTCCTAGGAGCCTCTTGTTCTATTGTGCATCACCATTTGTCAGTACCGATATATTACACGGGGTATATATGACCAGCTATCGTTTACCGCTGGCACACTGAAAACGGTCCGAATTTTATGGTGTAGAAAAGGACAATATGATTAAAAAATCGACATCGGTCTCTATTGTCCTTTGTTAAGAGTCGTGCACATGCAGGTAATTTCTTTGGACTGTCCTCAGTCTAGTGTTAGCCATAGCCGGTATATAACTACTTGTATTAGGTGTTCCTACTGTAGATGATTATGATGGGTATTTATAGTCGTGACTATAGGGGAATGCCCCTCTGCAGCGACTATTAACTGTTAAAGACTGTTAAAGACTCGCTATGTGCCAAGGGTCGTCCAGCCCATGACACACCAATTTCAGGGGAGATAATTGAAATGTATTCGAAAATTTAGTTTTCCTTAAATGTCTCGAAAAAGAGTACTGTGACCCCATGTTTTAATACCAGAAACAAAAGTATATCCCATTTTTGTTATGTTACACAAATTATACAAATTTCTATGTCAGGTTTTAAAAACACATGCATTTTGGGATTTTTACAGTCTATACAAATTTCTTAAAGTTTGAAACCAAACTATTTCAAAAGTAAGCGATTTTATTGTATATTTTCAATACTCATAATTATGCCAATGTTAATTTAAGTTAATTAAGTTTGAAAAAAATCCTATATCAACCCAGCTCCATAAAGCTTTCTATCATAATGCAACACATATGTTTTCATGATCTTGTGATATTAATATCATAATTTCTATGAATGGATATTCTAGTATGGTCCATTATTTACATCAATAAACTGTTCCGGTATTTAACTGTGCAGCTATTGTGCAGCCAGGTATTTTGTAAAACTGTTCGGTAATTTCTGCATTAATTAAGGTACATGCATGATGATAAGACGACCAAACATTATTTGGCTCAGGAGTATTTTATCTATATTTTATGCAGGTTAGTCCTACATGTATTAATGTAGGTCGTTATTTGTTTAAGTCATGTTGAAGCACTTAAAGTTGTACACAAACTTAGATTAGGGACCGACCATTTAACCTAAAAGGAGAAGGTCTTGTTTTTTTTATACGGTCAGAAAACTTTTATCCGCGTTTTTGTTTTTGTTTTTGTTTTTGTTTTTTTTTATCTTATATTATCTTATATTACAGCAGAAATCTATGGAAGTCCATTAGTGCAAAATAAGACTGAAACATTTTTATTGATCAGGAGACCGCCACTTAATAGATGGCGGCCGCCAGTTAATTATTTGGCGGTCGCGACTTACTATCTAGCCGCCGCCACTTATTATATGGCGACCGCCATTTATTAACTGGCGGCCGCTACATAATTTTATCTGGCGGCAGCCATATGATTTATATGGCGGTCGCCACTTACTTATCAAGCGAGCGCCACTTATTAATTGGCGACCGCTACATAATTTATCTGGCGGCCGCCACTTAATTATCTGGCGGCAGCCAATAATTATATGGCGAACTGGCGGCCGCCATTTATTAAGTGGCGGTCTCCTGATAAATAAAAGTGTTTCAGTCTTATTTGGCACTAATGGGCTTGCATAGAAATCCTTCTTCAGAATTTTTTTTAACCTGTGATGCCAGAATATTTTTTCATCACAAATTAGCCTCAGAACATTTTAGGGGAAAAACAAGCTACCCTATCCCCCATAAAAGTACAAGTAATACTTTATGAAATGAGGGATCGACCATTTTAAAAGAAAGGGGGATTGATTTTTTTCCTAAAATAGGTTTAAGTCATGTTGAAGCACTTAAAGTTGAACACAAACTTAGATTAGGGACCGACCATTTAACCTAAAAGGAGAAGGTCTTGTTTTTTTTTATATGGTCAGAAAACTTTTATCCGCGTTTTTTTTTTTTTTTTTTTTTTTTTTTGTATTTTTTATCTTATATTATCTTATATTACAGCAGAAATCTATGGAAGTCCATTAGTGCAAAATAAGACTGAAACATTTTTATTGATCAGGAGACCGCCACTTAATAGATGGCGGCCGCCAGTTAATTATTTGGCGGTCGCGACTTACTATCTAGCCGCCGCCACTTATTATATGGCGACCGCCATTTATTAACTGGCGGCCGCTACATAATTTTATCTGGCGGCAGCCATATGATTTATATGGCGGTCGCCACTTACTTATCAAGCGAGCGCCACTTATTAATTGGCGACCCCTACATAATTATCTGGCGGCCGCCACTTAATTATCTGGCGGCAGCCAATAATTATATGGCGAACTGGCGGCCGCCATTTATTAAGTGGCGGTCTCCTGATAAATAAAAGTGTTTCAGTCTTATTTGGCACTAATGGGCTTGCATAGAAATCCTTCTTCAGAATTTTTTTTAACCTGTGATGCCAGAATATTTTTTCATCACAAATTAGCCTCAGAACATTTTAGGGGAAAAACAAGCTACCCTATCCCCCATAAAAGTACAAGTAATACTTTATGAAATGAGGGATCGACCATTTTAAAAGAAAGGGGGATTGATTTTTTTCCTAAAATAGTTTTTGGAATAAATAAATAAATTTTCTGACCAAAAAAAAAAAAAACCAAGGTCCCCTCTTTCAAATTAAATGACCAGTCCTTTTGAAGATCACCTAAAGAATATTTACCCCCAGCGAATCATGACCGTTAAACTTCACATACAGCTAGACTTTACTTACAGTTTATAAATGATTCGCCAAGTTTCAACTTGGATCATTTCCTTTGTACAGTAAAAACAAAAATATATTGATTGTATCAATATAACTTTATCACTCAGTGTTTGTCGTCATTAAATATGAATTTTTATGGTATAATAAAATATTCAAATCAAAAGAATATTTGAAGCGCTGTGTACCTCGGAAGAAATTACTTAACAAAAAATAACAGGGATTCCGAAATACATGCATAAATAACAGTTAAAATTCTTTACAATCTTTCAGAGGACGCTGCATGGATCTACCAATCTTCAAAAAGGACTATACAAATCTGTGGGCGGAACAAGCAATGATTTGGACTTAGATATGTTATCTACAAAACCAGACACAGGGTGGGCTTGGGTAATTGTTTTGGCATCTTTTGGTTCCTTCTTCGTCACGGGGTACGTGCAATTTGCTAGTGGGATGATGCACATTGTGCTGTTGGAGACGTACAATGCCGGCGTTTTGAAAACTTCTTGGGTCAGTGCCATCATGCTTTGCCTACTTTCAGTTGCAGGTATGTGCTTTTATAAGTAGTGCTGGTTAAGCAAAAATTATTTCTTTAAGTGCTAGAATAAATAAGTTTTCTGTGTATCTAATGATAAAATGGATTTAATCTTCATGAATCGGTGGCATATAAAAAACACACATTACAGTAAAAAACGATTCGCAGGGGCAATCAATGAAATCAAAGTCCGCCGATTTCAAACTTGACTACAGATCAAAGATACAATGCTTATGATTAAAAAATATATATATAAACTAATCAACGAAGGACATGAAAAGTCTTGAAAAAGCTAGCAAGAGCGCTGAGATTTCTCCTTATAAGTAACTTAAACACTAACCAGACGTAATACAATCTTTGCACATGACATGGGTAGGTGCGTTTACCGTCACGGTAGTTTAGATTTACTAGTTCCTTGTTCATCCATTATATAATTGGTATACTAAGAAGTCGCTGTTAAAAATATCTTTTCTAACACAACAGGATGCTCGTTGGCTGAGATTTATATCACATTTGTTTAATACTAAAGGTTTTCCCTTTTATAATTGGTTTGCAGTAATATTCTTTTGCCCATCAACCCTATATTTTCTTAAATTCAAAATCTTCATGATAGCAAAGAAAATTGTGTTATTAAGTTTTATTATGCTTTGTTTATTTATGAAATTATTTTAGCATCTTAAGATATTGCTCGCGCCTTGGCAACAAAAAAAAGCTTAAGAAAAGCTTTTCTTTTTAAATTCTAACGTCAAAAGGTCATCAACCTATCAATTGAGCCTATTATGTATCTTTGCTTATAATCTTATGAATTTTAAGTCCTAAATCCTAATCCTATTTACTTCCAAATACAGCATCGAACATCCTTCAAAATTTACAGTAAAAATGTTACACAAAACGTTACATGGTCTTGAGCTGAGCTTAGAAGCGTTGACGTAAAAGAAACCAGCAGCCCTTTTTAGAAAAAAAAATCTTAGAATCGATATTTAGATTTCAGCCAATCAGAAACTTTGAAATTAACACTTAAGGTGATTTTTACTCTCACGATTGTATTGTTAAACAATTAAGCCCTTGTCAAATTGAAACCAAAACTATTACAAATTATAAAAGGAACAAGAGCAGATTCTAGGTCTGGCTCGTTTAACAGAAAGTAGATAAGCGACAGATCTGAAAACGCATCCCACTATATTATGGGACCCCTACCTGAAGTTGTAGACCAAATAGCGAAAGCCTATGATTTATAGTTGCAGAGAAAACTGTCAGAAAAAATAGTGTGACGACCGGATGCACACACGCACGGATGGACGGGCGCTCGGCATTTCTATGTCCCCGCTCTGCGTTGCGGCGGGGGACAAAAAACATGCACCTTTTTTTCACACAAAAATGAAACAGATGTGACTATATACAATGTTGTCTATAAAACACAACAGATCAAACTCATGTAGACCAGATAAATGATATTGTCTAGACATGTTACTGTAGTACTATGTCTATGGCATGATGTTAGCAAAAAAGTGTGTATATAGTGAACAAATGCCATTGCGCCATGAACAAGACCAAGGATGCTGATGGGTCACTGATTCATCACAGACATGTAAGGGTACCACATGTCAAGAATGACCGAGGACGAACAGCTTGACATACCAACTCCCCCTCTTGTCGTATTTTTTCTCATTGCATTCTAAAGTACGGCTTATGAGAAAAGTCTGGCAACTTCCCATTAAATATTTAATTCTGTAATGATTTAAATTTCTTGACAGAAAAAATTGGTACAGACGTACATACGGTTGGAAATGCATCCAACTAAATGGTATAACTAAATTTCATATTATGCTTTAAAGACCTCGCAAGAGCTCGCTATTTATATTTTCACTCGCTCGTTCTGTGTACATAGCAGCATTTATGAATAAATATGCTCATGTGATAATATTCATTTTTTCCCACAAAAGGTACAATAGCAGGGGCACTTATCAACAGATACAACTGCAGAGTGTCCATGCTGGTTGGGGCTGCAATGTCTTCGTCCGGCGTCATCCTAACGGCATTTGTCCCAAATATCAACTGGACGTTCCTAACATTAGGTGTAATTGCAGGTAATGAGGTAAATTTGTTTCACCATATATAATCTTTTTGGTTTGTATTTAGTAATTGTTTCATGCAATGTTGATACAATCAGCTTGTTTAAAACTTACAGAATGGCAGAAATTTTCAGTCCCTTATATAAAAACGCGAAATCAACAACACCTTTTCAGTAACCTGTATTTATGATTTTTTGATTGCAAAATAAAACCCAAAGAGGGTTAAGCAATCACAAACAAACAAAAATTCTTGGCAGATACTCTTGTGTACAAAACACTTGGAAAATTGAAATTCTTAGTTGTCTTTTGCCTAAATGTATCTGAAAGTATGGCATTAAAAATATTTTGGTTTTTCTTCAGGCGTCCGTGATTTTTTCTTTATATGCAGATAGTTTAAACACCCTACAAACTGTTCGTCGGTCGTTTCGTAAAGATAACCTTTGTCACATAAAATATATACTAGTATGTTTTTTTTAAAGTTACAGAAAAAGACTTTTGGTACTTTGGGGCTTATCATGGCCACTACAATAATAAGAAATCAATAAACGAATTGACTTTAATGAATCTTGCTTTTACAGGAACGGGATTTGGGATCTGCTACAACACAGGACTTTTAGTACTTGGATTTAATTTTGAGAAGAAATGCAACTTAGCATGTGGGCTAGCTATTTCTGGGGCCGGAATCGGGCCCTTTATTATGACTCCCATATACCAATACATTTACGATACTTATAATGCTCAGGGCTACTTTTTACTTCTCGGTGGATTGTGCTTGCAATATTTTGTGATAGCATTTACTTATAGAGAATCAGAAATTGAAATCAGAGTAAAACAACTGCGAAAGAGTGAAAAACATATCCAAAAAGTTAAAAAAGATTCATATCTATCTATATTGAAAAATATTCCTTTTTTATTTGTATGCATTAGTTTATTTTTAGCCGATGTTAGTATTTATTTGTTATATATTCATTTTCCGGAATTCTGTCTCCAAACCAACTCAACAAAATCAGAAATAGGATTATTTTTATCAATTGCGGGCATTTGTAGCGCTGCAGGAAAACTACTTTTTGGAATGGCGACAAACAGCTTAGATATTGAAGAGATAGTTATGGTTTTTGGGACGTTTAGTCTTGTCGGTACTGTAACGATAATATATCCTATATTCCGTTACAGTTATGCAGCAAAAGTGATATTTTCTATAGTATTAGGAGGATATTGTGGCAACGTTTGGACTTGTTTAAATTCTATAGTGGTGCAAATATTAAGCCATGACAATTTAGCTCAAGGAATGGGGTATCTAATGATATACGTTGGATTAGGAACTTTGCTTGGTCCTCCTCTTGCCGGTAAGTACATCTTTTGTTTCTGCATTTAACTATTAAAATGAAGAATTTCTGGGTTTTTCTGCGCTTTTGTTTCGTTTTTGTTCTGTTTTGTTTTGTTGGTTTTATTTTGGTTGTTTTTTCTTTGGGGGGGATTAAAGTATATGGAGTTTTGTTCTCTATGAGCTTCCGTGAAATTTAATATTATTTTTTTTTCTCAACGAGAGAAGAAGTAATTAAGGATATTTTTATAAGTCATAAACTTTAAGAGAATCTTCTATTGATTGATTGATTATTTGTTATATGTCCTGTTAACAATATTGCAGCTTTCATCGGGACACAAACAAGTTGTTATATCTACCACAAACGTAACCAAACGTCAATCAAGTAGTTAAAAACCAACAACTTTGAAAAGCTATAAAAACAAAATATGTATATAACAACTACTTGTATAAACATGATATTTTGTGTTGTTTCAAATAGCATTTCGTATACAGCACCAAGTACTTTGATTTATTGCATACTTATTATGACCTTTACCCTTTTAGGGTTCATAATTGATTCCGGTGGAACCTACAGTCTTTCATTTGTTATAGCAGGTAAGTATGGACGACTTTTTTTACATTTACGACAAGACAAAATATATGTTATGATAGAAGCAAACATTTTTAAACCTTAAAGAAGAAAAGGGAAAAATGTTCATGACAAGCTTAAATTGCCTGCAACTTCACAGCCAAACAAGACAGACAGAATGTGCTGTACTACAGCTCAATAATTCATCGAATACGTATGAAGCAAAGCAGGGCCCATTAGGGACCGTGTCTAAGGCACTGGTTTTAATACCACACTACTGATCATTAGTCCCGTTCAGGTGTTGTTTGGTCGAGCTCCGGAATGTTATTTGCAAAGAACGGAACTTTCCCCGCCTGTATGTAGCTTCCTGCAAAAGGTTGGTGCTCTGGTTCCCTTTCGAATGGACGCAATCTGTACAGCCCAAGCGCGTCGTAAACGGCGATAAACACTAACACTTGCTGCAATAAAATTAACGATACACCTTTTTTCAATAAAACTATATTAAAAAACAACACAAGGAAAACAAGCGTAACAAAACAGCTAAGTGAATAGATAGACATGAAATAGAATGACAAAGACCTGAAACAAGACAGCTAAACAACAATCGAAAACAAGAAACAAGGTTCCCGAGAGGATAAGCAGTTCCTACTAGATACTTGCCGTCGCGTTGCAAGAAAATGTGTATGTTTGGGGGTGTGCTAGAATGGATGTTACAGGTCCAGTTTGTGGTGCAGTTTTGTGTTCCTTTTTAATATAAAAATGAAATAAACAACATGACTTATATTTTGGGTAGAACGCCTCTTGTGAGTCTTGATTAGACGAAACGCGCATCAGGTGTCGCAAAATTTATTGTCTGGAGCTTTGTTGTAATTCTTATTTTCTTATTATTCCCCCTCCCCACAAAAATACTAGTATTATTCAAAATTTCATACTTGATCAAACAAGGTCGTCAATAGTTAATGCGCTTTGCAATCACTTGAATATGTTAAATAACATACGTGAAATTGGGTAGAATGTTTTATTTAAACACGCTGAATGTGCATACTCTGAGAGCTCGAGCACTGCAGAGACTTGCTCCCCTCTATCAATATTTTTTTAGAGAAACAAAGCGTCATAAGAAAAAAAAACACATGGATGATTCTACTTGCACCACTACCCTCCGCTTCGAATTGGATTTTCTCTTATTAAACTACGTATCTTGTACCTCGTGTCAAGATTTTTTTCTTTTCAAAATATCCAGAAGCAAAGAGGCACCAATGGGGCATTCGAGTGTCAAAAGTCCGAAAGGGCAAGGACAAAACCGGTAAACACGAACAAGAACAGCACGAAGAAACACAAAAAACAAAATCAACTGAACGGAATCAACAACGCGAATTCAAGTCGTAACAAGAGTGAACTCATGTGCTCCGGAAGAGTAAGCGGTTCCTGTCTGCTATAGCACACCCGTCGTGTTGTTAATTTCCAATTCTCTGTGACTTTGATTGCATTTCGGTCTTAAAATACTTGAACATTGGCATAAAATTAAATTCATAAATATCATTCAAGTACATAATCAAACTTTGAGGATGAGCTTAATATCTGTCTTTTTTTTTATTTTTCAGGTATTTTATTCCTGGCTGCAGCTTTTCTGGGTCTATTTAGCTCTTTAAGAAATTCTTCAGATACTAAAAGAAAAGAGCGACAAATAGCTGACATTGAAATTACAATAGATCAAAACGAAAAAGATAAATCTTTACCGCTAGCAAACGGACGGATAGACGTGAAACATACAGCTCACAAAGAACCCAACGAAAACCAATGTCTCATGATAAACGGAACACTTGAGAAAAATGAAAATCAAGATGAAAGCATCGACGAACGGGAGCCTATGGAAAGCGATAAACTTTGTTTAAATAATATTGCATAACATAAAGAACAACCCAGTTTCAGGATATCTTATATAAAATTCAACTGTGATAGTATATCTTTTACATGTATATCTAAAAGTAATGCCGACCACTGGCATATATTCATATCACACGAAACATATCACGTAATAAATAAATACAAACAAATAAAATCGTTTATATCATTATTACGGTTGAATTATTTTTGTCTCATTTAACCAAGTAAAAGAATAATCTGATTAAAATCAGATCTATCAATTGTTCCCTAATGTCACTAGATGGTAGATCTAGATCTGAAGACATCCCATTCTACATTCTGTTCTGATGACCCTTTTCGGAATTCTCTGGATTTATCATAAGAAGTAATTATATTATACTTCAAAAATTTTGGAAGCTGCAATCTGATTGGACAATTCAAGAGGTCATCAGAACAGAAAGTAGAATGGGATGTCTTAAGATTTACCATGCAGTAACAGATGGGAATACTTTATTGATCTGATTTTAATCAGATTGGTAAAAGACGAAAATAGACTCTTTTCTTCACATCCCGAAATTAAGCATGCTTCTTTCGTTCTCAGGTTATATATATATGCATGTTTTGTAAAGCGAAGAATAATGGTTACGCTACATTCTCGTTGGTCATTTGAGGTATTTGTCAGAACCTTGGTAAAACACGTTGCTGATAACAGATAAGTATTAATGTAAATGTGATTTGTTTTATTTCGGGGATTTGTATTTTAGTTTTGATGTCCTTTGTTTCTAGGGAAGGTATATATATGCTCTTCCGGTCTTGTTTTTTTTCGTTTTTAAAGATATAAAGTTATTTTACCCCACATGATAACTTCTGCTGCAACAAAATTTATTTTAAAAAGTTTTCAAACTATATTTTGTTGTTTATGTAATATCTTTAGGGATCTATCGTTTCAATTCAATAGTGGGTCTTGGTTTTCGTTCATGTTAATAGACTCCAATATATTTTTAGATAATTGGCGGGGAAACTGTTTTTATATTTTTATATATAAATGTGTAAGAAAAATGAGCTTTTCTTAAATCTCTAGAAAAGAAGGCCTTTTCAAAACATAGTACATGTGTCATGTCATTTGTCAAATATATCTAAAATCAGAGACGCTTCGACCAAGCATTATAAAAGGTGAAACATGAATTTAGAATAATGATTATCCCTATTTATAAAGACCATCAGGTTAAAATCTTTAACTTACACTTTCATTATTCGAAAAAATATTTTCAAATCTATCCAGTTCAGTAACTTGAGCAATAATTTTTATTTAATATTCAATACCTTCGGTTAATAGACTCCAATATATTTTCTTTTAAAAAATTAACGATTGAGGTACATTTTTGTAATTTGACATCTAAATAGAATGACCTTCAAATCTACAAAGCTGGAAAATAATATTACATTCATATCTTTTGTTGTCTGCAGTTAATTTTCAAAAATAACCTTGAATTGAGTTTACATGGGTTCACAAATATGTAGGTTGTGCTTAAAAATACCACGACTTTTAAAACTGCAATCCAAAACTGGAACTGAATATCTGTATCTTTTATTGACAATACTCAATATACAGTTAATGCAGTATGCCATTGTTATTGGGTTATTTTCAATACTTGCAAATGGTGACCTTAAATTGTGTCCTTAATGGTTCTGGTATATGTAGGCAGTGCTTTAAAAATACCATGACGTTTAAAAACCACCAACCTGAAACTGAATATCCATACCCTTTGTTGACAAATATGCTCAAAATGCAGATAATGCAGTATGCCATTGTTCTTTTTTTTTGTACGTGTGTATTATATTGAATAGAGTCTATACGTATGGGTTCACGTTTATGTAGGTTATACTTAAAAATATCGCGACTTAAATGCACTATAATACGATCTTTTGATATTGATTGAATTGAAAGGCCAATTAGAAACGGTTGCCACAACAAACAATTTAAAAAAAAATCAAAACTAAGTTAGAACCATATTCTTTTTTAATTGCATTTGCTTGGTTCAACCAGTACTGTCAGAGATCAATATGAATGACAATCAAGTTTAAAACCTGTCTATACATTAAACAAGAGGCTCACATGCTTTTTTCTTTCTGCAATAGTTTTCATTCTATAAGCAAAAAACACTATTTTTCACCTTTAAAGGGCCATAACCCCTTTCAGGGGTCATCTGACAACTTCAACCCTATGAAGACTTTTGTAGAGCTTAATGATTTGAATGTTCAAACAAGCAACGGCTTTTCTCTATCTGCAAAAGTTTTCATTCTATAGGCCAAAAAACACTATTAATCACCTTTAAGGGGCCATAACCCCTATAAGGGTTCATCTGAAAACTTTGACTCAATGGAGACTTTTTAAGGGGTTAATGAACTGAACATTGAAATGAGCAATTGCTTTTCTGCTATAGTTTTAATTCTATAAGCCAAAAACATGAAAACATGTTAATTTAGGGGCTGTAATCCCTATAAGGGGTCATCTGACAACTTCGACCATATGCATGCTTAAGCAGAACTAAATGAGCTGAACGTTTCAGCAAGCAACAGCTTTTCTTTATCTGCAATACTTTCCATTATATAGGCCAAAAACACTATATGTTTCGCCTTTATGTGGCTGTAACCCCTATAAGGGTTCATCTGACAACTTCGACCCTATGAAGTCTTTTGTAGAGCTAAATAAGCTGAAAATCTAAACAAGCAACAGCTTTTCTCTATTTGCAATAGTTTTCATTCTATATGCCAAAAACACTATTTTTCGCCTTAAAGGGGCTGTAACCCCTATAAGGGTCCATCTGACAACTTCGAAGCTAATGAGATTTTTGAAGAGCTAAATGAACTGAACATTTAACCAAGCAACAGCCTTTCTCTATCTGCAATACTTTTCATTCTATAGGCCAAAAAACACTATTTTCGCATTTAAGGGGCTGTAACCCTTATAAGGGATCATCTGACAAGTTCGACCTTAGGAGACTTTTTTAGAGCTAAATGAGCTGAACGTTTCAGCAAACAACAGCTTTTCTTTATCTGCAATACTTTTCATTCGATACGCAAAAAACACTATTTTTTGCATTTAAGGGACTGTAACCCTTATAAGGGATCATCTGACAAGTTCGACCCTAGGAGACTTTTGTACAGCTAAATGAGTTGAACGTTTAAGCAAGCAACAGCTTTTCTTTATCTGCAATACTTTCCATTCTATAGGCCAAAAACACTATGTTTCGCCTTTAAGGGGCTGTAACCCCTATAAGGGTTCATCGGACAACTTCGACCTTAGGAGACTTTTGTAGAGCTAAATAAGCTGAACATCTAAACAAGCAACAGCTTTTCTCTATTTGCAATAGTTTTCATTCTATATGCCAAAAACACTATTTTTCGCCTTAAAGGAGCTGTAACCCCTATAAGGGTCCATCTGACAACTTCGACGCTAATGATATTTTTGAAGAGATAAATGAGATGAACATTTAACCAAGCACCAGCTTTTCTCTATCTGCAATACTTTTCATTCTATAGGCCAAAAAACACTATTTTTCGCATTTAAGGGGCTGTAACCCTTATAAGGGATCATCTGACAAGTTCGACCTTAGGAGACTTTAGTAGAGCTAAATGAGCTGAACGTTTAAGCAAGCAACAGCTTTTCTTTATCTGCAATACTTTCCATTCTATAGGCCAAAAACACTATTTTTGCCTTTAAGGGACTGTTACCCCTATAAGAGATCATCTGATAACTTCAGCCCTATGAAGACTTTTATAGAGCTGAATGAGCTGGACATTTAAGCAAGCAACAGCTTTTCTCTATCTGCAATAGTTTTTATACTATAGGTCAAAAACATGAAAAAATGGTATTTTTCACCTTTAAGGGGCCATAATTAAAACAAAAGTCTCCATTTGGTCGAAGTTGTCAGATGACTCCTTATAGGAGTTATGGCCCCTTAAGGAGTCATCTGACATCTACGACCAAATGGAGACTTTTGTAGAACTTTTGATCCTGAAGCAGTAGGGTGGCATCAGATTTCATCTATCTCAAAGATGAATTACAAGCCAAAAACAGTAGTCTGACCCCCCTGGTCTATTTTTAGCCACGGTGGCCATGTTTTTTGATGAATCAAAAATCGAAACACAACTTTGGTGCAGGACACCCTAAGGATCAATTATACCATGTTTCATTGAATTCTGTTCAGCAGTTTTAGAGAAGATTTTTGAAAAATTGTTAACAGACGACGACAGACGACGATGACGGACGCCAAGTGATGGCAATAACTCACATGAATTCGGTCCAGGTGAGCTAAAAAATGACAGAGAACATCCATTTTTGCAGAGTCATTCCTCTATTGTTGTGCTAAATCTGTCTCCCAATGTATTCTTATCAGATGGATAAATGTGCCAATTTATATTGTAATAAATTCTTCAAACTTGCAAAAAATAGCATACCCAAATATTTGAAAGAGCTGACTCTTGAGCATGTTTTAGATATTGAAAAATGTTTTCACAGCGTCCAACCTGTAATTTCAGTCTGTTCCTCAATGTTCCCTGTGATTGCTTGACAATACTTTTACGAATTTTATTTGTTTAAAAATTATATTTCCAATCACTATTCAGTTTGCCCTTTCAGATAAACAGCATTCGATTGCCAATTTGTACACTTTGGTTTTTTTGTGGCATATCCAGCAAAGATGTTCTGGGTTCAATGAGACATATTTTTTTTTATTCATGTCGATTTTTCAGCAAAAACGGACAGAGACCGGCCATGCAATCCACGTTTTCCTGTCAACGACTAATATGATCAAAGAAAGATAACTCTAATTGTCAAAGGATTTCCTTGTCAACTCGTCATATAGAGGGAGCCAGTTCGCCTCCCACATAAAGTAAATTGCCCTTAATAGCAAGAATTTGATGACAGTTTACATTGTCGCATTCAATCAGGGGATCAGACAGTACGCCCCTTTTCCCTCAAAAGTTTTGCTATTTTCGTGCAAAAATCATTTCTTACCAAAAAAAATGTCATAGACCCTGGACCGGCCACCCCTATAGAAAAAAAAAAATCGACCAATTGAAAAGATCAAAATAAGCAATACAAACTTTGAGATGGTCAATCAATTAATAAATCTATCAATTTTATACCCCCGCTTGAAAAGTGGGGAAATATAGTAAAAGGGGTGTCTGTCCGTCCGTCCGTTCGTCCGTGTGTCCGTGAATTTGTTATACCTCAGGGTACCCATCTTTTATACGCAACTCCTTAATCCCTTGATGGATTTTCATAACACTTTCTCACAATCTTTGTGGCATAATGTAGATGTGCAACTTTTATTTTAAAATTTGATCAAAATGATCTTTTGGGTTTCCCATAGCAAAACATGGGCTTAGTTGTTTGACTATAAGGGGGTACCAATCTCTTATATAGTGATAAGGGTGTTCGTCCGTGCGTCCTTCTGGTGTCCGTCCTTCCGTTACAGCTCAGTGTAGCAATCTCTTATCCGTTACTCCTCCTCAACCCCTTGATGGACTTTCATGAAACTTTCACACGATCTTCGGGACATAATGTAGATATGCACGTTCTATTTCAAAAATGAACAAAATGATCTTTGAGCTTTCCCATAGCAAAAGATGGAACTAGCTGTATGACTATACGGGAGTATATCTTATCAGCGATCCTCCTAAACCCCTTGATAGATTTTCATGAAACTTTCACACAATCTTTGCGGTCGACATAACGTAGATGTCGCCTCTTATTCTAAAATTTGTTCAAAATGATTTTTGGCGTTTCCCATAGCAAAACATGAATTAAGCTGTTTGACTCTAGAGGGGCACCCATCTCTTATCCGCAACTTATCCTAATACCCTTGATGGATTTTCATGAAACTTTCACAAAATCTTTGTGCCATAATGTCGATGTGCGCCTCCTATTTTAAATTTATTTTGATCATAATGATTTTTGGGGGTTTCCCATAGCAGAAAATGAAATTGGACTTTGCTGTTTTACTATGATGGGCTACCAATCTCTGATCCGCAACTCCTCCCTTAACCCCTTGATGGATTTTCATGATATTTTCACACAATCTTTGTGACATAATGTAGATATGCAGCTCTTATTTTAAAATTTTATCTGACTGATATATACCGGTATTATTTTTTTTTTGGGGTGGGTATTTATTTGTTAGCTGCCGCTCACAGTTTTTTGTTTTTTTATAATGTGATAAAAGCAAAGAGGCATCAATGGGGCATTCGAGTGTCAAAAGTCCGAAAGGGCAACGACTAAACCTGTACACAGGAACAAAACAGCACGACGAAACACAAAACACAAAATCAACCGAACGGCAATCAACGCGAACTCAAGTCTTGGACCAGTATCGGACTTTGCAACATTTTTTTCTAGAACACCTGTGAGTTATTTAATTGTCCTGATGGAATTTTGAAAATGCATGAAGTTCCTGGGAAAACTGTGAGGATTTTTTTTAATGACGGAGGAGCCTGAGAAGACGACGGATACATGTAATGCCAATGTTATCCCTGCCACTTTTCAACACATTGTGGGCTAAATTAATTTTGACAAATAACACAAACTTTATAATTGAAAATAAATACACAAAACAATAAATATCATGATAAGTTTAAATTCTGACACCCATTTTCCAACATAATTATTGTTCATCATGTCATTCATGTCAGTATGTACACCTGTGTTTGAGGAAGTAACGCAATTTCCCCAATCTAGAAAACGAATGAACGAAATTCAATGTATATTTTCTGAGTTGCCGATTCTGCAATAGCACTAATTCAATAACCGACTCTGGCTTCTGATGCTGATATCGATATCTATCGAATGTAAACAGAATTGATATAGTAGCACCATTCATCTTCTGAATCTGACGTCTCGTAATATTCGTCTTTGCCATAACCTGGTATTTCGTAGATGGTCTGTGTTTCATATACGTACTCATCATCCGCCTCTTCTTCAGTTTCACTGTAATCGTAATTTATAAACCCTCCCGGATCACCTCGTACATTTACATGATAACCTTTATAGCCCCACTTGTGTTCGGGAATCCAGTTAATTTTACGAGCCTGTATAAAATTGATCTCCCCGAGATCCTCCAATTCCTTGAAGACCCACAGACGTCTATTGTCGGTTGTCAAATATCTCCCGTCTCGTAGGCGTTTGACGGAGATCATCGGTAGATCCTCTACTTCCATTTCTCCTGTGACGATCATGTCCCGGACATCGCCGATAAGGTTTCCGTCATAAAAGGCTGGACGAATTGATCTCTGGGAGAACATGATATCGGACGGCCTTAGAGTGAAAATCGGCATTGTTGCTGAATGAATTACCAATCTAAAAAAAGAAGCAAAATATATGGAATATTCAAGATGAATGAAAAACCGCAAATTACATGTATATGAAATACTTAAAATATCGGTACTATGCCTATCCTAAGCCAGGCATCTTGGGCAAAGCTTTTGTTTGTTATTGTCGTCTTGGTGTTTTCCGTTTCTTGTTTTCGAAAGACTGGATTTGAATTGTGTGCATTTTATTTTGACCCTGGGCCAATCGCTTCGTTGAAGGCTGATGGCTTTTCTTCTCTGTGGTCTCTATAAATTGCCGCTGGTTCGTGTTAACTTATTCCACATGTCATAAACTTCCATATGTTCTATAATTTGTTTGAAACATGTCTTATATACATTTATCTATATGTGTTCATACATGTACATATTAAAGTGACTTTGGTGTAAAAGGTAAATGGACGACTAACGCATTGATTTAGTGGTTAATTCGCGATTTCTTTATAGCATCTTCAATACGGTATGGTTATCGAAAACGGAAACTATAAGGATGCAATGCCAAGCCATCCAAAATGTGTGAAGAATGACAAACTTCTGACACCCGAGTGTACATGTTCATATGTAGCTCACATTGTCACAAGACAGTGAAGAAAAAGGTAAAACTATAAAAATTATTAAGCAGAGAAAAAGATGATACGAGCTCGGTTTAAAGCTCAATAGAGCTTATGTTGACTGTTTATAAATCTACCGAAATGAAATAAATTTTTCGATGCTGTGTATTCGTATGCGACGGGAAATGAACAGAAGATTTGACTGCTACTGTCAAAAAACTTGCTCCATTGCCGATTGGAAAGTAATCTTAGTAATCTAGCAACTGACGTTTTAACACCCGCTGTCCGCGGCAAGGGTATTAATGTAAATAGATAACCTTGACCCTAAAGTGTTCTCACCGAGCCTCAGAGCAGCCTACCCGCCATTTAATAACATTTTGATGCACATTAATATATCGATAAAAAGGGACCAAGTCTCGCCCCTTGTACATAAGCTATAATCAGTCGAGGAAATTAGGATTTTTTTTGGGGCAGGACATTCGGTCCTATCATTGGTCAAGATTTACAGGACCAAATGAAAATATAGAGGTCTAAATTGGACATTTGTTTTGAAATACTGCTAACAACAATCGGAAATTCGGACCTGTGAAAGGCAAAAAAATACCAGACCGAATGAGTTTTTACAGGCCTCGGTCTGTCGGTCTTGACTGAGCTAATGAAAATTAGAGCTGGATAAACTAAGAAAGATGTTAAAATGTTTACACTAATCTGTCTTCAGCATTATCATTGATGTATAGAGTTCACATCAATTGTATTTAAGATTTCTTTTTATTAAATGACACACGCAGCAAGGAGGATTATATTTAGCAATTATTGTTTTTGCAAAAAAGTGGACTATAATCGGGGTTGAAAAATACACCATCGCAGATTGAACATAGAAGTTGAGATCTCTGAAATCAATTGCAATGAAGTGTTCTTCGATAAATGCCCCGATAAACGCAAAAAGACCCCCAAACCTATGTTGTTTTCTTTTTCTAACAATTCATACTCACATTTTAAAATGTAAACAAACTATGTTGACACCAGCGTGTGAGTTGCACTTCACAAAAAAGTAACTGTTTATCGTAAACGGACTGGAAACGGGGCCACGAGTCCGAAAAACGAGGACCACCCATCTTTTGTAAATTTATAATAATTTTTGCATATTACACTGTAAAGATGACTACCCCCATGGACCGGAGATAATTGACAACCGGCTAGAATTTTTTCTTTAAGGGTGAATATATGTACATGGACCATATTCCCGGCCAACTATGAGATTTTTTACCTTAAAAGTCAGTCATGGGTCACAAATGATTGACTCAATGCCTTAAAATATTAGGCGAGCGGCGGATATCGAAAAAGTCGTCTAATTTAAAAGTTTAAATTACCCAAAAACCTCATGAGATTTTTTGAACTCAAATAAAAGGTTGATTATTCTATTTTATGAATATATATGTTTGACAAGTCGAATATGGTCAGAAGATAAAAAAAAACATTGTTTTGTCAATGTACCCTAAGAAAATCTCTAACGGCTTGATTTTTAAAATTATTTTTTTTACCTAAACAAACACACAAGAAAAAAAATTGTAAATCACATCATGAAATATTTTGCCCAATTCTTTGTTTGCAATTGAAATTTTCAAAAACAATAATTGCTTTCTACAATTTTTATTGAATTTAAAATCACGAATAAAAGTAGCAAAAATACACGTTAATTTTAACTTGTGCAACATTAATTGTCATTAAAATCAAACAAATTGTATACTTAGATCAAGAAAATGTTGTAAGGCTACTTTTTAGTTAAAACTGCATACTTCTGACGAATGATAATAAAGTTATACTTAATTGAATATGTACGATTTTGAGAAAATTGACTGCAGATGACTCGGAATCCTGTCGGAGTGTCCCGTGTTTACATTTTATAACTATAATCTGATTGATTAGTAATTGTAAGAAATTTCATTTTTGGTGTAATCAGGCGCGTAGCAACCCGTACGCAAAAACGCAGTTGCGTACACATGGTCAAATCAGCAAAAATAAAAAATACTGTTCTTAAACCAAATTTAGCGAAAATTCTTTACTGTTCACCCTTTCTCCACTGGTCACTATCACCTCCTACAGAATTGTTGATAAAAATATTACATTTTTTACCCACCTATGTCATGTAAGTAATAAAAACTGTCAAAGGGCACACTTTTCGTTTCCTAAATGAAATAAAAGACTTAAACTAGAGCTAACCCCTCCATATGTTGCTAGGAGGCTTTTCAATTTTGTTATTTACAAACTGTTTATACATGTACCTCCGCTTGAATTTGTTTATGTAACTACTTTTGATAGGATGAATCATTGTACGCACGCCCGTTAGCCATGTACCCAATATCTCATTGCAGCGTTTCCTAATCCTCAACTCATACCCATGGATTTTCGTGAAACTCAGTTTACACAATCTAGCTGTGCACCTCCCATGTATAAAGTTCTTCTGCTTTATCTTAGGGGTGCAAGTGGTTCTTACAGTTTTCCATTTTTATTAAGTATTAAAGGGGCATAAAATTTTTATTAAAAATAAACAAAAAACAAAACAAAAAAGCCATGGCCAGGGGATCGAAATCCCGTATTTTCAATATCCGATCACATGGTATTTCCTATAAATATTCCATGATCAAAGTGCTCATACTGAAAAGATCACAAAATTCCGTAAGGACAGAACACAGCTACAGCTAGGAGTAAGACCGAGTAACATAAACATTGTGATTTCAATGACTCTTAAACCCATCCACATCGTTTTTTTGGATCTACATAAGAATTGTATGCATTGCTTTAACTTAAAAATAAATTTGTTGACTTGTTTAATTTTAGATAAAATCGTTGTTTGGCATTTTAAATGAAACGGATATAAAAAATACCGTCTTGAACACAAACATGAGCATTCATAGGTCAAGAATCTCTACAGTATAGGAAACTTAAAGCAATGACTACACATAGTTCTATTTTTTTTTTGTAAAATTAAACAGCTATACAAAAATTATCGATTTTATTTAAGTCTGTATTTAGGGACCGACCAACTTGTAGGAAGGAGGCATTGTTTTTTCTGATCAGAATTTTCGCGCAAGAAAAAAAATCTTTTTTAGATAGAAGATGAGAGTTGAAATAAGTGTATAAGAAACAACCTAAATATATAATAAGCAGCTATTCAAAACAACCATCGGCCTTCAATGTTGGCATGACAATTTTTTTCATAATAAGCATAATTTTATACATCAGGAAACCTTTTGCAAAGTATTTTTTTCCTATAAACTTCAGATGCCACAATATTTTTTTTTACTAAAAATATTTTTTAGGAAAAAACCAAGGCCCACCTTTCAAGTTAAATGGTCGGTTCCTTATCACGGAAAACAAAAAAATTAGCCTTCGTTTTTGCTAAATCCAAGGAGCTTCCGGGGGGCTTCGCCCCCCTGGACCCCCTACCAGGGCTTTGCCCTGGACCCACTGGGGGCCTTAAGCGGCCCCCAGACCCCTCGCCGTACCTTTGCGTATTCTTCATTTATGCCTAGCTACGCCCCTGGCACTAATTATGAAGAATATGTGCTAGTTTTGGGTTTGTGTGAACAAAATAAACTTATTTTTTGGTCTTTGCTTTTATTTTTAACCTGCGATGTTTGATAAAAGCAGAGTTTTAAAAAATTGTGAAAGGTGTACTTGACTTTTGAGGTGCGTTTGTTATGTTGAACTGAATAAAAATTCGATTGAAAAAAATAATAAATTAATGCCGTATATTTTGTCGAAAATATTTGAAATTATGTTACTAAACTATCTATTTGAAACTAAAAGTATAAACTGTGAACGTAAGCATCCAGGGGCAAATCAAGATATTTTCGAAAAAAGGGGGAGGGGTCTACAAAAAGCCCTGCTGTTGAAGATGTTAATGACAGTTTTGCCTGAAATCTATAAGGTTTTTTTTTTTACATTTTGTCTCTAAGCGACATTAAGGGGCTCCCGGAACACCCCACCTGCTAGAGCCGTCATTGTACAATGATTTGGTAGTCTTTTGAACTTATGACCGATGCTTAAAAAGTTCTAATCTTTGAGCTCAAATTGCACAATGTTCTGACCATTTTAGAGGCGTCAAACTAATATGTTCTGAAAGCCAAAACTTTCATCTCTCTATTAAGTCCAAAATATCTCTCAATGTTTGTTATCAAGTAATAAAACTTAAAAGTTTTTAAAACCTCTAATCGCCACTTAACTCTTATGTGTTTTTAGTTAATTTTTCGATGATTTTCTTTCTTTTTTCAGTGCAAAGTTATTGTTCTCAACTTAACTAGTTGGATTAAAGATATTTTTGTTGGTTTTTTTATTCATATTCCGTTTTAAACATGTTAATGGTAACTCAAAACACTTTTTATTAAAAACCTATTATTCTGGTATAATCCACAAATGTCGTGTTTTTGAGTCAATGAACACATTTGAATAATTTATTTTTGTTACAAACGAAAGATATTAAGTTAATGTTTTGCAAATAGAGGAAAAAAGTAAGTGAAAATGTGAATTCTTTTTTTTCGCAATTGAAACTTTTATACACAAAAATCATAATAATTTGACACTTTTCTAAAAATAGAAAAAATGACGTCATAAATTTCTTCAAAGAGACCAAAAGTGAATGATTTATATTCACTTATAAATGTAAGTAATATTAAGTCTTTATTTTCCAACTTTAAACCACATTTTGTAACACTTTAGTTGCCTTAATGTTTGCAGACTCAAACTTTTAGATTTTGGGTAGTGACTTTTGACCTTTAATTTTTTCATGTTCTGACCAGATTTCAAATGGCAAACATCGATATTATTAAAGCTGAAATATTAAACTATCAATATTGTTAAAAATATTCCATGAGGTTTTTGGGTAATTTAAATTTTTTTCAAGACCCTTTCCACCGCTCGCCTATATATACTAGCCCAAGAAAGAAACGATACCCAGTTACTTTTAAAAATTTAGTTCATATCTGAAAGGGAAATATTATGTACAAAATAAACATGTATAAACATTTTTTATGCCCCCGCGACGACATGTCGGGGGGCATTAAGTTTTACTCATGTCCGTCCGTCCGTCCGTCCGTCCGTCCGTACGTACGTCCGTACGAATTTCCGTCAAGCTTTTCTCAGAAACCGTAAATGGGAATAACTTGAAACTTGGTAGGATGGTTCAGTATTACAAACAATACGTCCTAAGTGAATTTTAGACCTGTCGGACATCTACTTCCTGTTTGGGGCTGGATCGATACCAAAATCGACATGAAAATTTCCGTCAAGCTTTTCTCAGAAACTGTACATGGGAATGACTTGAAACTTGGTAGGATGGTTCATTATGACAAACTATATGTCCTAAGCGAATGTTAGACCTGTCGGACATCTACTTCCTGTTTGGTGCTGGACCGATACCAAAATCAACATGAAAATTTCCGTCAAGCTTTTCTCAGAAACCGTACATGGGAATGATTTGAAACTTGGTAGGATGGTTAAGTATGATTAACTATGCGTCATAAGCGACTTTCAGACCTGTCGGACTTCAACTTTTTATTTGAGGCCAGCGGGGGCATCCGTGTCCCATGGACACATTCTTTCTTTATTTAACGATGCTTTGAAGGAAAAAAGTTTTTGAAAATAATCGAGTATGACGTCATAAGACGTCTTTAAAATTTTGTTAAAATTTTTGAAAAAACGACAATCACCATAGAATTACTTGGAAAATGGTAAACATTTTGGCATAAAGTTATTCTTAAAATGATGGATGACGAAAAGTGAAAGGGAATAATTTTCCCAAATGCCTTAAAAAACATTTTAATTTTTTATTGCAAAAATGCCATTTTTTACCAATTTTTGTTTGAAAGTTAAAATCATCAAAAACTGGATTGATTGACAGCCAAAATCATCCGAAACATTTCCATTTAATTTTTATAACGTTAAATTAAAAATTGAAATAACGTGCAAAAAACCTTAATTTTGCCCAAAAAGTGCAATAAACAGAAGAGACGAAAATGTCGGTTACTTTTGGTTTGTTAAATGACTTTTTTTGATTTTTTCTCTTGTTTTGTAATCTTCTAGGTCTTTGCAGCAAAACGTTTTTGTTTTAAACCTCTGACAATCAGTTAAAGCTCCGTACTGAGCCTTCAACATCAATGTGTTAGCGATTTTTACCAAATTTTCAACTTTCAATTTCTACAGACCTAAACTCGCAAGCTCCCTACACCATTTGTCCTGGTTTGTATTCATCATTTGTTCTGCAGATGTAGTCCAATATGTTATTCCCTCGTTATGTGCAAAATATTGTACAACAATTATCTACTGTTTTGAAAAGATGACATTTTTATTTTGGTATCGTTTCTTTTTTGAGCCAGTATATAACGTTACACGTGTTTGACACACAAATATTTTATTTAGAATGTAAGTAAAAAAAACTTGAATTATTAGCTTTAGAAACATTGTTCGTTTACACATCACAGACACTTGGAACAAAGATTTTACGTTATAACCCCAGCCAACCCTTTTCCTGCATCTTTTCTTGTCATTTTTTCATCAAAATATTGCTATATTCTTATCTATCATACTATAATGCAACATCTTTTTTCTCGGCTTATTATATTTCAATATACTTTCAGTTTAAATAGTCTGTAGTTTTGTCTATCTCAGTTTTTCATCTGCTCAAGTGGGAGTGTATGTGTTGGTGTTTCATCTGGGCCATGTAGGGCAGTCAGTTTTATTGATTGAGGAATCTGGAGTATACACGAAGAAAACCACTGACATGGGCGGGTAACTGAAAAACTATTCACATACAAGCAGGGAAGTCCTGTTTTTGTAAATTACAAGCGGGAATCGAACACAACCTGAGAGGTGATTAGCTAGTGATCAATAGTGTGGTAATTAAACCAGCGCCTAAGGCCACTCGGCCACCCAGGGCCCCCAACCTGCTCATGTCATCTATCTGAAAACAAAATTTCAGAAATATTATTAAAGTCTGTGCAGCGTCTGATGCGCGTTTCTTCTATAAAAGACTCACCAGAGACCCTCCAGCAAAAAGTTGTAATACAAAATACAAGATAACAAACAGGGTATAAAAACTGTCAGCTGTTTATGCATCATATTCAATGACTGTAATTGCAGTTAGGGGCAAAAAGTGAAAGGTAGCAGATACCATTAATTTTGGGCCAAAAGGGTGATATTTTTTACGGTAATTTATTTTGGTCTACTTCTATAAGAAAATTGATTTTCTTGTGAAATGTGGATGAAAAATCCACCAAAGGCTGCATGTGTCCAAAAAGTTTGCTAGTCCACCATGGGCTGCATGCATCCAGAGTAATTGACTATCCTTTTTAGGCCTAGAACGTACAGGGTCCGACATGTTGTGCATGATCGTATCATGCTGCGCTCGGCGAAGCTTTTTATTTTATTTGGCATGTAACTTCATTGTACTTTATTTGGAATAAAGCGATTTTGTGTTTGAAACTCTTCAACTTATATTGTTAAGCGCCAACAATTTTATTTTTCAAGGAGGGGTATGGGATTTCTATAGAAAAAAAATGTTATTTCAATTTGAGCTTTTTTTTTCATTCAGCGTCTTATTAGTATCATGGAAAATATAATGATGCATGGATCAAAATGTCAAATTTGAAATATTTCAGATGTACAAATTATTACAGTTCAAACACGAAGTTTTATTATTAAGGATAAAAAGAAACTTGAAGGAAGTTGTGTCATGGTTGATTCATACATTTAAAGTAAATGGACGTCTTCCAGAGAAGAATAGATTTTGGATTTCTAAATTTCGTACTTCAAATTTACATTTACCAATTGAAACGGGACGCTGGGCTAATATTCCAAAAGCAAACCGTATCTGCAATTTGTGCCATGAAGAAGTAGGAAATGAAATTCACATTCTCTTTCAATGTAAAAATGATATTGTAATGCTGGCGTCACACTATCCCGATTTTGACTCCGATGGAAACACGATTATGGATATTTTCAAAATCGGGAGTGATCGTATTCAAATCGCGCTATTCGTGTTGCCATCTTTTACCATCGTAGCATCGTCGGCTGAAATATTCCAACTTCGGGAGCAACTTCGTAATGCCTTCCTAATTTTTTAACATGTTAAAAAACTCCCGAAGGTTCGTGCGAAGGTCCTTGTTCGTGTTGTGTTCGTTAATCCATCCTTTCTATCGTAATGCCTTCGTGAAAGCATCTACTGATTTCGTGTTGCCTTCTTAGTGTCGTCGGCTTAATTTATCTAACGATGGCGGCACGAATAAAACAAGAAGCTCTCCGAAGGTGGTGCGAAGGAAACACGGCGTCGCAAACACCTCGCTTTGTATTCGTATATCCGTCGTAACTAATGTAATGGTATAGAGTAATGGCATGGAGATGGAAACACGGTACTGGTCAAAGCACTACGATTTCTGAAGTAAAAAAATATCAAACGTGTCAAAAGTGCCTTATAGGGACATTTAGTAATCCATTTCAGTTAGGGGCGTGTTACAATAAATCGTTTAGAATAGGAAAAGTTAGTACATGTATATTATAGCTCTGATTTTCCCCCTCATAATTAAAATGCAGCAGGAGGAAGACTTACAAGACAGCAGCTTATGATACAAGTATCCTCATTAATTCTTTATTCATAATTTTTTTTTTAGTTTCGAAAAATTGATAAAGGAAATTAAAAAAAAAATTGAAACTAGAATGATTAGTCTCAAAAGTACAAGAAGAAAAGACAAAACAAAGCGAAGACAGTCTGGATCTAGAATCTTCTGACACTTTTCTTTTCGTCCTGTTCTTTCCAGCCAGGCGCTTCCCTCGATCTAGCTCTTTCGCGTCCTCGTCCAGGCTTTTGTGGCACCTTTTAATGCTTCAATTTCAATATCAGAAATAAAGGTTTAAACATTTTAAAGTTTAACTGACTTTAGTTTTTATCAGTCCCCTACCGACAAAACCCGAAGGGGACTTTAGGTTTGCGCTCCGTCTGCCCGTTTGTGTGTCTGTCCGGCCCGGCCGTCTCGCTGTCACAATAACTTTTTCGCACTTTTTTTAAACCTTATATCAATGTATATATAGATATTAAATTTTAACCTGATTTTTGGTATGTGAGTCTTACCATGATGAGTTAAAGATAAAGTTAACGCTTTGTTCCGGTCCGCAATTTTTTACAGAGTTAGGACCCTTTGAACTTTGGAATTTCACTGATATATCAGTTTCCCACACGTTTTTCTAAACTCTTAATTATAGCGTGCACAGCTCGTAGCGGGCACGAAGTGCCCGCGAGAGCGGAGAGCTCTACAGCAAGTTCCCGCGAAAAATTTGCCTAATGCTGATATTGATTTTTTTTTCGTCCGGATATTGCTTCTCACAATTTCACGTGCACACAGGTTCGATGTGAATTTGAAAATAATTACCAATTTTGCTATAAATCGCCTTCCAGAAATTTTCTTTGTAAAAATAGAACAAGGAGAAAAATATTCTGGTGACGATGAGTTACTTCATCTTTTAAGAAAAACAAACTTTATTCATTTTTTTACATTTTCTTTTTTTTTACGCTCATTCGCCCCAAATGCCTCGTCCCGAACTGAACGTTCTAGAAAATAAACTGATTAAAATAAAAATAAATACGATCGAAACAGTGCATCAAAAGTGTAAGTGCCCACGTCTTTTCGGGAATGGGGTATTTTGAATTCTAAACGATTTTATTCCTAAATTGAGGCGTGGAACTCAGTCATATGAGGGCCAAAAAGAGGATTCATCTTTGATGTTTCATGGTATAGGGGAGCTTTCTTCAACTCAAAAGGTATGTAAAAAGCTGTTCATTGACATCTTATATTTTTGCTATGCTCACATTTAGGCAATGCCTATATCATATTAGTTATTAAACTGCTTTTTGGTATGTACTGTATGCCAGTCCACCACTACGGGTTACTGAGATCAAGTTTACATTCCGTTTCGGTCCACAAATATTTACGGGACTTTTGGACTTAGATACCGGTATAGGACCGGTAACGAACTTATGTATTATAAGGTGGACACGCTTTGTTCAAGAATCGTTCGCAACAGCTAAATTGTTGTACATGGTTACAACATATTCTTATTGTTTCAGATTATGTGTGCTTCGGTCAACTCACACGAACAAAATAAGATAAAGTAGCGTCATCTTTTTTGTTCTATCTTAACAGGTTCTACATATTAGCTTTAGATCAAATGTCTTATCTACTCTTACTGATCGACATCAGGGACAGCAGGGGTTTGCTTGGAGAGCCATCGTTTTAACTTGTCATCCATAAATACTAATTAGAGGCTGCAAAGGACAATTTATATAGACTAAATTATATAATCTTATTGCAAATTGCGTTCTAATATTTCATACTTCGTATACCTATCGTGACGCTTCGTAGACCAATCGTATGCAAAACACGACGTCGTACAGCCGTCGTATAAATTCGTGTCTCCTTCGGATCTAATTCTCGACTAATCTTGATAACATCGTAACAACTTCGTAATCGGATCGCAGCTATTCGTATGTGCTACTTTTCCGATCGCTTAGCCATCGGTTCTAATCGTATACCCTTCAGTTTTGATTTTGATTTTTAGCAAGTTCGGGACTAACTTCGCACGAAGTTGAAATTTTCACATTCGTGTGTCCATCGTATGTCAAAATCGGGACAGTGTGACGCCAGCATAAAGGATAATAGAGCAAAATATATTCCTAATTATTATACGATTAATCCAAATTACGACAAAATGAAAGGTCTCCTTACACTTTGTAATGTCAAGGTTTTAAAAAGCCTGTCATTATCTATCAAAAACATTTTTGCATTATTGTTTTGATTTTGCCATATTTTTCTAAACCACTTTGTTCATACTCGTTCTGTTATTTGTATATAAGTTGTATTTATATGATATGACCTCATGTAACACATGTAATACTGACTGTGTCTGAGTGTATCAATTAAACTTGAAACTTGAATAAAGCTAGGGTCATCTAAAGAATAAGTTTCCCCTCATTCTTTCAATTATAGAACATGTAAATTAAAGTGGCATGCCTTTATCTGAAATATTGCATGCTTTATACATAATTGTTCATTCTTAAAAAAAATATCTCCCCATTTCAATATCCAGATTACTTATACGGAGTTTTGTTTCATAAAAATAATCCATCAAAATATTTATGAAAAGATAAACGATAAATATGAGTTTTTACTACATGTACTTCCAGACCTGACCAAATTTTCTTTCACATACACACATGATTCTTTTTTTATTGTTGACATAACATATCTTTTTTTGTAGGCAAAAATATTCTTTTTGCGCTTCTTTGCGCCTACTTGGCGCTTCTTGTCGCTTCTCTTGGTGGTTCTTGTCGGTAAATAGGCGGACCGTAATTTCCCACTTAGTCGAATTCATTTTTTTCCGGGTTAGTAGAATAAAACAATCTGCTACTAAGTAGGAAATTTCCGATTTAAGCGCAAATCCGGGATAGTAGTATAACAGACGTGGTTGTTTCACAAATTAGATCATATTAAGTGAACCGACTGAAGCATGACTGACAATAAAATCAATTTGTGTGCCTAGCCACGGGTGATACTTATACAGAACATAAGCCTGATAAAATCACAAAGTATCATTTAAAATAAATAAAAATAAAAAGCGTACATGTTATTTTTCCCAAATTAAAGATTACAAATAACTCACTTTTACTTCCTTCTAATTTTACCACTTGTTTCCGTTGAAATAACAAGATGTCAGTTTCATTTGTTCGCTCATTTTTCCAGTTATGTGCTTTTAACTGTTTAATTGTTTATTTCCAGGTATACATATTGAAAGGTAAGCTATTTTTTTTTATAATAACTAGTATTTTACATTCATGCTTGGTACCCGTCAAAAATGATAATTACAAATGTACCGTTTACATTTTCAAATTCATCTTTATTAGTGGAAAAATCATTCTTCTAAGTACATGCATGACATGATTAGAATATGGTTAACGCTTTTCAAATTACACAGCCGTCTCAAAGTTGCGCGTGAATGTTGTCCCTTAAAGTGTTAACGTTGCCGAAGTTGTCATAAAGGTAGTTTTCAGCTACAGGCCAACATCATCATCATTATAATATTATCGTCATTTTCATCATCATGGTAACATTAATTCCCTCCTCGTCCACCTCATGTCAACAACTTGACCATTCCTTCAGAAATTGACAGAAGCTTTTCTTCTTGTCAGAATGTGTTTAAGTGACAGTTACTGTATTTTTGTTCATTCATGGATAGTTATAAATCTTGTTAAATAAACTGGCAATACTATGACTTCATCTTCATCTTCATCTTCCGGGTAAAGAACTGACTCCAGTTTCATTACATCTCAAATTTGAGATCTCCTTAAATCCTTCCTCAACTGAGATTTCTTGCAATTTCATTGGTCAATATTTTAGTTGAGGACAGATTTTAGTAAATCTCAATTGTGAGATGTTTTATGAAACTGGGGCCTGGAATCATTTCTGATTGTGTTAGTTCTGCTTTACTGCTCAAGCACAGACGTACAAGTATGTGTTTCAAAAGTTTAAAAGTAAAAAGCCGAAACAGCAACTGCTACTGGATTTGACACGCTGAACGGACTATTGTCAACGCGACGGGTGTGCTATTATAGCAAGCAGGAAGGAACTGCTTACTCTTCCTGAGCACCTGAGTTCACTTTTGTTTCGACTGGATTTCGCGTTGTTGATTGATATTCAGTTATTTTGTGTTTCCATGTTTTACATGTTGTCTGTTTTTGTTGATATTTACTGGTTTTGTCTCTGCCCTTTCAGACTTTTGACATTCGGATACCCCATTGGTACCTCTGCTTCTTCACAATTAAAACAATGTACATGGGCCCTTCCTCTAGCAGCTGCTAGTTGGCTTTGAAAGCCCTTAATGGTGTCAGCTGAAACGAATGTAATAAGTAGGCTATTCCAATTTCTGATGGTTCGTTGGAAAAAGTTGTTTCTGTAGGTTTCGTTGTTTCACATCTCCTGGAAAAATCTGTCTTGTCCCCTAGTTTTACGGTCATTGATTTTTAAATAGGTTTGTTGTCGATGTCTACAAGGTAATGGTGTATCTTAAATAGCATGCAGAGTCGGCTGCTCTTTCTGCGTTGTTCTAGACTCTGCCATCCCAGTTCTTGTATCACTCTGGTTACGCACCCTGGACTTTTTAGGATTTATTTAAAAAAAAACTATACAGTTTTGTCCAGACCCAACATTTTCATAGTTGAAAGCAATGGTGTAACTTAAACTGATAAAAGCGCGTTAGTCGGCCATCTTGAATTTAAAGGAAAAATAATTGCCAAATGAAGTCTTTCGTGAAGGGCTTTAAGTTACACAATTGCTTTTACAGCTATAAAAAAATGCTTCTGGACAAAATTGAGAATTTTGCAAGGTTTTCTCTGAGGCTAGCTCTTAACAAAAATATTGCAAGCTACCTTTTTTATCAATCCACACAATTTACTTTTCATGTGTAGTGTTGCTGGTACTGAAAATTTGCGAATTGTCAGATTTACGTGCACTTTCCTTATATTGATTAATTAAATACCTAAGGACGCACATAATCTAAATTATGGATTGGCACATATTTTGGTCTTACTTCAGATGATTTGTGATATCCTTTTGTCACATCTACATCTTTAGACATGTAGCCGTACAAGTATTCTTTCCTGAATATAACAATTATGTTCAAATAAATTTCCTCATGTTTTGGATTTCGTTTACTTTACACTTTTCGGATTGTGTCCCCTGCAACGTGTTGCAAAGGAGTCACTTTTGCACTATCCATCATCTGACGGTGCCCTGCGGCGTCACAAAAACTGCTGTCACATTCTTTGAGCATCTATATCCAAAGTCTCTTAATATTTTGGTTGTAGCTTTGTCTTACAAAACTGTATGGTGTAAGCGATTTTATGTCCGTAATCATCTACTTTTTGTTTACCGAAGACAAGCCTTTAGATGCGGGCGACATATGTCTTCCCTGAAAGACCGACATTCTTATTTCGTTTACACCCCCATCTGCTTACAAAATCTGATGCTGCCCCGACTACCAATGAAATGCGAATTTGATCGGCCAACTGAAATTCTCGAATGACCGAGCGAAGTTTCATCATCGTCATCAATCATCATCAATCATCATCATCACTTTTTTACGACTCATAAGCATAATTAAAACAATTGTTTACTCTAATGTTAAAGTTCGACGGATTCAGGACCAAATAGCTGTCTTTAATTTATTTATTTATTTTGAAATATTAAATCCTTAGAGAAAAGAAATCAAAACATAATTTCCATAAGTAAAATTTTTAAAAAATGGAAAACTGAACTGTCCACAACGACATATTTGCCTAAAATGAATCAAAACCTGGAGAATCATTTTCTAAACAGTAAGATTAGGTCAAATTGCTTCCTGTTACTATTAAATGATGGACCATGAAACTCCTGATTATGAGGATCAAAGATTAGGTCTCAAGTAAAATATGCCTTCTAAGTAAGTTAGAAGGTCGTAATTGTGCTTAACAATTAAGCATTGTCTCGACCACGGCTCGACTGCTTAACTGTTAAGAAAAAAATACTAGCCGTCTTACCTTTACTTAGTCTGTCGTTGACTGGTTCAACCTTAAAACAACTAATAGCGAACATCGCAGATGCGAGCCCTACGGCATTGTGAATGTTTTGAGATGTGCCAGAAATATACTGACGATAAAACCGGAACAGGTTTACTTTTACGGAGTGAAAAAAAATAATAGGCACGGAGCAAGTAAAACAATCAATCCTCTGGGCTTATAAAAAAATACATCATAATCTGTTATGCAAAAATATAAAAAATGAAATTCAAAAACAGTGATAAAACCCTCATTCATCCACATTTTTATTTTTACACACAGATTTTTATTTAAACATCATTCTGTCTTTTCCGCTGAAAAACGATTTTCCGGAAATTACCGAGCTAGCTTTTGGCAACATCGTCCCATTGACTAGTCATACCAAATGCATGATACTGACCAAGCTTTGTTAAATTCTAAGTAAGATAAAATAAGATAAAGAAATGCATAAATTTACTAAATAAAACCTACTCATAATAATAAATAAAAAGTTCTTACCTGAAAATGAAAGAAGAGTCCCATCCTGTGGGGTTTCACTCACTTTCCTCAATCCTGCATGACATTTTTACTTTACCGTTTTTTTTTCCGTCAGGTTTCTTAATGTACCTTCTGTTACCAATGAAGCAGAGGTACCAATGGGGTATCCGAATATCAAAAGTCCGAAAGGGCAGAGACAAAACCAGTAAACACCAACAGGAACGGGACAAAAACAGACAACATGTAAAACATGGAAACACAAAATAACTGATTATCAATCAACAATGCGAACTCCAGTCGAAACAAGAGTGAACTCAGGTGCTCCGGAAGAGTAAGCAGTTCCTGCTTGCTATAGCACACCCGTCGCGTTGCCAATAGTCCATTCAGCGTGTCAAATCCGGTAAAGGAAGACAAAACAACACCCTATGACAAACCAACATCTGCACTCATCTGAGAGATCGAAATCCCATATTTGTCTATAAGTGCATGATGTCTACCGTAAAATTTCTTGAGTGAAGACAGCAACCGAGGAGCAACATAACCCTGTGTGAGCAATTTTTGCGTCAGACGTGTCGCTCTGCTAAGGAAATCGATGTAAGTCCCGCACGCTCTGGAGTAACGAATCAATTAAGATACGTAAACTCCATAAGCTGGAGCGGACGGAATGTTGCTACACAAGAAGGGAAAGTTGACGATTGGAAAGTTGAAGTCATCACGTTTGTCATAGAGCCTTGTTGAAAGTCTTCCTTGTGAGTCAATTTCTAGATGTAGATCTAAATATGAAGCAGACTTCCTAGAATCCTTTGTGTCCTTTATCTCAAGCTCCTGGGGATATATGAGATGGAGAAAGTCACCAAATGCTTCAAATTAAACACTGATACTCAGAAAAATCTCACAAAAACCTGACAGAACCTGAATGTTGTTTTGGTCTGCTGAAGAAGCGCGAAATACTCTGACAAGGAAATGACGTCACGTAATCCATAAAATGTATAATTTCGCCCCCGCTTAATGTCGTCCCAGAATGTTACAGGATTTATTATTTGCACAAATAATTGAATTTTTAATAAGTAGTTATTGATCCCAGATATTTTAACAATAACTTTCTCAAGTGTATATGATTTGGGTTCGGTGGGGTCAGACTTTGCTACTATTTAATTCCTTGTTTTAAAAGTTCCCTCTTTACGTTAAACTTAGCCAGTCGAGCACATGGATTTACTTTTAAAAGGTATATAGATTTTCGATGCTCGCTAAAAAGCAGCGATGCTCGCTAAAAAGGCAGGGCCTTAATCATATTAGATATTTGATTAAGAATAGTGTTTTTGTTTCAGTCAATGGGGACACGTTGCAAGTAAAGTCAAATGGCACTATCAACATTGAGTGTAGCAATTCCTCAACCATCCGCATAGAAACAGCTGACATTGCAACAGTTTCATCAACCGAATGCCTCAAAGAGTCATGTGACTTAAACTCAAACGACCTCAGCGAAATTCGTTCTAGATGTGAAAATAATCAGTCGTGCTCATTTAACGTGGATTTTAAAACACCATGTTTACTTCGAAGCAAACATGTTAACTTTTCCTTTACATGTAAAGGTAAGTTTTTGACTTTTCTATAAACAAAGTTGCAAGACAAAATGTAATTAAAAAAAATATATTCAAGAGTTATTTCTAAGGATTTTGAATGGCTGAAATCGCGTAAGACGAATTTAACTTTCTTTTATATTGTAAAACAAACCAAAGGAATTAATCATAAGAAATATTTCGATCCGACTAGTCTTCCTAGTCCTTTTGGTTCCTTTGGATGTCTCACACGCAGGAAAAATATTGTATGTCTCATGGTCTGTGACGTCTACTACATGATACGCCGTTAACTTCTTATTTATATTTTTTACACTTTCATTTTGTTTTGCTGATTGGTTTATAGATAAATCTTTGTACTACACCTATATTAAATTCTGTTTCTATCTTTGGGGAGGGGGCGGAAAGGGGGGGGGTACGGGGATTGAGGTGACGGGGAGCGGGGGTAGAAGGGGCGGGTAGTGGGGGTGAAAGGGGCGGGGAACGGGGGTGATAGGAGCGGGACGCGAGATGGAGGGGCGGGGAGCGGAGGTGGAGGGGGCGGACAGGGAGGACGGGGGTACGGGGTTTAAAAGGCGGGGAGAGGGGATGGAAGGGGCGGGGAACGGGGGTGGAGGGGGCGGGGAACGGTGGAAGAGGACCCCCCTGTCCACCCCTCCCCCCTTTGGGGCTATCATCGGCGGACACAAAAAAAAGTTGGTAAAGAGAGTGACAATGGACCCAGACCTCGTTACGCTTGAATCATATCCTATATATTAAACAAAAAAAATCATTTTATTAACCACCAGGCCACCTTAAATCCGCCATTGAATACTGTTTTTGTTTGGTTTTGTAGATAATATGCGAGCGTAGCGAGCTCTCTTATGAAGAAAGTATGCCAAATTGCACGAGACTCAAAATACTATGGAAGAAAAATCGTTCTGTCCGGAAACATTCGATTTTCGGAAGTTTTCGAAAATGTCTGCGCGTGCTGAAAAATTGCGGGAAATAGTAATACATCGTCCCAAATTATCTCGTCCCAGGCATAATTCGAAATTTTCAATTGAATTATCTACGCGAGCTTTTAAGGCAATGTTTTTCTCATATTATAATGATAGCGAGCATCGCAGATGTGAGCCCTATGGCATTGTGCATGTTTTTAGATGTGCCAGAAATATACTGACGATAAAACCGGAACAGGTTTACTTATACGGAGTGAAAAAATGATAGGCACGGAGCAAGTAAAACAATCAACCATCTGGGCTTATAAATAATACATCATAATCTGTTATGCCAAAAAAAATAGAAATTCAAAAACAGCGATAAAACCCTCATTCATGCACTTGGTTTTTTTACACACAGATTTTTATTAACCATCATTCGGTCTTTTCCGCTGAAAATCGATTTTCCGGAAATTACCGAGTTAGCTTTTGGCAACATCGTCCCATTGACTAGTCATACCAAATACTGACCAAGATTTGTTAAATTCTAAGTAAGATAAAGAAATACATAAATTAACTGAATAAAACCTACTCATAATAATAAATAAAAGGTTCTTACCTGAAAATGAAAGAAGAGTCCCATCCTGTGAGGTTTCACTCACTCTCCTCAATGATGCATGATATTTTTACTTCACCGTTTTTTCCGCCAGGTTTCTTAACGTACCTTCTGTTACCAATGCTTCAAATAAAACACTGATACTCAGAAATTATCACAAAACCTGACAGAATCTGAATGTTGTTTTGGTATGCTGAAGAAGCGCGAAATACTCTGACGAGGAAATGACGTCATGTAATACATAAAGGGATAATTTCGTCCCCACTAAATGTCGTCCCAGAATGTTACAGGATTTATTATTTGCACAAATAAAATGTCGTCCCAGAATGTTAAATGATTTATTATTTGCACAAATAAAATGTCGTCCCAGAATGTTACAGGATTTATTGTTTGCACAAAATAAAAATAAAATTTTTAATAAGTAGTTATTGATCCCAGATATTTTAACAACAACTTTCCCAAATGCATGCGTATGATTTGGGTTGGTGGGGTCAGACTTTGCTACTACCTAATTCCTTTTTTAAAAGTTCCCTCTTTACGTTACACTTAGCCGGTCGAGCACATGGATTTATTTTTAAAAGGTTTATAGATTTTCGATGCTCGCTAAAAAGGCAGGGCCTTAACCATAATATGAGTGAACGTGTATTGCATTACGCTTCATAGTGATATAGTTTGTAAACCGGTTTTCTGTCACTGTCTTACTTCATATATTACATGAAAAAGCACAAAATCTGCATGTTTCGGATATCTGAACAGGTAGAATTCAATACTATTGAGGAAAATCACAAAACTGGTCGTTAGACTTGTCGGACACCAATGTTTTTATTTAATTGTTATTTAGATTTCCGATTGTTTAAATTCAAAATTGTTTAAATCCTTGTTCTGCACATGGTCCATTTACTTGGTGCTGTAGCTGGCTTCCCTGTTCAAACGTTTTGATTTTGAGTGCTTTTGGTGCTTGAAATTTGATTTAAATGCTGATTGAAGGTTTCTCCTTGAAATATGCACATACAGCATAACCAATAGCAAATTAACTGTTTTTTTTTCCGTTTTAGTATTTTTGTTTAAACATATGTTCTAACTCCAATATATACAAAAATAAAACTGTATCACAACTTTTTCAGCACCCGATGACTTACAGTGCAACTTTGAACCACACGAGATCTCGACTTCACTACACACATGTTTCTGGTACCAGGATAATGGAGATATCGCTGATTGGGTATCTCAGACAGGGAAAATGGGAACTATCGGTCCTACAACAGATCATACAACAGGAAAAGGTACCATTGTGTCGCTAAATTGTATCTATTGTAAATATTTTAAGTTACATGATGGGTTTGCTTTAATAATGGGATGTTACCAACAACGAACCCATTACAAAATGACGTCAGTTTATGTTTTTTTTTTCTAAACAAATCATGACATGTTTTTTAAAATTGGGGTCTTGTTTGACTATAACTATGGTATGTTTTGAATATGGTCATTTAATCATGCTACTGAGCTAGCAGTGGCCTTATTTACACCTCATTTTACTGGTCGTGTTCAATTACATACTATTCTAGTTGAAGCAGCCACGTTGTACATCTCCGCGCTTTTTGTGTTGATGGTGTTAGGGGCTTATAACAAAAAAAAATATATACTTGGGCTATATAACGTAATACGGAAGCGTATTAGGGCCATGTTTTATTTTTATTTTTTTAATTTGTCAACTTTAATCTTGGAAATTCCAACTTTAATCTTGGAATTATCAACTTAAATCTTGGAAATTCCAACTTTAATCTTGGAATTATCAACTATCAACTTAAATCTTGGAAAATCTTGGAATTATCAACTTAAATCTTGGAAATTCCAACTTTAATCTTGGAATTATCAACTTTAATCTTGGAAATTCCAACTTCAATCTTGGAATTATCAACTTTAATCTTGAAATTATCAACTTTAAACTTGGAAATTCCAACTTCAATGTTGGTAATTCCAACTTTTGTGTTGGAAATACCAACTTTAAACTTGGAAATACAAACATTCATTTTAGAATTAAAATCTCAATTATAACCGCAAACTCCAATATACTAGACTTATTTATGTACATGTTATCATCTAAATTCCAGTTACACGAGTTCCTTACTTGAACACATTCGTTGTACTTACTAATACTGACCATTTTGCATCGATGTTAAGACGGTTTGTCTTAAGACATACTAGGCGTGTTCGAAGTCTGAGGTTAGGGACATCTAGGTGAAAAACACTCGCCTCATACGCAAAAGTGCGTATACACTCTCAAACTCTTTACAACTTTTCTGAGTCGAACTGATCTCCATCTTCGCTAGGTCAAGGGTAACGATCCGTTATCTCCCATTTTCATGTAAAAATAAGTGCTTTCGGTTCGTAACCCTTGGCCTGTGAAGATAACATATCTCATTTTGATCAGATTTTCTCAAATGACGACAAACGATAGAGTAGTGGTAAACTTGTTTTACGCGTAACACCGATGTCCGTGTTCGATCGTCAAGTTTGAAAGTTCCACAAAATAGCCTTTCTTTTAAAATCCCATTTGGAACTTTGTATTTTGAAACTACTGGGTCGACAACCGCCGCTGATGGACCAGAGGTCCCTAAGTGTAATCACAAGCCTGGTCGTTACAATTGTCCTCAACGAAATTGACTTACTTGGCCTAGTCCACTTCGTCCCATGGGGACATAGGGCGACCACTGCTGCTTTCCATTTCTTCCTGTTTTTGGCTGTTGTTTTTGCCTCTCCCCATGTTTGACAATCTTCTGGAGGTCGTATGTAAGGTCCCTGCGCCAGGTGTTCTTTGGTCTGCCTCTCTTGCGATGACCCTGTGGATTCCAATATAAAGCTTGCCTGATCACATTGTTGTTGTTGTTCTTTCTCAATGTGTGGCCTATCCATCTCCGACGTCTTTCTGTGATTGTTCTTTTAATAGGCTCTTGCTTCGTTCTTTTCCACAAATCTTCACTTTTGATCTTGTTTGGCCACTTGATTCCGAAGATGTTTCGTAGGCACCTATTTAGAAAAAAACCTGCAAGGTTTTCTTAGTGGCTGCATTTAATCTCCAAGTTTGAAGATTCTCAGCTTGGTGCTTGTTCTCAGAACTTTACTTTCCATACAGGTTTCAAGATAGCAAAAGCCTGTTGTGTTTTCTTTAATTTTTCTTGCTGTTATATCTGCATCAGTGCCACCTGTTGTACTGATGACACTTCCCAGGTAGGTGAACTCCTGTCTATCTTCAATTTCCGCACCTCTAACTTTTGTTTTGTTTTCTTGGTTGTCATTAACTCGCATGGATTTGGCTTTAGCAGGATTGATGTAGAGCCCTCCTTTTTTGCGGCTGTCTCAAGGTTGGAAACTTGGTTTTGGTCTTGGTGACAATTAGAAAGTTGACAAATATCATCGACAAACTTTTTTTTTAAGTCTAAATCTTTGAGAAATGATTGTAGTGTCCACTTTATTCCCATTGGATTATCAAATGCTTTTCGGCTCACCCAGTCAATGACAACAAGAAAGAGAAGAGGAGAGAGTAAGCATCCTTGTCTAACTCCCGTTGACACTGGAAAGGGATCTGTCAGGTTTCCTGCATGGATGACTTGGCAGGTATATAGAGTTGTTGAATAATTGATATTATCTTTTCAGGTATTCCATAATTTCCGAGAATGTTCAACAGTACTTGATGGTTGATACTGTCAAACGCCTTCTCAAAATCTATAAAGGTCAGATAAAGAGAAGTCTACCATTCAATACTCTGTTCTATGATGATTCTTAGGGTGGCAATTTGGTCTACTCGGGATCTTTCTTGTCGAAAACCAACACTTGTTCTTGAAACGAAATTACAAATACAATATTTGTTTTTTGAAATTTTTAGATGGTTTATACTCAAAGTCGCAAAAACACCAGGTTTATTTCCTTGTACTACACATGGTCGATATTCTCGGTACTAGATTTTGCTTACTTTTTCGAACTTTTTGGATACGAGTATTTTATTCTTTTGGGTTTTAGCCTTTCAATGTTTTCGTTCCAAATGAGAGGTTAAATTAGTCCTAGAAAGATGCAAATGCAACATAACCAAATTAACCGTCCGTTTGATACACGGTTTTGATTCGTATTCTGGACCACGATTGGCAAGCAAGGTTTTACTCCAAAACTTCATTACCGCTATTTCCGCTTCATGTTCGTTTCATGTAGGTCGTCATGTTTGGGTGTAGGTAATCATCGAGTTCGAGTTCGAGTCAGAGTTAGAGTTCGAGTTAAATTTCGAGTTACGACTCGAGTTCGAGTTAAAGTTCGAGTTAGAGTTCGAGTTATTATTCGAGTTCGAGTTGAAATTTGAGCTAACTCGAAACAGTGATTTTTATGGCAATAATCGAGTTACTACTCGAGTTCGAGTTAGGGTTCGAGTTACAGATCGAGTTAGAGTTGAGTTGGATATTTACTTTAGCGCAATTACATGAATGTTGTCAAACATAACACTTGTTGGTGTTTACTGGTTTTGTCTCTGCCCTTTCGGACTTTTGACATTCGGATACCCCATTGGCACCTCTGCTTCTGACTGTGGACAAGAAGCAAATTATGTACCAATGTGGCAATCTCCTGCCCAATTTACAAGCGGGGGTATAATAAATACTCGGTATACATATTCTCCAGTACTCCACACTTGTAATAGAGAGGGGCTATATTGCAATTAATTGTCCGTGTGTCTGTCTGTCCGTTCGTCCGTACGTGAGTTGTACCGTGTCCCCCTTTCGGGACTGTCGCGCAACTGCTCTCTGTTTTCTTAGCGAACTTAGACATTTTAAGGGTCTAAAATAGAACAATTTGTCGTAACAGATTTCACGGTATCTGCTGAAGGAATTGATTTCAAAATTGGTACGCAGCTTTATTATGATGAGTAGTAACGTGCTCCCCCTTTCCAGGTCAGTCAGACATCGCATCGAAGAAAAGGGGGTTTCCAGTTTTACCCTTGTCCTCCCGTCCGTTCTTTCGTTCGTCCTTCTGTAATTTTCTTATCAACTGTATGACGTAAATGCTTGGGTTTCTTTTATATAACTTATCCTATGTATATCTCCTGTTATACTTTACCGAATACTCTTTAACGTAAGGCATTATTTTGTGAGCGGGCGTTCACTTCTGAGCAATAGCTAACATATTTACTTGTTTTCTTTCAAGTTTCTTGAATGAAGTCAACAACAATCGAACAGTAAGGGAACGACCATTAGATTTTTATGGGGGGTATGGATATTTTATTCGTCCCGCCTTTTTATTTTTGAAAAATCGAAGCCTAGAATTTTTGTTTAGCACACATGTTTTTTTAGATAATCTTTTTCAGACAGAAACTCCATCCTGCCTTTGTTTAATTTAGAGCACCATCCAACTTTTAATATCCTGATTTTTGGCATCCTGCCTTATATTTCAAATTCATCATAGCCCCCCCCCCCGTTCTGTCCCGCCCAAAAAATCAAATGGTTTCTCCCTAACATAACACTGTGTTGGAATTCTTGCGTCAGCAGCATTTTAATAGATGTCCGAAATTGTTTACGAAGAAAAAAAAAAACATCCGATGTAAATATATTTCTCTAACTGTTGTGCAATATTATGTAGTTCTGTTCTGTTCTGGTATAAACCTCCGTTATGTCGGAGCACTCCCACTTGAGATTATAATGATTTAAAATGATTTAAAATGTCACAAAAAGCACTAAAACGTAAAATGACGATAATATGTACAATGTTATACGTATACTTGAGGTGTGTAGATTGCGGAATGCCCTGTCAGGGCTGTCATGGTTTGCAAGAATATATGGTGCAAAAGCTTGGAATTCCATGCGTATTGCAATTTGTCACAGACGGGTTAGGTTTGTATTATATTGATTATGAGACAAGACAAGTTCTCGCGAGATGAGACTATTTTGCGTATCACACTCCAAACGATGTGATATTCAATTTCAAGCAATTTTGATTGGCTGTCCGCGCGAGACACCACAGTTAGATACGCATTTCGTGAAAAGCGTGCTTACTTTTGTTTGAACACCTGTTGATCTTGCTTGAATAAAAAGACAAACAAATTATATCAAAAATGCACAATCACGTTTTATATGTTATAAAGTCTACTTTTAATTAAAATTTATAATATTAAAAAGGTGGTATTTTTTATTTGACTACTTTTTTTCACATGTTTGCTAAACAAAATACTTATAGGATTGTGTTCCTATGAGTTATAGTTAAATAAGTATTTTTTTAGACTTTTTAACGTTGGACAGTTAGAGAAAAAGGTTTCACAACTACAAGTGATGAGATACGGATTTTTATCACACTCGTTAGAAATTTGTCAAAGGAAACTCGCAAATGCTCGTTTCCTAATTTGACAAATATCTTACTCGATGTGATAAAAATCCGTATATCATCACTTATAGTTGTGAAACCTGTATTTCCATTGTATTCGGGGTTTTATTTCTAACCGCATTATTAATATGAATCAGTACCTTACTAAGTTAGTATCTAAAAGTAGATTGCTGGGTACATGCAGCAAAGTTGCAAATATAAATGATAAAAGAAAGTGTGCAAAAGATTTTAAATACAACTCGTTTTGAAACTCGAACTCTAACTCGATATGTAACTCGAACTCTAACTCGATCTGTAACTCGAACTCTAACTCGAATTCGAGTCATAACTCGATTATTTCCATGATTATCACTGTTTCGAGTTAGCTGAAATTTTTAACTCGAACTCGAAGCTCTGCTAAGGAAATCGATGCAAGTCCCGCGCGCTCTGGAATGACTCGTTAACTCCATAAGCTGGGGCGGACGGAATGTTGCTACACAAGAAGGGAAAGTTGACAATTGGAAAGTTGAAGTAATCATGTTTGTCATATTTGCTTATTTATATTTTTGAATGATTATTTAACCAAACAGTAGAAGTTCTGCTTAGGTAGTGTGCTATCATATTTGAGATACCTTTCTCTATTGTTTTAGAACTAACTGGATTAAAAGAATAAAAGGTGAATTTGATATTGTTTTTATTTGCCAAAACATGTCTTATAAATGTTTAAATGACAATAAATATTGAATTTGAAATTTTATGTTCTTTGGTGCATGTGATTTTCATATTCGGACTTTCTTTGACATTTTCTTATACTTTAACAAACGAAAATTGCATCAAATTAGATTATTTGTGTGATTCTATGTCATATTCGTTACTTTTGGAAAATAAAGAACCTTGTCAAAAATAAAATAAAAATGGAATGTGCCCAAACAGGAAGTAGAAGTCCAACATGTCTGAAAATTACTTAGGACGTACAGTTTGTCATTTTAAACCATCCTTATAAGTTTCAAATCAATCTTTTGTACGATTTTTGAGTAAACCTTGACGGAAATTTTCATGTAAATTTATATAACGACCTATTCCAAAACAGGAAGTAGATGTCTGAAAGGTCTGAAAGTTGCTGAAGACATAGTGTTTATCGTACTGAACTATCCTACAAAGTTTCAAATCATTATTATGTACTATATCTGAGAAAGGGCTTGACCCAAATTTGTAGGAATTTTCATGTATAAATTTTCATATCGGCCCAGTCTAAAACAGAAAGTAGTAGACACAACTGAAAGTCGCTTAGATGTAGAGTTTGTCATACTGAACTATCCTACCAAGTTTCAAATCATTATCATGTACGGTTTCTGAGAAAAGGTTGACGGAAATTTTCATATCGGCCATGTCCCACATAGGAAGAAGAAGTCTGACAGGTCTGAAAGTCGCTCAGGACCTAGAGTTTGTCATACTGAACCATCCTACCAAGTTTCAAAGCATTATCATGTACGGTTTCTGAGAAAAACTTAACGGAAATTCGCAAGACGTACGGACGGACAGACAGATGTACATGAGTATACAGTTATTTAATGTGTAGCCAGACAATGGATCAGAATATTTTACCCGAGGTATCCATATGATCTCAATAGCCGCAGGCGGAGAAGCAATAGAAGATTGGGCATATTTGGAGACCAAGGGGAAAATAGTTCTGATCTATTGCCTGGCGATACATTCAATAACTGTTTTATTTACAGCTACAATGCATACTAAAGAAATCCTGAGGAGTCAGAATAAATACAAGATAAAAATGAGATAGGCCGCCAGTCAAAACATTTTGTATACGCCCATCGACTTAATTGCAAACTGTCAATGCAAAATACAGGGGCGGATCCAGAGATCTTTAAAAAAGGGGGTTCCACTTACAGTGTACTATGGGCGAAAAAGGAGGGGGGCTTAAACAAGTTTTGCCGAAAATCTACACGAAAATAACAAAATTATCTGATATAGAGGAATAGATTATGCATATGCATGTTTATGAATCGTCCAACCACTGGTGAAGTCAAAAAGTCACCAGGCAATATAACGTCGTCGGGCAATAGAACATTTTTCATTCAGGCGGCCCGGTAGAATGTGACAAAGGTCACAAAAATAGTTAATAGTAAGGGAAATTTTATTTTATTAGGTAATAATAAAACTTAATGGGGGGCTTACAAAAGCAAAATTTGATATTCATGTGAGAAATTCCAATGAGCAAAAAAAACAAAAAAAAAAAACTTGGATTTGCTGGTGCTGTTAAAGTGTCAGATGTTAACTTTGGAACAAAACTGTCGTTGCTATCGTAACTCTCCGTCTGACTAACCTATTTTTATACCCCCTCTTATTTATTGGCATTCTGGTCAATCGTGTGACATCTCTGGGAAGAATCATCTCTTATCCGCTTCATCGCAAGTTGTAGATGTTCACCTCATATATATATTTTAACATACATGCATACTCAAATAGATTTTTATGGTTTGCTATTGCAAAACATGGATGAGGCAAAGAGGTACTAATGGAGGATTCGAATGTCAAGAGTCCGAAAGGGCAAAGACAAAAACACTTAACACGAATGAGAACAGCATGAAGAAACATGCAACATAAAAACACAGTTTATTGAGACAACAAAGAGAAGAAACATAACTTTATGTTAGCCTTTTTTTGTGCGAGACCTGTCGCACTAGATGATAAGGGGTGTATGTCTCTTTTCCTAAACTTCTCTTCAATCCCTTAATGGATTTTTATGAAACTTCAACACAATCTTTTAGACTTTGGACAAAACGTAGATGTGCACTTTCTATTTTATAATTTGATTGAAATATTTTTTTGGGTTTCCCAAACAAGCTAGGACTTTTCCATAAAATGACAAGGGTGTAAATATTTCTTATCTGCAACTAAGTCTTCAAACCCCCATGATGGAATTTCATGAAACTTTAACACAATCTTTGTGGTTTAATGTAGATCTGTACCTGGTATTTAATACTTTCATCTAATGGATTTTAAGTGGTAGGGTATTTATTTATGGGTTGTGGCTTATTGTTCAACTAAGTTGTTCCAGCCTTTTTTTATCAAGTCAAACAAAGCAAGAAGGAACACATTTGTTGTGGGTAGTAAATCAGACATGAATAGGTTTTCACAAAAGATAAAAAAACAAAATAGTTAAACAGGAAAACGTTCAGTAAAAAGGAAAACAATATGTAAGAAGATGAATAATAGCAACGATCCCTCTTACAGAATATAACGCTAGTGAGAATCCATAATATGGGACGTTATAAACCAAAGACGTTAAATAAAAAAGTTTGTATAACCAAAAAATTGGAATTTCCAAAGTTGAAGTTGTAATTTTCAAGATTTAAAGTTGGAATTTCCAAGAATAAAGCTGACAATTCCAAGATTGAAGTTGGAATTTCCAAGAATAAATTTGATAATTCCAAGATTAAAGTTGGAATTTCCAAGATTAAAGTTGGAATTTCCAAGTTTAAAGTTGATAATTCCAAGATTAAAGTTGGAATTTCCAAGATTAAAGTTGATAATTCCAAGATTAAAGTTGATAATTCCAAGATTAAAGTTGGAATTTCCAAGATTAAAGTTGACAAATAAAAAAATAAAAAAAATAAAACATGGCCCTAATACGCTTCCGTAAACAAGCATTTTCAGTTGTTAGATACTTCTGATAGACCTATTTCTGGTATTGGCAGTAATGTTGCTAGTTAGCTGCAAAATGTTTTAAAAGAAATAAGATTATCTATATATTTACTATATGGTTTAGGGGTAGGTACCACTCATCCTGGGGTTACATAACATTTGGCAGACACAAAAATAAGATTTTTATTCCGTATTCTAAATTACACGGAATATGTTGCCAGACAATGGAATAATATGCCCCTAGGCCACTTTTCCTTAGGCTACCTATGTAAACCAGCCCCAAGCGCCATGATCAAAAATCCGAAATCTTCTGCACAATCTACAACAATAGTGCAATTACTCAGCCAAGTAACAGTTCTGTCTTCCAAAAAATACCGTGGATGGAGTTGCGTGACAAAGGAATAATGTTTCTTTATGCTACATATGTATCCCAGCCCCTAGGGGCATTATTAGCTCACCTGCACCTGTGGTTCAGGTGAGTTATTGCCATCACTTAGCATCCGTCGTCGTCTGTCGTCTGATAACATTTTTTTTTTCAAAAATCTTCACCTATAAAACTGCTGAACAGATTTAATACAACTTGGTCTGATTGATTATTAAGTTTTCCTGTACAAAAGTTGTTAGATTTTTGATTCGTCAAAAAACATGGCCGCCGTTACAAGAAATAGACAAGGGGTCAGACGACTTTATTTGGCTTGTAAATAAAAAAAAATATATAAGATAGAAAACAGCTAATGCAGCCTCAAAAGCTCTACAAATATCGTCATTGGGTCGGAATTGTCAGGCGACCATTTGTAGGGGTTATGACCTTCAAAGGTGAAAAATGGCATTTTTTAAGATTAAGCCTATAGAATAAAAACTGTTGTAGATAGAGAAAAGCTGTCGCTTGCTTCAACCTTCAGCTGATTGAGCTCTACAAAAGTCTCCATTTGGTTTATATTTGGTCGAAATTGTCCGATGACCACTTTAAAATACAGGGGTTATGGTCCTTTAAAGGTTAAAAAATGTGTTTTTATCATTTTGGTGCCTAGAGAATGAAAACTATTGCTGGCCTGCTGCTGGCTAAAATTGTTGATTGGGCTCATTATTTATTTGTTATTAAAATCAGAAAAACCACTGCAGATCCTAGCTCGTAAGACCACACTAGGTAAACGCTGTCCACGAGAGAAATGATATTTCGCGTTTTTTCTGTACTGATATTTCATGTTGTCTGGTCTACTTGCATGGTTGGTTCATTAAACATGTTATTTTCGTGAGTTTTCACCTTTTTAATAATGCTTGTTGTAAAAATTTAAATCATTAGATATTTTTCTTGGACATATATATTTAGGTAATCTTTGAAAAAATCAGCATAAAACAAAAGAAAAATAACCAATAAAGAATAATTACTAGACAAACGGTGGAAACACAGTAATTACATATGAAAAATATACGGGTTTGAAGGAAAAGCTAGTGTAAATGCAGGTTAATAAAATCTTTAGTCGGTATGACTCATAAAATTACTAATTTAATAGATCATTAAAATAAATTCAGCAATCTTAAAATATTGACTGTACTAGCTGTTATTCTCTGTTCATGAAATCATTCTGTACTGTTACTTCGTGTATTTATCTATTAATATTGTACTGTTATTTCGGGTATCATATTCTTATTTAAATATTTTAAAAAAGAAGAAAACAGACCCCTCTTTGAAAATCAAGGGTTATGTTAAATCCAAATCAAAATAAATAACCAATCTAAAAGTATCACCTTTAAAGATATTCTTAAATAAGGGCCAAAATACGTTAAAATGTCTTCTTTTACAATTAAGCTCCAGTATTTAATAAATCCCTTTTGGCGTTACTATCGTGATGCTACAAATACCACAGATAGAAATATTTTATACCATACCAATAAGGTAAGACGGTTATGGCTTTAATCTCAAGCAGCACGAAATCAACTCGGCAATCAGAGAGAAAAAACATGAAAAGGGTGATAAAGTGAACATAAACTGCCGTTTATATTGTAAGTTGTGTCGCGTACACTTATTCCACATCTTTCCATCAAATGATGATGAAGTAGAGAAGGAACACCTATGGGTGAATATAGTTTTAACTGTGACTGAAAAAAGGAGGAATGAGTTGAATCTGGCAATTTAGCCTACTGCAGGGGATCATATGGGTCCTACTCTTATTCATTCCTGCACTATGGTTCTTCAAGGTGCGAGGAATGTGACATTTTCCCTCGGCTTCACTGTGTACCACTATGTTAGCTGTCAGGGTTTCCGCATTATAGCCTGACAATTCCGGCATTCATTGTAACAGGGTTATCCCACTCAATCTCAGTCGCTCTGCAGATTAAGCGGCCTGACCCGACGTCAGGTTTAAAGTGCTCTGGTAGCTGGACTTCAACATGAAGCTTAGTACTGGTTCAGGCCTATCACGCATGGGTTTATACCACACATTTATTGAAATTAGGGACCGACACTAGAGAAATATGTGCTACATCTTGAGTCGAAGTTATCTGGCTGTAATATGATTGTATTGTGTAACAAGGGGTTGCACCAAGTCGTGCTATGGATACTCCAACTCGACTCTTCCGAAAACAGGATGTAGACTAGTATATGTTACAAGTTACATTGCCTTGCATGTATATATGAAAGTAAGTCAATCTTCCAACTCGAAGCCTGTTTTTTGATATACGATTCAAATTTTCAAGAACACAGAATATCAGTACAGTTTAACAGAAATAACAGTACAGTAAGATTTTGACAGGCAAATCGGAATAGGAAATATCAGTACAGTAGGTTCTCTGTTACGAGCATTTTCTACGATGTATAATAAGGAAGAAAGGGTTTAATTTCATTTTGTATAAATAGTAACCCTTTTTTGAAGTGTTTTGAATCTCCGTTCATTAAAAAATATTTGGAAAAAGGGTAAATTCTCGTAAATTATTTAAAATGCATACCTCTGCTAAAAATTTAAAAATATTGTCGATAAAGTACAAACAAAATCATTAAAACTGAACGGAGATGGAAATTCATCTTTAACAAAGACATAGGAGCAGCATATACAATGTCATGCTTCATATAGTTAACATAAACACCGATTTTAGTTATGGTGTCCAATGTCAACAATAACCCGAAATATCCGTACAGTGAAAACGCGAAATATCTTTGCTCTCACGGACAGCGTTTACCTTGTGAAGACGGTGCTTGTGGAAAATCTTCATAAAGAAAAGGGAAATTTATAATATGAAAGGTTAATTAGCAATCACGTTTATCATATACTTGGTTTGTAATTTTCCGTCAATGATACTAAAATCTAAATCCAAAAATAAATGGTGACGTTAGATTTTTACAAGGTTAGTTCGGAAGGATACATATCTGTATTAAAACTTGAAAATAAAGAATTGTTATATGTAAGTGCAAAAATGTCGCCTCAATATTAAAGTTTCGATAAGGTTCTGTTTGTTGGAGTATTTTTGTAGTTTAGCCATAAATTGTTAATCATAACAGTATAGAAAAATGTCAGCTATAAGTGGCGTACAATTTGTTCCCTTATGAATACCAATGATATGGAGATAAATTTGCTTACCAAAACGTATGTAAATATTATCTAACATATAATTAAGCAAAGTAATAGTTTCTACATCACCCCAGTAAATGTTACTTGTATGATCACTTAAAGGTAAAAAAAACAGCGTTCTGTTCATGTTTTAGCCTTTTACAAGGACGCCAACCCCATAGAGGCATTATCAAAATTCCGAAACCGTTGGCACAGCCCGTACCCTCAATCCAATCAAAGATCCAAGTATCATCTTGTTACTCTAGAGTAACTTGGCATTAACGCCATTGACATTGACACATCGAACAGCAAAACAATATTCCCGCACTAGCCCTTGTTAATCCTTTTATGTAAGGCTAAAACCAATGATGAATTTATTCGACACATTCAATTTATCCCCTTGAATTTAGAGACGAGCGTAAATGTTATGTTCTTTTGTTTCATCTTCACACACTCACACAATAATGGTATAAGGGACCGACCATTTACCTTGAAGGTGGGGGCCTTGGTTTTTTCCTAAAAATATTCTGAAAATTATTTTTGATGAAAAAAATATTTTGGCAGCAGAGGGTAAGAAAAAAAAATATTCTAAAGAAGGATTTCTGCCATATAAAATAATAAAAATAACGAAAAACATATTCTGTCGTGACGCCTTTGATAAAAAAATATTTTTCCGCGGTCGGCGCGGAAACAAATTTTCCGACGAAAACGAAAAACCAACCCCCATCAAGTTAAATGGTCCGTCCCTAAGTATCAATATGAATCATTTTCTTTTGTAGATTTTGGTGGTTACTTCATCCTAAAAGGTATCAATTCAGGTGCTACATATGCTAGCCTGTATAGCAGTGAGTTGTCATCAAACAATACAAAATGTTTAACATTCTGGTATACTTGCCATGGAGCGACCACCAGTCTAAGCGTTACTGTTAAGAAAAATGGATTTATCGAGATTATAGACTCTTGGAGTTCGTATCCTGTGACAGAATGGACAGAGGCAAATGTTGAAATCAATACAACAGGTGCATTTTCAATAGGTATCAAGGGTTTCGTAACTGATAACACTGCGACTTATTACGTTGCTATTGATGACGTGGATGTCACCTTAGGCTCATGTGGAGGTAATAAATATATGATATATGTACATTTATTATTTTATAAAGTATCTTCTCAATATGATTTCGAACCCAATTTACAAACTTTCTTACGTTACTCTTATTGTTTAAACGCAGCAATAGTCAAATACATATAATATTATCATCAACTATGGGACACATTATTTAATTTTGTATGGGGGAGGTGTTTTCCTGAAAAAATATTTAAAAGAAAGATTTTTTTCATTAAAGAAAATATTTCGAAAATGATTTTTGATAAGAAAAAATATTTTGGCAACAGAGGGTTTAAAAAAATAAAGGATTTCTATTATATAAGATAATGAAGATTTTGTTGCGCACATTACATTTTTTTGGGGGGAGCAAAACAAAAAACTATGCCCCCTTCAAGTGAAATGGCCTGTCCCTAATATCTTTGTCTCGCCTGGGACGAATAGTCGCGGAAGGCAAGACATAAGTATTATACTTTCCGGTGCCGACGGCGACGACGGCGGAGTGAATCTTTTTGTAAGACTTTTGTGGACAATGAATTGCTTGAAAAGTATAATAACTAGGCAACTGATATTGGGTATACAGACAGTTCAGGTTATGGTCTACACAACTGTCACCAAGCCGTGTGACCCTGACCCCATTTTCACGTTTCAGGGACTCAGAGAACTTAGGTCTTTTTTTTCAGGCCGAGACTTAGGTATGGAGATTCCGGCAGCGGCGTCCACAATCGGTTAAAGATTTTGCATAAGTCATTTGTATGTGAACAAGTATGTTATACCATTGACATTTTACACTGATTTGGCCGAGGTTAACCTTTTTTCTTATGTCTGTTTAACGTGGGGCAGTTATGGTTCACCATTGATATTGGGTATGCAGTTGAATGAGAATCAGTACAGATCAGTTTTTAAAGGAATTCACCTGTATGCTCATGTAGTCATGGTTACTGACTTTGAAATTTTACACTGATTTGGCCGAGGTGAAACTTTTTGTTACTTCCGTTTAGCATATACGGTAGAAAATTCATATTTGGTATTCAGTTGCATTAGCATCAGTAAAGGAATTCAAATGTATGCTTCTGCAGTCATGGTCTTCTGACTTTGAAATTATACACTGATTTGGCCAAGGTTAACCTTTTTTCTTACGTCTGTTTAACATGAAGCAATTATGGTACACCATTAATATTGGGTATGCACTTGCATTAGCATCAGTACAGATCAATTTCAAAAGCATTTCATCTGTATGCACCTGCAGTCACGGTCTACTGACTTTAAAATTATAGACTGATTTTGCCGAGGTTTACCTTTTTTCTTACGTCTGTTGAAAATTAAGCAGTTTATATCTTACACCTTTGATATTGGGTATGCAGTTGCATTAGCATCAGTACAGATAAATTTTTGTACAAAGTTGTATTGAAGTCACATTCAACATCATTTTCAGCAGTGTCATTAATTTTCAAACAGGGGGGCACACATGCAATTAAAGAAAATTCGTCTGCGACCTCTTCTTTTATGCAGTTCCTTATCAAATTTTCCTGTCATACAGGATGGGGTGCGTTGGGTGAGCTGGTTCTAAATCTTTTTTGTGTCCAGATGCATCTGGCGAGATATCTTTCTGTGTTAACAGTATATTTATACCATTGCAATTATCTATTGAAAACATGAGGAGAGTTTAACGTGTGGCGTTTCAATAATGAAATATCTATATTCATTTGATTATAAAAATATTATTATAATGCTGCTGACTATGGAAGCATATAATACCCCAAATTTGTTACCATTGGGTATAAGCGTTACCGCGGGAGAGTCGCTAAAACGTAGGGGAGAGTCGATATTTGACCTAGATCGGAGCACACAAGGTATGTAAACGATAAAATCATCTATTTTCATTGATCAAATGTTACAAATAAATATTGCACGGAACATTAAAATTATTTAAGAATGTGTACACGCTAAAATTGCCTCCCAGAACCTTACAATTTCATACCAAACACCTCGAACTTTTCCGGACGGTCAGGTTAAATTTGGTGACATCGCATCTTAAAATCTGATTTTCTCCACAATAAATACATTATATGACAATTGCATGCACTCAGTATATGCACAAGATTGATATGTAGAAGAGAATCTTCCCCGTTACCCTTTACAAAGTCATAATAAAATTCTATTCGTTAATTTTTCAACAACAACGTAAGTGCCGTAGGGGAGAGTCTGAACGTAGGGGAGAGTCGATTTGGATTGTTGTGAACATAGAAGAGAGTTGTATTAAATTGGCTTTCAATCAAAATTTATAACAACAAACGGTGCAAAATCTTAAAAAATTCCTCATAGGATTATGTTGTATTTTATTGTACGTGTTGATACAAAAGAACCTACATTATCAATGTTAACAGCACACATGCAGGTCTTATATCAAAGACTCACACTTCCAAACCCTTGCTCATACTTCCATCACTTAGTCGTTCATGCCATATATAGCGCCCTCATTGATCCTGATCCCCAGATATACGGATAAGAACGTTGCAAAACCTTGAATTGAAATATTACAACCTAGCTGTATTATCAAGCATATGAAATCATTATGTTTTTTTTCCAAGACTTAAGTATTATGGTTATGGTTTTTTTTTTTTTATATTTTTCAGAAATAATTCGTTTGATTAAGTAGAAAAAAGCTGTGAAGGAGAAGAATACTAAATTTGGAAGTACATGTATATCAAAGCCGATTTAACCTTCCAGTTGTATTACCAGTTCGACAAAGCCATAGAAAAGATGAAATAAAAATTCTACCGTCAAAAAGACTTATGATGTTTGATGAGTAGTGTCTTTGTGCCGAAGATGTTTAAATTTTATAAAGATTATATAAATATAAATTAATTTATTTAATGTCGTTCATCAGTGTTCAGTTTTGAGACAGAATTGTAGGAACAGTTTTTTAGCTCACATGGAACCACAAAATAGAAAAAAAATGAGATGTGGAATAAGTGTACGCGACACAGCTCACATAACAAGTGGCAATTTAGAAAAAAAAACACAATGGACAACCACCAGCCGCCTTTAACGGCGAGGCCAGTAGGCACTGCTTGCGGTTCTGCAATTGGCCCATGGTATTAATAAAATGCATACAATTCAAACCCAGTACTGAAATAGTCATATATAGACCCCTTTGCGACCTTTTACCATCAATTGGTCGTCGTCGGTTGTCGTCCGTTAACATTAAAAAAAACTTCATTGAAACCTCTGAACAGAATTTAATGAAACTTTGTATGGTTGGTTCTTTGGGCGTCCAGCTGCACAAAAGTTGAGTTCTGATTTTTGATTCATCGAAAACACATGGCCGCCGTTGCTAAAAATAGACTCGGATAGTCAGACTACTGTTTTGGCTTGTAAAGATATAGAAATAATCTGATGCAACCGACCTTCTTCAGTCTCATCAGATCTACAAAAGTCTCTCTTTGGTCGAAGATGTCAAATGACTTTTTATAAAGGTTAAGGCCTTTTAAACGTAAAAAATAGAGGATTTTCACGTTTTTGTCCTACAGAACAAAATATATTGCAGATAGACAAAAGCTGTCGCTTGCTTCAATCTTCAGCTCACTGAGCTCTACAAAAGTCTGCATTGGTTCCATCATGTCAGATATGACCACTTATAGGGTTAAATTCAAGAAAAGCGTTTTTTATGGTTTTTTTTGTCCTAGAGGTTCACACTTATTGCAAAACCTGCTTAACCTTTCATCTCATTTAGTTTTTCAAAAGTCCCGTATTAGAATAACAGCTCATATAATGAGACCTTTAAGCTTAAGGCCAGGTGATCGATTCAGGCTTCTTTTAGCCTCCTGTTCAGTAATGAGAAAATATAGTAATTGAATGCCCAACCTACGAAAGAAGAGGTTCATATATAGGGTCCTAAACTGTTTGTCCGTTCATCAGTCCCAAATTAGACTTACGTCCTTCTAGTTAAAATTGTTTTCAAAGTAAGAACTATGAGATCATCATAAAACTTTATACATGAATTGTATGCATCATAGTATGAACAAACAAAAGTCTCCATAAATTATTCCCTACCTATGTAGTGAATCATGCCAGTTTGACCTGTCTGTCTTTCGAGGTTTCCATATAATAATCTTTTACGTGTTTGAAAATATTTGGTCATACTTTTCACAGTTGTTATTATACAAAAATGATTGTCAATTTATTTTGATTTCGAGCAGAATTTGAATTATATAGATTTTTCTAGTTGCTCCGCTTTAGTTAAAGGCAGGGAAAGCGGAAACTTTTATATGACCACGAACAGCTAAAAATTCAACAATGTGCAAAAAGGCCAATATCACTCCAAGGAACACGCGAATCGATCCAGGTAATTTTTACTAAACTCAGCAAAAGATTTCTCTTATAATCAACTGCATTAACTTTATACTTATCAAAGTCAATCGAATGAAATAACTTTTCTTAAAAATCATTAAAGACATAGAACCTATCGATTTCGCAATTTTTTACATTGAATAAAAAGTACATATATTAAAAATATACTATCTAAAACTTTCCTTTACCAACATAAAAACTCAATGTTTTGCAGTTTTCTATAAAATAATCTTATTTTAATTATTCGCTTTGATTAAGTATTGTCCATCATAAATATTTACATTTGGTAAACTGGGTACTGTTAAACTGAGAAACGAAATGTAACCAAACGAGGCGAAGAGAAAACGAAATCGGTAAATTAAGAAAAACGACTGGTGTCGGCTAAAATCGATTCAATTTTCCTTTTTACCAGTTTCGCTTGATTTCGTTTCCTTTCTTAATACAGATTTCGGTGGTTAATTTTACTGTTTACGTTTCCTTCTTTACCGATATTGTTTTTGTGCAGCTCCGTTTCGTTTGGTTACTTTTTGTTTCTCAGTTTACCAGTACCCGCAAGTGTTTACATTCTATAATTAGGTTGTCCTCTTTTTTGACACTGCGTTTTTTTCATCAGTTTTCCGTCGAAAAGAATACTTTCTGGCAGGTTTTTTTTTAAATTTAACAGTTTCTTCAAAGGTTTTACAATGTATTCTTCAAATAATGTGAATTTTACTATTTTTTAAAAATTGCCAAAATGATAGGTTCTATGTCTTTAAGGCTGCGCTCGTTCGAAATATAAATTTTACGTTAGTCAAATTATTGTATTGTCGAACTCATGGAACTTAATCATTTCCCCATTGACACTAATTGTAAATAAATTGTTAATGTGGAGATCCACTACGGCTTTCCCTACGACATTAAATTAGGATTATGAAAAATCCTTAAGTTAGTAAAAATCTTTAGACTCTTTTCGCCTATGTAAAGTGTTAGTAAAAATGACCTGGATCGATTCGCTTGTTCCTAGGAGTGTATATATGTGTTATTTTTTGTGTTGGAAAAAGACGGTAGACGACAGACTTAAATGAAACTGCTGTCTACCCATTTCTTCTATTCTAAAAGTCAAACACATGTAAATGTTTTGAACTGTCCTCAGTTTGCCATTTCTCTGCAAATCTATGTTTCCACAAACGAAAATTTAAGAAGCAAAGGTAAATGAAGTTATACAAATAAAACATTTATTTTAAACATCAATTACACAAATATTTCGGAAGTTTTTCCTCATGTACTAGTGATTGTAGTTTACCAAATTCCATTTCGCCGTCACCTAAGGGCTATCACATATATGTATAAGCTGAAATAAAATAAAATAAAAACAGGTTTAACTTTATTTAACGAATTAAGGTTCATCTTTACACTTTGGAAAAAATGACTGATATTTCACGACTTTTTTCAGTCTATGTGGAACCTAAGCTACACACACAATCGCTTAATAAGGCGTAGCAGCGTCTAGATAAATAGTTTTTGTATAAAGTTTTAGTATTTTGTAGGTGTAAACTTGATCCGTTTTGCCGGAGCATTTTCTTTGCCTTTTTTAGTTCACCCAAATATAGCCAAATATCAACCTTGCCCTGTCAAATGGCCTCCACGTGCAAGGTAGTTCTATTATTAATGTTATTAAATCTACTCAAAATCGGATTTTATGAAGGTTATTAAGGGGTAATTCATGCTTAATTTAAGGTACAATTTGAACGGAAAGAAAATGAATAGAGAAAACAACAAGATTTATCTTGTGAAATAGAAGGGAAAATGATCGGCGATTTTTATATCTAGACGCTGCTACACTTTATTTTTTATTTCTATGTGTAGTTTAAGTTGTACATAGACTAGAAAAATAGGTCAAATATCTACCATTTTGTTTGAAGTGTAACCATGAACCTTAACAAACAAAAAGTCTAACGGATGCACAGATAAATGAATTCTCAACTAAGAGGTGAACAGGGAAAATCGCAATCTCCGCCCGGAATCAGAAAGTAGGAGAAGCTTATAAATCAATGTCCGTCTATCTGCTTCTATGGATAGGGATCAAAGAGGGTGTTATATATTGCATTAAGGACTAGATGCAGACAAATTGAGCGAGGGACTGGAAGTGATGTGAGCCCTTGCCATTAGACCTACATATATGCTGTTAACATTGATAATGCAGGTATTTTAACATCTGACAACACGTACAGTAAAACACAATCCTATGATACCTTTTTCAAGCTTTTGCAACGTTTGTTATAAAAAGATGATTGAAAGCAAAAAATGCAACTCTCTTCTACGTTCACAGCAATCCAAATCGACTCTCCCCTACGTTCAAGACAAATCGAATCGACTCTCCCCTACGGCACTTACGTTTTTGTTGAAAAATTTACGAATAGAATTTTATTATGACTTTGTAAAGGGTAACGGGGAAGATTCTCTTCTACATATCAATCTTGTGCATGTACCGAGTGCATGCGATTGTCATATAATGTATTTATTGTGGAGAAAATCAGATGTTAAGATGCGATGTCACCAAATTTAACCTGACCGTCCGGAAAAGTTCGAGGTGTTTGGTATGAAATGTAAGGTTCTGGGAGGCAATTTTAGCGTGTACACATTCTTAGATAATTCTAATGTTCCGTGCAATATTTATTTGTAACATTTGATCAATGAAAATAGATGATTTTATCGTTTACATACCTCGTGTGCTCCGATCTAGGTCAAATATCGACTCTCCCCTACGTTCAAAGCGACTCTCCCCTACGTTTTAGCGACTCTCCCGCGGTAACGCTTATACCCGGTGGTTACCATAATTCGTTTTATGAAAAAGTCATAGAATTATTTTCATTTAAGATAGATTTGAATGAATGAATCTATGGATGTGTAAACCCATAGGGTCACTCGGCACAAACTAAGAGACTTTTTTAAGATTAAGTCGCCAAGTTCACTCATTGTTCATCAACTGGATAGTTAAGTTCACTGCCTATATATCACCTCCGCGCTCTATATCAAGGCTTTGCGTGCTCGACATTTCGAGTAGCAATTATCATTCCGTATCCATAGTACCTCATTACCAAAGCAAAAAGTACTAATATAACGTCACAAATTAAGATATATAATATTATGAGCATAAAATGTCAAAATATATACCCATGAAGTAAAGACCGATAGCACTCATCGGGCCGATGACCCTCAGTGCGGTATGGATGTCTCGGGTTTTTACAGGGTGAGGAGCAGTCGGAATGTTATATTCTGCGTTTTGGTTTATTTTTAATATCAAACATATTTTGCGCAGCGTTAGGAAAGCTTTCTCATCCAAAAGCTAAAAACCCTATTTTCTTGTCAAAAGTTAAAACACTTATGTAGTATAATAATTCTCTGCAGACGTTGTAATTCTTCGATATACAGATTTTTGTTTATATTTCAGAATCAAAGACAGCTAAATCTATAGACACTTTTGAAAAGGGATTTGGAAATTGGAAAGCACAAAATGTATCATCCGATTTGTTTTGGAGTCTTGCATGTCAGCCTGATCACACTACAAATAATCTCAAAGGTATTTTAGTGCAGGCAGACGTAATAGTTGCAATTGTTTGAAAAATTATCATTTAATATAATTTAAAAAAAAACTGTTTAGCAATAACAAAATAACGAGGCGTTCTAAATAAACAAAACATGCCAGGCAAATCGTACTTAATATCAAACTTTTTGTAAATTGCATACTTACGCTTTATGCTGAAATCAATCAAAGAGGCACCATTAAGGCATTCGAGTGTCAGTAGTATATAATAAAATCTCAGGTAGTGAAAGTTGATGCAGCCTTTTGCGTATGCATATGACGTCATATCCGCGTCCGGTCCGCCATTCGAATTTGTTTGAACAAGACGCACGTAGATATAATGAATCGTCTTCTACAGTCTGTAGTGTGGGATACTGGAAATGAACGTGTTTGTCGAAAATGTTTGGTGAGGAAGCCAATAACTAAATTTTTCAATTCGAAACAAAATGTGCAAGAGCTGTCTGCAAATATTCAATCCGGCCACATAATGAGTGCTCTGTTAGCAACATGCTACCGCTTTCAGAAGAGATAGATAAAATAAGCATAGAAAAAAAATCATCAGATAGAAACCGAGCACCTAGAAGGAAAGATGTACCATTGCGACAAATGTGGATACACAAGCCAAAAGCTGTTCAATCTACAGAAACACAAAGAGCAGAAACATCAAACGAAAATGGAAGAACCGAAATCGTTGAAGGAGGGCTCGGTAAATTTTGAAGAAACACAGGAAAAGGGAAGAGGTGGGTAGGGGCGGAAAATTTAGCCTATGTGGTGCACTACTTGGCAGTCCACATAGAGTAATATGCAACTGAGAAGAAAAAGCAGGTTAATGGAATTCTCCAAGAATTCATTCAAAATCAATGTTTTTAATGCCTTGAAACTTTTTTTCATTATTATGATGGTCATATACAACATTGAATAAAAATATTCAAGCGTCCATTAGTATCACTTTCATTTCTGCTATTTTTTAAATTTTCGGAAACATCAAAGTGTCAAGTGACCGGCAAAAGAGGTAACAAATGAAATTTCATAAAAAGCTCATTTGCCTATCTTTTACACTAGATGTATTTCTTTCAAATTTTGCACCGTGTTGGCGGAAACCGCCTTGTATAAGAAAAGTTCTGGGCCATTGCTCAATTTTGGTTTGAAAAATTATTAATATTAAATATATGAGGCAGAAAATTGAAAATGGGCATTAGTTTGCGATTTAATGATATTTTTTGTTCAAAATGTATGATTTAATAAATGGGCCAGCACTTTTTGAAACTTTCATCATTTTCTGAGTTCGACTATGCAAGTTTAATTTTGGAAGACCATTCCTAAAAGGTAGTCATTTTCATCTGAAGATAGCATGTAACGCCATGATTTTTCACCGTCGTTTACGTCAAAGTCAAACACTTAGGTTACGTCATAAGGGAGTTAACCCAAACCAAGGTTATTTTTTCATTTTAAAATAAAAAAGAACGTTGTCCACTTACCCCGGCGATAACTTGTCTAGTTCTGTTTTGTTTTATTCCCAAGTGGCATAAAATATTGAGCAGGTTTATAAATGAATTGTCCTTTTTAGAAACTATTTTACGGACGCCGGAACCTGAGAAATCTTTTAATTATGCACCACAGGTTTATGACTTCCTGGCGGGCCTTACCATTGGAAATCTGTTGAAATTAACTAAATTCGTCAGCTCTATTAAACATTTAAATCTGTCTGCCCGAAGTAAAAAAATGCTAAAACATACGTTTACATCTAAAACTTCACTCCAAACCAGTTTTTTTTAATCGGGAAGGGGAAATTATGTCAAATACGGATAGGAATAAATTTATGTTTTCCTTAGCTCAACGTTGATCACACCATCTGGTCGACCCACAAAGGGAAACTACTCTTGCAAAAAATGAAAATAAAAGAATCGGAATCGGAAATCCGGATGACTTTTTGAAAAGGGCTATTACTAACAGAGCACAAAGAAAAAAATCCTTGTTAAATGATTGGTTAGTATTTTATTATGCTGGTTAAGTTAATAATAGAAATTCCAAGTTATTTTGACCTTACAAGCCCAGATTTTGTCATTGAAGAAGAAACAAGATCGTTTTAACACATAAACTCTCCTTTCCTAATTAGTTTTTATTACGAAAAAATGTCGGCCGGTTGATCACATTTTCGTTCCAAAAACAGCTATCGACAAATATATTTATAAACAAAAAGACGATGTTATACTTATGCTTCAATTATTTAAAAAAACACCTTTGATTCAGATTTACATGAAGCAATACATTTACAATTACTAGATATTGGGGTAGGAGGTAGATTTTACAAAATATTCAAAAATATGTATAAATATTTTCATGAAACCCCACATCTTGTATCTTTAAATGATAAGGATACTCACTACTTTTTATATGCAGATGATGTGGTATTAATGTCAACAACACATTGTGGACTGCAGAACAAAGTAAATAAATTGCAAGCATTCTGTGAGGATTGGGGAATCTATGTAAATCTTTCAAAACCAAAAGCTATGATCTTTAATAAAAGTGGTAAACATCTTATGGAAAATTTTACACTTCAAAACTTAGCATTAGAATGAACAAATTATTACAAATACCTTGGTATAACTTTAACTCCTTCTGGTACATTTCAAAAAGCTTAACTTGAATTGTATCGAAAGGCTCTAAAGGCTCTATTGAAACTTAAGGATGAATATGTTTCCCTTGGACCCAGTATCAGATCATCCATACATGTATTTGATCACGCTATAAAATCAATCTTGCTATATGGTACTGAAGTCTGGGGCTATTATTCACCTCCCTCTTTTAAACTAGAATATTTATGTGATTGGACTAAACAATTAAATCCACACCTTCTTCCAAAATGGATTTACAATTTATTAAATAAATTGTTGGGATTCACAAAAAAGGTTCAAATTTTGGTGTAATGTCAGAATTTTGGTAGGTTACCAATTATTTAGATGGTTTCAAAGCCAGTATAACTATTTATATCGGATGGAAATTCCATCAGGTTTATCAGAGGATGCTTATTTAGAATCCCAAAATTTACATGAGAGTGGAGGTAAATCATGGTTTTTAGCAGTTTCGAATGGTTTTGATTTACTTAAGTCTCCAGGATGGAAAAAAATATAAAAACAGTTCTAAATCATCATTCAAACACACCATCAAAATAGATTTAAAGAATATTTATATTGAAACTTGGTACAACCACAGAGATAAATCGTTAAATGAAGATGGTAAATTGAAAACTTATCATGCTTATGTTAAGATTAAAACAAACTTTGGATATGAAAATTATCTTGATCTTATTACTTACTAAAACGTAGAAGGTATATTACTAAATTCAAAATTAGCTATAGAATTAGAAACAAACCCAAAACATCCGCTGAAGAACGGAATTGTGATCATTGTTATAACTCTGAAGTTGAAGATGAATCTTATTTCTTTAGTAACTGTACCAAATTTTTAGATTCTAGAAAGACCTTGTTTGATATCATTTAAGAATCAAATAAGAATTTAAACCAATTACCTACATTCCACAAATTACTTTGGGTATTAAACTGTAAAAATATAACTGTTCTTAACCCCAATTTTTAGAACACCTGGACCAAAGGTCAATGTGAGCTATTGTCATCGCTTGGCGTCCGTCGTCCGTCGTCTGCCCGTTCAACTTTTCAAAAATCTTCTTCTCTTAAACCGCCGGATCAAATGGAATGAAACTTGGTATGATTGTTATTTAAGGTGTCCTTTACAATATTGCTGTTGGGATTTTTGATTCGGTGAAAAACATGGCCGCCATTGCTAAAAATAGAACATAGGAGTAAATTGCAGTTTTTCGCAAATTACTCCAAAACGGTCACAGATATCAAAATTCTGGCAGGGTAAAAGTAATTAGCACCTCAAGATCTACCTGCCCTGAAGAAGATCCGAAAACCGATGTAGGAGTTATTGCCCTTTTTCTGAATTTTTTCCAAATTTTGCATTTATTTAACCCTCTATCTTGAAAACTGTAGAAGATATCTGAAAAATTTAAATTGCATATGATTAAGCTCATCAAAATCTACAAATGATATAATGGGGTCAAAGTCATAGGACCAATCCTTATAGAAGTTTTTCCCCTTAGACTATAAAAATTTACCATTTTCAGTGTTTTTCATCCTATTTTCAAACGTTAACTTCTCTAACACCATAAGTCTCATAATTACTAAACTTGGTTTGGTAGTTCTTTGAGGTATGGTTTACAAAATTATCGTTTGGATTTTTGATTCATTGCAACATGGCAACCATCGCTAAAAATAGAACATAAGGGGAAAAAGCAGGGTTTTTTTTGCAAATAACTCAAAAACGGTAACAGATATCAAAATTGTGGCAAGGGTTAAAGTGATCAGCAAGATCTACAAATAATATAATGGGGTCAAAGTCCTAGGATCATTCCGTATAGGAGTTTTTTCCCTTAGACTTTCAAAATTGACCATTTTCAGTGTATTTCATCCTATTTTCAAACGTTAACTTCTCTAACATAATGAGTCTCACAATTACTAAACTTGGTGTGGTAGTTCTTTGAGGTATGGTTTACAATACCGTCGTTTGGATTTTGAAAAGTCTCTATAGGGTCGAAGTTGTCAGATGTCCCCTTATAGGGGTTACGGCCCCTAAAATAACGTTTTTTTCATGTTTTTGGCCTATAGAATGAAAACTATAGCAGATAGAGGAAAGCTGTTGCTTGCTTAAATGTTCAGTTCATTTAGCTCTACAAAAGTCTTCATAGGAACGAAGTTGTCAGATGACCCCTTATAGGTAAAAATAGCATTTTTTTCATGTTTTTGCCCTAAGGTATGAAAACTAATGCAGATATATAGAGAAAAGCTGTTGCTTGCTTGAATGTGCAACTCATTTAGCTCTACAAAAGTCTCCATATGGTCAAAGTTGTCAGATGACCCCTTGTAGGGTTACGGCCCTAAAATAACGTTTTTTCATATTTTTGCCCTATAAAATGAAAACTATAGCAGATAGACAGAAGGTCTTGCTTGCTTAAATGTTCAGCTCACTTAGCTTTACAAAAGTCTCCATAGGGTCAAATTTGTCAGATACCCTTTATAGGGGTTACGGCCCCTAAAATAATGTTTTTTTATGTTTTTGGCCTATAAAATGAAAACTATAGCAGATAGAGAGAAGCTATTGCTTGCTGAAATGTTCAGCTTATTTACCTCTACAAAAGTTTCCATAGGGTCGAAGTTGTCAGATGTCCCCTTATAGGGGTTACGGCCTCTAAAATAACGTTTTTTCCATGTTTTTGGCCTATAGAATGAAAACTATAGCAGATAGAGAAAAGCTGTCGCTGGCATAAATGTTCAGTTCATTTAGCTCTACAAAAGTCTTCATTGGACCGAAGTTGTCAGATGACCCCTTATAGGGGTTACAGCCCCTTAAAGGTGAAAAATGGTGTTTTTTGCTTATAGGATGAAAACTATTGCAGATAGAGAAAAGCTGTTGCTTGCTTAAACATTTAGCCCATTTAGCTCTACAAAGGTTTTCATAGGGTGGAAGTTGTCAGAACCCCTTATAGGGGTTATGGCCCCTAAAATAACGTTTTTTCATAATTTGGGCCTATACGGCTTCAGAATGAAAACTTTAGTAGATAGAGAAAAGCTGTTACTGGCTTAAATGTTCAGCTCATTTAGCTCTGCAAAAGTCTTTATAGGGTTGACATCAATACCAGGTGAGCGATTCAGGCTCCTGGGAGCCTCTTGTAAGTTCCTCCTGGGGTCTGAAATAACATAAAATCTAAAATTACAAATACGATTTGTTTAACGGATCATTATCTTATTTGTACTTGTATACCTGATATATAAATTGTACTCTCAATTGTAATAATTTATTTATTTATGATTGATACAGTGTATACGATTTTTAATCATTATTGTTTGTACTGTCATTGCCCCTTGAGGGTCCATAAGTGGTCAATAAACTTGTATTCTTGTATACTGTTTTCACTGTTGAACACTATTTTGAAAAAAAAAGAATTAAATGTCGTCAGTTCAAAAATTTTAAATGGCATTAAAAAGGCATGAACTTGAGTAGACAAACCCGGAATAATACATGCATTATAATATCTCATAAAAGATTAACACACAAAGACAAAGTTTTATTTCAGGTACACATTCAAACTGCAATGCGAAAATGTCTACTACGTTTTATTACTTTCATTTTCGTACAATTTTATTGTAGATGGGCGTTGTGCAGTGGCACATTCAAATCCAAACACACATGGAATAATAAGACTTAAAAGAGAATTCATAAATACAAGATACACTGAATATTGTCTAAAATTTTGGAATGCAGTCGGCTTGCAATCGGAAAAAGACGCCAAAGTAACAATCTTTCTAATTCGCGATAGTCAAAACGAACTCCTTGGAAATGTTACGTTAAAACAGCCCAAAGACACGTTAAACTTTTGGCAAAGGCTATCTTTTTCTTTTCAAACAATACGAAATAGAAACTACACATTAACATTTGTGGTAGAGTTTAAATCAAACACAGACCATACACGTTTGGTGATGTTCGATGACATAGTTTTACTAGCTGGACATTGTACAGGTGAGTAATTATTTAACTGAAGAGAACAAACTTCAAAATTTGCATATTATATATATATTTTATAAAATATTGGACGTACTCCTGCTAAAAACCAGTACTTATTATAATTAGAAAACAGTCAAATGATAATATTTCTTAAAATCCTGTGTTGTATCATTTTGTATCATCACCTCAAATTTGACCCAAGTGGTCATCTCATTACAAAAATTTACGATAAACGAGACGATTTTAATTTTCAAATGATTAATTTACCTAATCTACAGATCAATATACCTACTTCCCCTGCATACGGTGTTTATATTTCACAACTTATTCGATATGCCAGAGCTTGCACACATTTCACAGATTTTTTGATCAGACACCGATTTCTTCGTGACCGACTTTTGGAGCAGGGCTATAAGAAAACACGTCTCATACGATCCCTAAAAAAATCTTTCTTCGTTATCAGGCACTAGTAGAAAAGTTCAAAATTGAGTTAAAAGATATGGTAGTTAATTGTGTTAATTAGTGTTTGACTGGTCTGCTGTACTGAGATGATCACCTCAATATCCCTATTGTGTCTCACAACTATGTTGTGTTCTATGGTCATTACCGGATCCTTAGATCGCAATGGAAGAGGGAGGTTTGGCGCCATAAAACCTGGTTTAACCCACTATTTCGTTTGAAATGCCTGTACCAAGTCAGGACCATTGCGATCCACCAATTCTCTGGTATGACTGATTCGTTTTTGTCATTTTCTCTGGACTATGAGATTGATCATTCAAGTTCGATAGTTTTGTTATTACCTTTATTTGAACGACACTGTGGTCCTTATACATGTACATGTATATAGAAAAACGATTTAGAAAGTTGGATAATTGTAAACCATATATAAAGGTTAATTCATACAAATCAGAAAATATACGAAAATAGACAAAATAAAAGGGTGTGGCCAAATTTTTCGGACAAACGTCCTGCGTCTGAACGTAAATACATGAACAATTTGAAAACGGTAAGAAAGAGTTTGACACTCGAAAGCCCCATTGGTGCGTTTTTGCTTCTTTGACACAAAATATCCGATATAAATGCTTTTTAAGCTCACCTGACCCGAAGGGTCATGTGAGCTATTGTCATCACTTGGCGTCCGTCGTCCATCGTCCGTCTTCCGTCGTCCATCGTCCGTCCGTCGTCCGTCGTCCGTGAACTTTTAACAATGTAAAATGTCCTCTGACATGCCATGAGTCTTATTGAAACCAAACTTGGTAAGGTTGTCCATGAGCATTAGGTGCTTATAACTGATGTGGGGATTTTTGATTTGTCGTAAAACATGGCCGCCGTGGCTAAAAATAGAACATAGGGTTAAAATGCAGTTTTTTTCCAAATAACTCAAAAACGGCCACAGATATCAAAATCCAACAATCCATGTTGGAGTTATTGCCCTTTTGTTGATTTTTTGCAAATTTTGCACCTGTTTAGCTCAATATCTTGAAAACTATACAAGACATTTTAGAAATTGAAATTGCGTATTGTTAAGCGCATCAAGATCTACAAAATATGTAATAGGGTCAACGTTGTAGGACCTTTCCTTTTAGGAGTTATTGCCCTTAGAACGTCTAAATTGAGCATTTTAAGAGCATTCCCTCATTTCATTGAAAACGTTAACTCCTCTGACACTTTAAGTCCAAATGGAACCAAACTTAGTATTGTTGCTTATTAGTATTAGGTGTATAGAACTGATGTGGGGATTTTTGATTGGTTGTAAAACATGGCCGCTGTGGCTAAAAATAGAACATTTGGGTACACTGCATTTTTGTGTTAATAACTCAAAAAGGGTGACAGATTGAGAACAAAAGTGATCAGCACCTTAAGATCCATCTGCTCTGAAATTTTGAAGATGAACCAACAACTTACGAAAGAGTTTTTGTCCTTTTATTTGAATTTTTTATGAATATTGCACTTACAAAAATGTTTTAAGCTCAATCTTAAAATCTATATGAGACATTTAAGAAATGTGAAAATTGCATATTGTTAAGCACATTATGATGTACAAAATATGAAATAAGGTCAAGATTGTAATACTGTTCATTTTAGAGGTTATTCCTCTTAGAATGTTGACGGAAAGAAATTATTAAAAGAATATTACTCTGTACAATCATTACTTCATAAGTTAAACCATATTGTCAGATGACCCCCTTATCAAACTTATGACCATTTCAATGTCAAATAGATTTTTCCTAATAACCTTTACTTCAAGCACATGTCAGGTGAGCGATTTAGGCTTCTGGGAGCCTCTTGTCTGATCGAGTTATCTTATAGTTGGCAAAAGGGGGTTATACAAATGTATTTTCCGAATCTTAACAACAATTATTTTTTGTTACGCCGCGTGTCTGATATTCTTCAGTGAAAAGTAGGATAGAGCTTATCACCTATCACATGCACGGTACAATGAAGACACCATGAAATCATGAAAAAATACATTGATACATAGCGAATATTTTTCAAAAAGGGTAATAACAAATTACTGAACTTGGAGGATCGATGTTCAAGAATCAAGAGAAGATGACACACCGAAAAAAATTAAAGATCACAAAGTTCCTGACTTGGTTCAGGCATTTCAAAAGAAATGGTGGATTAAACCATGTTTTATGGAGCGCCAAACCTCCTCCCTCTTCCATTGCAAAACACAAAACACAACACGGTTGTGAAGACATATAAGGGGGAGGGGAGGAGGGGGTCCCGTCCCGAATTCCCGTCAAAATAATTTTATAATCCCATTTTCCCGGATAATAAAAACTCCCGATTCCGCATCCCGAAAAATAAAATACAGGTTCCCGTGTCCCACTAGTCGCTTTTCCCGAATTCCCGTTAAATAATATGGCCAATCCCGGAAAAGGTCTTCCCGACCCTCATATAAGGGATATTATTAAGTCGCCCAAAACAAAGTTTGGGAGACTTATTGTTTTTGCACCGTTTCTTATTATTATTATTATGTCCCCGAACACGAAGTGTCGGGGACATATTGTTTTTGCTCGGTTTCTTATTATTATTATTATTATTATTTTTCTCGGTATTCTGGACCGTGAACTTGTCCACCTCATTTTTTCGACATCTTTTAAGGTAGGAAGCTGAAACTTCATAAATCAAGAGTATGGAATGGGAGATTGTGCTTTTTGTATTTTTTGTCGAAATCTAACGACCCCTTATAGGTCAAAAAAGGGCCTCAAAATGGCTCCTCGAAACCGAAGTTGAATTTTTACCTTACATTTCTGATCCGGCAGTGGTAGGTCAAATTCCTTTATGGGGTAAGTGTAGACTTTTAATACCTTTCATTTAAAAATAAAATTTTGAAAATCGGACTTACCGTTTTCAAAATTTTGCAAAAAAACGAAAATTAATTTTTTTGTCATATTGAGTTATCTTTCTTTGTATTTTGTATTTTGTAAAAGTAATGTAAAAATTCTCAACTTTGTTATTTCTTAATGAAAATTGGTTTACAAGGTAATAGTGGTATGCCGAGTTCATATTTGGTATCGAAAATTTTTTTGGCGGCCATTTTCAAAATGGCGGCTAAGATGGCCGCCATTTTTCCGCCAAAATTTAAAGTTACTCCGATTTTGATGAAAATTGGTATGTAAGGTAATAGTGGTATGCCGATTTGATTTTTGACATCAAAATTTTTTTGTCGTCGGCCATTTTCAAAATGGCTGCCGTTTCCCGCCAAAATTGAAAATTACTCCGATTTTGATGAAAATTGGTATATAAGGTTATTGTGGTATGGCGAGTTTATTTTTGATATCAAATTTTTTTATCGTTGGCCATTTTCAAAATGGCCGCCATTTCCCGCCAAAATTAAACTTACTCCGATCTTGATGAAAATTGGTATATTAAGTATTCTCAAATGCCCAAACTCATATTGACAAAGAGGGGTACGTGAGGGGACATGTATGTGACTCGCTTGCGATCACAATTAGAACTAGTTATTATTATTCTTATTATTATTCTTCTGATTCTTTATCGAGAATTTGTCCTCCCTAATACAAGAAAACGGTTCAAAGAAATTGAATAACACTTTTTGGATTGGATAGTGGGTCACTCAAAGTTGTGTAATGCACTTTTGAAATTTTCAAGATGGCCGCCGTTTCAAAATGGCGGCCGTCGGAAAAAGTGGGCGGAAATTTTTTTTTCATCGGATCGTCTTGAAAATTGGTCAACTGGGTAAAGCGGGTATGCTGAGCTCAAATCTGCGACCGGATTTGAAATCCGACTTACAGTTTCGAAATGGCGGCCATTTTACTACACCCGCCCCCCTAAAAATGTCAACTTTGTCCGATTTCAACGAAATTTGATTTCTAGACTTATTTTGACGCACTGATCTGAATGGAACTCTATCCAAGGCGATTTTGGGCGACTTGTGTGTTGGCATCCCAACACAATTATACCTTGTTATATTTGCGTATTCAAAAATAAGTCATTTTTTTAAATTATTTTGTTCTGCGTCTGTTTTATTTTCAAGAAAACAAAACAGTTATTCAAACATGCATTGACACAAACAAGCCAATTACGATAGAGGATTGTCCAGGATTATATGTAGCAGACGATGTCAGGATCTACGTTGAGGATGAACAATCGGCGTCTCATGACACCAACTGTCGAACGTCAGAATTGGAGACGAGTATTCATCAGCAGTGTCAGAACTCGTCAGACTACAGTTGTACATTTAACCTGACAATGGGTGACTGTTTCCGAGAAGAAAGATATATACATATCAACTACAGTTGTATTAACGGTAAGATAATAAAATGTTAGACATAATTAATTAATTTCTGATGACGTTAAACACAAAACAGCAAAATTAGGTATAGTGGTGTTCTAGCATCTTTCTGGAATTAAACTAAATATCTTAAAAAAATCTTCTTTATTTTCGATTTTTATTTTGACGACCATCTAAGAAGCATTCTTATAAGATTTCTAACGGGAAGCTGACTCGGTCTTTACCACATTTGCGAAATGTTTACTAGATTTAATTTCTCACGTTTCACTGAAAAAAAGTGCCATTTTACTAGCTTTTGTTTAAAAATTGGTCAACATGCGAGCAATGAAAATTTAAAAAAAAACCCGTTGTTGCATACTGAGTTTATTTACCTTTTTAAACAGATTTAACATACTGAATTGACAATTGAAAGCGTGATGGGTGTACTATAGCAAGCATTTACTGCTTTCTCGTTTTAGCACATGGATTCACCCTCGTTACGACGAAGTGCGCGATTTTGGTTTCTGTTGGGCTTTTTTGTTTTTGTTTTTTTTTATGTTTTGTTTTCTTCGTGCTTTCTCGTTCGTGTATCCCTTCCGGATTTTTTAACACTCGAATGTCTTATTGTTGCATCTTTGCTTCTCAAGTTAACTTTTGTTCTTTTTGACTGTAGTCTTCTTTTATAAATAATAACACCCGCACTAGCAAAAGCGCAGGGATAATGTTTTGCTGTTCGATGTGTACGTACGTATATCGTTATTGTCCAGGATAATCTATGTAACCACTGGGGGTAGAAAGATGAAACTTGGTTCATTGATTGCATTGTGGGAACTGTGTCGAAGGTTCCGGAATTTTGATAATAGGGGCTGGGCTGCATATGTAGCCTAAGGACACAGTATTCCTTCGTCATGCAACTCCTCCCAGGTTATTTGGAATATTGAACTGGAACGGCCCAGTAGTTGCACTATTGATGTAGATTCTACTGAAGCTTTCAGAATTTTGATAATGTCCCTAGGGGCTAGGTTGCATATGTAGCCTTAGGGCACATTATTCCTTTGTCACGCAACTGCTCCCAAATTATTCGGAATATTGATCTGAAACTTTGATCAGTAGCTGCACTTTGCGTGTAGATTGTGCAAAAGTTTGCTAATGTCCCTAGCGCCTGGACTTCTTAGGCAGCCTCAGGGCAAATTATTCCTTAATACTCATTACAGGTTATTTGGAAAACGGAACTTTATTTTTTGTGTAGGTTTATATAGATGTGCATGTACTCACCACTTAACCATATATAAACAGTCTTATTTCTAATCAAACAATTTGCAGGTAAATATCACTGCCAGTACTAGTAATAAGTCTAACAATAATATCTTACAATTATAGTTCATGCTCATTTTTTTTTCTTCTTATGCTATCAACATAAAAATAGCGCAGGTATATGCAGCGTGGCTGCTTTGACTAGTTGAATTTATGTCCATTTTTTATTTAGAGTCAATCGAGACGACTATGGACAATTTGTTACCAACTGTAACTGTCAATTTAAATGGTATGTACACATTGTATTTGTCGATATTTAGATTATTTATTGTGTTATTTTGTTAATCTAATTATTTAACCAAATATGTGCTTTGCTTATGAAACTATTTCAAGTATGCTCTCGCATGTTGTACTATATTGTTCTTTTGGATATTTTCCTTTATTCAAATGTGTTTTGCGTATTTGACGTTTGTATATTGTATATAATAAAATTTCTTTCTGCACGAGGCAATAATCTTGTTTCTTCATTTTTTCATTGTCAGAGACTGACTATAGTGAAACAACTTTGGAATATTTCATATCTACTAACCATCATCTTCAAAGAGGCAAGTATATATGACTTGCAAATAACTGATAATTCGGACTGTATTTTGTTTTCTTTTGATGTTTCAATATCTTCAATTACCACAATATTTTAGACTGCTTATAATATAGAATATTAAGACTAATTATGAGCAACTTTGTTATTTAAAGTAATCAGAACATTTTAACATACAATACAAAATGTATGTAGGGAAAAATTATAAAAAAACAGAGAATTCAAAACCATTCACAATGGTCCAAACTTTTGACAGACCGGATTTTTATGGCACCAGATCTCCCTATTTAGCTGTAACACTAGGTCTAATGATTGCCTAAAAAACCAGGTTGTGAGACACACGAGGGGAAGTGGGGTGATTATCTCAAAACATCCAAAATTGATATATTCATAATTTGGGGTTGATTTTACCAGCAAAAGCAGCAACTATACAGCAACAACACTGTCAGAAAAGGAGATAATCAACAATCATAATTCTGTCAAGTCATTCTTTTGCCTGTAGACAAAAGAAACGATGACATTCTTTCCTTGCATTGGATTCCAAAAATTGCATAGAAATCCATACATGCAGTGTTATAATTGCAAGATCGTCCAAATGTACAACTTAACTTCTTTCAGTTTGTTTATATCAATATTGACGGCAAAACAAATCGGTCTTCATAAGTAATTCGAATGTTGTTGCTCTAGAAAGGTCGTCAATCAAATTTAGGTTCTCAAAAATTCAAAAGAATTGCACACCATTGCTTGTCGATTTGTTTCTTCATTCAAATGAACCGGAATTCTTACAATCACTTCTAGACAAAAAGGTTCGCATACTTGCTTTTCCCTTTTATCTGACATTTCGGAATATTGATGATGTCATTTCACTAACTAATCCTCGATTTAGAAACTATTTACATTTCAGATTCTAGGAGGTCCGCTGCATATTTGGATTTACATTGCGAAATTGACACACTAGAAATGCTTTAGATAAAGCTCTATAACAAATGTGATGACTTCGACTTTCCAAGATTAATTGTTAACACAGGGTGCGTTGCTCCTCGGTTGTTTCCGTCACTCAAGAAATTTTATGGGAGGAATATTGTGCTTGTCGACGAATACGGAATTTCTTACTCTCAGATGAGCGCAGACGTTGGTTTGACATAAAGTCAAATCGATCGTTGCAATTGGCAAAGTGATGGGTGTGCTTTAGCAAGCAGGAACTGCTCACACTTCAGGAGCACCTGACTTCAGTCTCTTTTCGAATTGATTTCTCGTTGCCGATCGAAGTTTGGTTGTTATGTGTGTTTTTGTCTGTTTTGTGGTTTGTTTTCCTGTGATGATTTTATGTCTAGCGATTTTGTCTTTGTGTTCTGAAATTAACGATATTTGATTATCATTTTGGTACATCTTTGCTTTATTTAATATCAAATCTATATATTTGCAGATATTCAGACAGACAATGAAGAGAAGTCGTCAATATTAGGTTGTTTGAAAGATAGAAATAAGAATGTAAAACTGATAAAAAAAAATCAAACACGCAGATAGAAATGACCAAAAACAATACAATTATCACTGTAAAGATTCAGATAATGAGACTAATTTAATGTTAAATTAACGAACTATAATGAGGAGGGGTAGTATAAAAGTATAATATAATTTCAATTATTTACAATTAAAACGAAGAAAACATAACCATTTTTTTATATAAACCCTTTTTTTCAACACATTATGGATTTATTGATCATAATGTTTATAAAAAGTAAAACGATGCTAGTCAAACTAAATTTGACTAAAGAACATATTTGTGCAAATTTTCAACAAAATTTAACGACACGATTTTATTATAGCCAAAGTGCTGGGTACCCCCTTAATACTTCCTCAAACTAGCTGTAATGGAATTAAGAGGCACCGTGAAATCTCATACAAATAGTGCAAAAGTCAAGCAATGCATGATGATGACAGACAAAGCACCATGTTTAAATTTGTAAGCATCCTGATAGGACTGGAAGCATCATGATAAAATCAATAGTACCACAGATTTCAGTCAACATTGACAAGTATTCTGCGCTTCGATAGTTTCTCTGTTATAAATATATAAACGATTTGAAGGTTACTCTTAGAAAAGTGTTTCAAAATGCTTAACTTTACACACGAAATAGACCGTAATTGTTGTTATGTAAGCATTTTAACGTTTCAGCTGTTCTCGATATTTTTACAGGTATCGCTTTAGGAATTGGTGGGGCAGTAGCCTTGTTGGCAGCAATTATGCTTATTGTTTTTCTCATGAAAAGGTAATTTCCATTCCTGTAGCCATTCTAACAAAAAGTCGTAAGAGTAAAAATTATCTTGAGTGAAAGTTATACCCGGTTTTAAAAAAATAATTGTTTTAGTGGATTTTTTAAAACATGTTTGCCTGATAAAGAAATGAATACCCTTTAAATTTGTGCTCATTATATCTTCTAAATTAAAGTTTTGCTTTAAGCAAAATAAGCCTAAAAATATTCGAAATTCGTTCTTAAAAGCTAAGAAAAATTGTATGAGAATTGTTGAATTAATTGTTTTGGTTATATTCTTTTAGGAAGTCAAGACTTAAAAGGCCAGACAAGCAAGATAAAGTTAATTTAAAAACAAACAGTCACATTACTGAACATAACTATGCTACACCCAATAAAATAAATCTCGTTAAGAAAAGTCAAAATCAGAATGGTCAAGCCAGTGATGTCTATGAAATGACCGAGGATGGAGTTTATGACGTATCAAACGAGCCAAGGCGATGCAAAACAAACACAAATTCAAATATTTACGACCATAGCGTGGAAAATGTCTACGATAAATCGGGAGGTACTGTTCAGCATGAGACAGTAAATGCGGAAATATACGACCGCACAACGGACAACACATACGACACATCCGGTCATACTTTCAGCTCCGCAGAGCATGACCAAGGATTATATGATCTTAACACAAACACTAGAGACGATGTTCCGAACACTGATAAAACTTACGATGTATCAGCTAATGTAAGACAATTATCTAGAAACGATGAGACTTATGATAATTTCTTTGGTCAACAAACTGAAGATGGATATGATATGACTGTTAGGGCTTAAGGTCAATATGATCATGATGATATAACTATTTACTGTTTAGTCCTGATTTTTAAATATTGTTCATTTTTAAAATGATTGTTCAAGATATTTGTTTTTTGCAAAATGAAAAAAATGTATACTCTTAACTTTATGTTCATGAAAGGAACTACATGTTTGAATGAAAATCAAACAATAAATCTGTAGAACATAGTAAAATATGACTACCGGCATAAGGTTTAAGATAAATATTATATGACTGTTTAGGCTTGATATTTTATCATATAAAAATAATGTTAATGATTTAATTCTGAAGAGAAATGTCTTACAAATTTAAAAATGTAAGGGTCAATTGCAAAAAGATGTGTTTTACATGGGTCTTAATTTAATGATAATCATTCATGTGTTTCAGTGTGTTATACATTGTCTGTTTCTTCGTCCTTTCTTTGTTTTTGTCTCTTCCATTTACATGATTTAGGACTTTGACATTTGGATGCCAAATTAGTACCCCTGCTTCTTTCGGAAAATACATGTATTTATTACTCCCGTTTTCTTGAATTGAATTATACAATAAATATTCTGTAAAAGCCTTCTACTTATAAACTTATGATAGATTTCTGAATGATAAAAAGACTGGTAGATTTAGTGAACTATCTGTTTAAGGTACTTTCCCTTGTTTTTGTTTGTTTGAATACTCATGATGTAAGCTAATTTTACCAGCAATGTGCATTGGTTTATACTGTACTTACACACTTGCAGTAGTAATTATGATTCATTAAAATGTTATGTTAATGTTTATATATATTGTACTGTAAACCCAACTATGTAAAGAAAGTTTATTTTTACAACATAAAAAATGAGAAAAATATGGTGAGATTTAAGTCTAAATATTTTTGTAAAATAAATTCTATCGTCTATCCTTTATTTTCTTCTATAATTTATTTCTAATGTAAAGAATCTAACTTGCCTGTACTTGTTAAAGGTTTCTACCATTCATAATAACGGTAACCAGGCGACAGTGAAATTTCGACGCCTAAGTTTAATCGCTATTTCCTTTTTACTTTTTTTCCTAAAATCTCATGAGATTATTAGGTCTATTTTCGAAAAGTTGTTAGCTATAAAATTTTACCAAACCTCGTCAAGGCTCTCATGTTGAAAACCAAAGATTATATAAAAATACAGAAATCGTTTAATAAAATGTGAGATTGATCATTCAAGTTCGGTAGTTTTGTTATTACCTTTCTGACTGATGGAACGCCTATTACGTTTCTACTTTAGTTTTAAGGTCCAACAACAGATTGGCATTCGAAAAGGCACAAACAGTAATCCTCTACGCGCCGATTTGTTTTTACACTCTGATGAGACTGATATTTTTTGGAAAGCGTAAAAATATGAGAGAGGCTAGGTCATTTAATCTTACTTTCAGATGTATTTATGATGTCCTTTCTGTCAACAACATTTTGTGCCGTAGATGGATTCCTTTAACCTATCCTCCAGAGTAAGAGATTAAAGTTACCAACAAATCTACTTGCTTCACGTCATTCTTGGATTTGCATATTGAATTTTACCCGGGTGGTCATCTATTTAGTTCGTTATAATTCGTCTACGTTAATTGAGACGACTTTATATTTCAAATTATTGATTTTTCTGACCCGGAAAGTAACATACCTACCTCACGAGCAAATGGTTTTTAGCTCACCTGACCCGAAGGGTCATGGGAGGTATTGTCATCACTTTGCGTACGGTGTCCGTCGTCCGTAAACTTTTTAAAACGTTAACTCCTCTGACACTATAAGTCCAATTGCAACAAAACTTGGTATGGTTCATTAGCATTCGGTGCATAGAACTGATGTGAGGATTTTTGATTCGTCCTAAAACTTGGCTATCGTGGCTAAAAAAAAGAACATAGGGGTATAATACAGCTTTTTGGAAATAAGTTGGCAAAATTTTGGCAGGTTAAAGAAATCAACACTTCAAGATCTACCTTCCCTGAAAATTGTGAAGAAAATCCAACAACTCATGTAGGAGGTATTGCCCTTTTTGTGTTTTTTCACAAATTTTGCAACTGTTAGCTCAATATCTTGAAAACTTTACAATATTTTTGAGAAATTTAAATTGCATATTATTAAGCATATCAAGATCTACAAAATATGTAGTAGGGTCAACATTGTTGGATCTTTCCTTTTAGGAGTTATTGTCCTTAGAACATTAAAATTGAGCATTTTCACAGCATTTCCTCATTACATTAAAAACGTTAACTACTCTGACACTTAAAGTCCAATTAGAAACAAACTTGGTTTAGTTGTTTATTAGCATTAGGTGTGTAGAACTGATGTGGGGACTGTTTGTAAAACATGGCCACTGTGGCTATAAAAAGAACATAGGAGAAAATTGCAGTTGGTTTTTTTTTGCAAAAAAACTCAAAAACGGTGGCAGATTTTTAAATATTTATTCTAAACAAAAGTGATCAGCAGCTCTGAAATTTTGAAGAAGATCGTACAACCCATATTGAAGTTGTTGCACTTTTTGTGATTTTTTTTGCTAATTTTGCGCCTATTAAGCCCAATATCTTTAAAACTGTATAAGATATTTGAAAGTTTTAAATTGCATAAAGATAAGCACATCAATATGGTCAACTATCCTTCCTTTTAGGAGTTATTCCTCTTAGAATTTTCAAGGAAAGAAAAACTTATTATAAGGTTTCAATTACTTTAATATTACTCTGTACAATCATTACTACATTAAGTTAAATCGTTTTGTAAGATGACCCACTTATTTAACTTATGACCCTTTCAATGTCAGATAGATTTTGCATCATAACTTATGCTTCAGGCACATATGTCAGGGGAGCGATTGAGGCTCCTAGGAGCCTCTTGTTTTAATTTTTTTTTATGATTTTGCACTTACAAAAATGTTTTAAGCTCTTAAATTTTACATGAGATATTTAAGAAATGTAAATTGCATATTGTTAAGCACACAATGATCTACAAAATATGAAATAAGGTCAAGATTGTAATACTGTTCATTTTAGAGGTTTTTCCTATTGGAATGTTGAAGGAAAGAAAAATAAAAAAAGGTTTCAGTTGCTAAAATATTTATAGGATAATTAATTGGGTCGAGTGAATAACCAAATATGATCACGAGTCGGTGAACGCACAAAGATTTATACGAGTGCGCGGAACTTGTTCCGTGCACGAGTTAAATCTCAGTGCGTTCCCGCACGAGTGATCATATTTTGGTTATTCATGAGACCTAATTGATTATCGTATTTATTACATAGATAAAATGCCGCTAATATATAGTTTTTAATAAATTTATTTGAATGGCGTATGAATTTAGACCGCAGGAGTCATGCCGACAACGCAATACAATTCACGACGTCATAATTGAGTTTGACCGGAAAGGACGCAAGAGTGAAAATATTTTTGTTATTTCACACTGTGAATTTACCAGATTTTATTTCACTGGGAAAAATCGGTATTTCATATGCATCTATGTAATAATACTCTGTACAATCATCACTACATTAAGTTTAATCATTTTGTCAGATGACCCACTCATTAAACTTATGACCTTTTCAATGTCAAATAGATTTTGCCTAATAACCTTTACTTCAGGAACATATGTGTGGTGTGCTATTTAGGCTCCTGAGAGCCTCTTGATATATTTCACAACTTAATCGATATGCCAGGGCGTGTACAATTTTTTTCAGATTTTTTTTCCGACACCCCTGTTTCCGAGACCGACTTTTAAACATGGTTATAAAAAATCGTCTTATATGATCCCAAAAAAAAACTCTTCTTCGTTATCAGCCACTGGTTGAAATATTCAAAATTATGGTAGACCAAATGGTTAGAGATTGTTTTGAAAAGAGATCCTCTTGGTATTGTTGTTATAACTTTTATTTTCAAGAGCAGTTGGTTATTAGAGATTCATTAAAGTCTTTATCTAACTTTATCTAAGTAATTATTTATTTTGTAAAAGCATCACGATTACATGATAATATTTTATGTAACAGAATACCTATTCAGAATACTTTTTAACCTTTGCTATCAAAAGCATTTCATTCGAATAGCTGTTCATTTTATAAATAACATGTCAAAGGGTGGTGGTATTAAAACAGTGCCATAAGCATCTTCGTCATCCAGGCATCCCTCTGTTAAATAAAAACAAAGGAGAAAAATTTCATAAAATTATCTGGAAAGTAACATACCCACCTCACCAGCGTTTTGTGTACTAGTATTTAACTCAAAACTTATATGATATGCCAGGGGTTGTTCTAGTTTCTTAGAGTTTTAGCCCGAATCTGTTGTCTCTGTGATTGGCTTTTAGACCAAGGTTATGAGAAATATGCCTTTTACAATCTCATAAAAAGCTTTTCTTATGATATCACCATTGGTAACAAAATTCAAAATTTGACTGTACACATGCGAGCACTTCATTTTTACGGCATGTCTTTACCTTGTTTTTTCTTTTACTTCTTGGATTATTAGAGATTGGTCATCCCAGTTTGGTATTACCTTATATCATTAATGGATGAAATTGAAACTAACTGTTGGTCCTTGTAAACAGAGAGTTACATGGTCTTTTGGAGAACTTTAGTTTTAAATTCAGATTGAGATTTTGACCGATACATGTATATCTTAAAATGTATAATACAAATCTAGCTAACTCTAGTGTAATTATCACGCTTTAATTTTCTTTCGTCAATATGGGTATCCGGTCATAAATGTTAAACCCTTCGATGGATATTGACATGTTCAATACCAGATGTTTTATCCATTGCAGTAATAAAACAACTATTGATTCATTATGTTGTCAAAAGATTATAGTTCATAGGCGTGTGAGTGACCATACTCTAACCCTTCTAAAAACCCGTTTTATTATTATATAGACTATAGAATTTAGCTTCTAGTTCGTACGACCATCATTCTTTCAAGTTTGGTCTCCAAATCGTAACTTTTGGACACCACAAGCGTAGGAATATAGATGTCGGGTCAAAATGTCAAAGGTCAAGGTAAATGGTAATGAAAAACTTAGAAAAGGTGGTGATGTTAGTTCTTAAAGTATTTGTTACACTTAGAAATGTGCATCTTAAGCCTATGGGGTAAGAAAGATCCCGATTGTATTGGTGGAAATAAAGTTTTCTAAGGGTCAAGGTCACAAGGCCAAAAAAACCTTGGAAATTGTAGAGTGATATTGGTTTTAGACTAACTTTTAAACGCCTTAATATTTTTTTTATTAAATTGACACGTCGAAGAGCTTATAATGCGCGTGTGATGTCTGTGGATTCTAGAATACATAGCTTAAAGGTCAAGGTCACAAGTTTGCAGGAAGAGTATTTGCATTAACGTGCAGTTTTTGCACACATGTGTAAAATTACAAACGTATGTAATCATGCAAACGTATGTTAAACTGTGCATGTAAATGGGGCCTTTGACAAATAAACATTTAGCAAGTTATGAGACCTCTGCTGGGTTCAAATGACTGTTTATAATTTTAAGAAGCCTAGCATTCTTAAATGATTGGTCCCTTTCAATAATTTTGAACACTTTACACAATGTATCATAAGCTTTAAATGTGCTTTTAACTTAGAGTCAACTGAGGCCACATTGGATCGTTTCATATCAACTGTCACTGGCAATTCAAATGGCAAGTTCAAACAAATATGCGACACCAGTGTTAATTCCTTTTAAAATTCGAATACTTTCTTGATTATGTATTTGTGTATATAATTTCTCAGATCAAACCGATAAATAAAGCTCATTGATACATCTAATATATATAACTTTCATGCTTATTAATTGAGGTTACTTCTCTTACTTCATAAGTCATAAGTCAGACTGCAGCCATACTGAGTTTCCTAAGCATACATTGTATAAAAAAATCGGATTAAAATTGATTAAATTTTATCTTTTTATCTTTAAATCATGACCACCTTGACCTTAAAGAAAATATTGTGGTAAATTTAAGATTTTTGAAAATACTAGTGATTTTTTTACCATCTCTTTATCTACCTACCCGTGTAGAATGTATTGCTCTTTTTATCTCACTATCAATATTGGAGAGTAAATAAAATTTTGGATAGACTGAAATTTTATGGAATTTTTATTTTTTGAATTGGAAGTTTCCTCTGTTTTTATCTATAAAAAATGCATTTACACTTATTGTTCTAAAACCTTGTCCCGGAACGTCATACACTAAATAAATTTAATTTTTGATCAGTTTATTTAGTGGAACGTTCAATTTGGGAATATTTTTTTTCTTAAAAAACGTGGTAACTTATCGTCATCAGAATATTTTTTCTCCTTGTTCTGTATTTACATAGAAAAATTTTGGAAAGAGACTAGCAATATTGGTTATTACATCGGACCTGTATAAACTGTTAGAAGCATATTCGGACGAAAAAAATCATTATTACCATTTGGCAATTTTTCGCGCTCTTTGCCCACTTTGAGCTGTTCTCGCTATAGTCAAAGAGTACACATAAGATATATGATTTGTACAAGTACGCAATATCTAAGAAAAATAAAGAACATGCATCTGAAGCACAGAAATTAGTTAAACAATACCATGTTTTTCAGAACAGCATTTTTTTTTAAATCACAAAATTATAAATATGTTGAAATAATCAGCCTCTTTTAAACAGACTTTAGAACTGAGTATGAAATACTTATGAAATACATTACTTTATGTCTGCCTCATTTAACAAAATAACTAATATAGATTGAAATGAATTTATTAATGAGCTATTTAAAGCCAATATGTAATCAACTGTTCAAAATATCAATATATGAAATACATGACTTTTAGGAATTAATATATAAAATGATAAACCCAAAGTAATGGCCGAAAAGGGGGGGGGGGAATTACTATATAACAACTAGTTAAAAAAATAAGTTTACGATGTTGGACTTTTTCTCCTTGATTTTCTTAGTCATTTTCTGATAAATTTAAATTGATATTGCAGTCTGTAGTTTCTAATATTGAATTGTATATGTTAAATGAAACTACAACCCTCGAGAATTATAATTTTCAATGAAATAGATTTATACAAGCATTCACGTGGTAGGTACGATGAGGTTAACCCGCGTCGGCATCAACACTTTTGTGTTAAGGACATATAAAAAAATCGTATCATTCGTATTCAATTCAAGCTCCTAGTTTCCTCCTACCATAAATATTTGTTGATTTCAGTCATAATTTTAGGTCTAGTTCGGCATATTTTGTTGTAACTGTTTAATGCCCTTCACACATATTTATGCAGTGTTTTACATTTTCATGGGCTAGAGCTTTCTAAACTTTTTAAATTTTATCAACACCTATTTCTGCTGCCAAATTATCTAACAAATTCATGTAACTTGATAGGCCCTGTAGGTTCCCTAGTTTGTACTGTGTCCATTATATCAAATCAGTATGTGAATGTCGGGCAACGTATGCAAGTATTTGTTTGGTTAAGCTCACCATTTCTTTAGAAATGCCTGAGACAAGTCAAGCTATTGAGATATTCAATTTATCTGATATGTTTTTTTTGTTAAATATATTTCATATTCATAATGTGATTTTGGTGATCTTCTTTCTATAATAAAATCATATAAAAAAAAATAATAAGAAAGGCAGATTAAAGGTACTTTTTTAAGCCTGCGAACACGTTTCTATTCGAATCTAAAAACTTTAAATAAGCTGGCTCAGGTTTACTGCCTTTTCACAACAACTTTTACAACAAAAAAATTATTTTGCACCTGACGCACGTAAAAAACAAATTAAAGTACATTATTTTGTAAAACTGGATTTCAAATGTTTAACTAAAACCACATTGATTATTGATATGGACATTAAGTATTTACATTTGCTGTCCATAATTTAGGAAGGAAGTTTTGTCAAATTTTACTTATACATGTTTGTAGTCCATAACCATAAGTGTTTAACAATCTCCTAACACTTAACTTTTTCCTTTGTAATTTATGATGCTTCTATACAGATTTTAAAGACTTAAAGACAGATGAAGTTAGGTTAAAACAATAATACAAAATTTAAAGCTAGTCTACATATCTTTCTTCGTGTACTTAATGATGACAAATAACTTACTTTTACTTCCTTAATTTTACAATTTGTTTCCGTTGAACACAAAAGATGTCAGTTTCATTTGTTCGGTCATTTTTCCAAGTTTGTGCTTTTATTTGTTTTATTGTTTATTTTCATATGGTTCTACTAAAAGGTAAGCTATTCTCAATTTATATTTTATATACCCGACCAAAATGATCGTAAAAAATGTACTATTCAAATTGAAGACACCTATTCATCTATTAATTGCAAAAAAGTAGCATACAGCTACCACATTTTACACAACACAGTTGTCTCTAAACTGTAGTTGTTGGTCATATAGGTATTTAACAGCTACATGTACAGGTCATCATCATCATCATCATCATCATCATCATCGTCGTCGTCGTCGTCGTTCTTCTGCTTTTATTTAATACTGCAGAAAGTGTGAACGATCTTTGTCTAAACTTCGTCATTCAAGACATTCCGTTCCTTCAGAAATGAATAAAAAGCTTGTCTTCTCTCATCAGTCAAAATGATCTGATTGTCCATTTAATTAAAGAACAATCTCAAAGAACAGCAACTTTTTAATTTTTTTAAAATTTTCAATTCAAGAATAAAATTGAATCTAATTTCCGAAAAACGGATGTGTATAAAAAAAAAATCGAGAATAAATGCCGACAATTTACATTTCATGTGTAATTGGTACTGGAAATGAAGCAACTCCAACTAAAACAATTTAACATTCATCATGTTCATATCCATTTATCATAGCAACTAAGAACGATGGTTATCTGCTTCGGAACAAAAATAATTATTGTATTAAAATGTTATAAATTATACGAAAAATAGAACTGTTAAGTATACAATAATAGTACAATACTAAAAGTCAGGTACGCCACAAGGTTAAAAGGTAAAATCGAATTATAAATACACAAAAACATATCACTTAAAATCAAATAAAATACGATAGAGGGACACAAGTACTTTCGGTCAAAAGACCTTCTTGAGGGAAATGAAAACGGGGAGAAAAAAAGAGAAACAACAGCACAGTACAAAGACAAGGACAAGACTGATTAGCTAGTATAACCAGAAGTGATAAATTACGTCACAATCAATCTCGAACATTGTAAATAAACATGCATATGATTTGCATAAATACGTCACAAGCTAGTATGCGAGCGAAGCGAAGCTCACTATTGTAGAGAGTCTGCCAAATTGCACGAGACTCAAAATACGATGGTTGAAAATAAATTCTGTCATCATTTCGAAGGCATCGGACCTTTTCAAAAATACCGGGTCTCGCGTTAGCGAGACTCTATTTTCGTTTATTTATTTACAAACGGTAACAAAACAAAACCTTTTCTTGTTGTTAATGACAATAACTTTCTCAATAAATAATAACTATCTAACGAACGAACACTAGTTGTTTTGTTTTTACACAAATATGGCTTTCTCTCGCGAGAATTCGATACTGTAGTGACCTTTTACCCATAGTGCATAGTCATGCGCAGAAAAATGGTGGGCAATCCCTAATAAGTTCTGTCAATCAATTTTCGGAACTTTTCATAACACAGATTCATTAAAATAAAGTGATCAGCAACTGTTTTTCTACATATGTATGATAATTTGGTCCTACCTGATCTGAAAATAAAATCCTAATCCATCCATAATCCTATGTGGTCCCTCAAACTGACAAAGTTAAATGATCATTTCATTTGGATACGTCGTCATTTTCCACCAGGTTTCTAAATCAATCTTTTGCAGACAGTACTTGTCAATTATAGATACGGGTATACAAATAATATAACAAAACCTTGCAGAAGAGCGGTGACATTTTGATGTCTTCATGTTCATGATGTTTACAGTCTGCTTGTCGAATGATATGACGTGACTAAGTTATGGATGATGTTGTCCCGGCCGCAAACCATATTTTGGCGTTTTTACGGATAATACATTTTTTTCAAATAAATTATTAAATTTTTATCCAAAAGTGGACCCTCTTACCTATTGATCCAGTCAATGTATTTTGACATTTTTTCCAGATCCAATTAAAATTAATCCCAGTTTTGGTTGCACCTATTGATTTTGTATCTTCGCGAGCTTTTAGGGCAGCGCCATTATCATATTAATCTATATGACTAACAACCTACCAGCACTGCAATATATGTGTTTCGCTAAATTTGAAACATAAGAATAGAATAATATATAAAATCAGAGAACATTAACAAGTTACAACAGACTGTTTTTTACATTTATGCCCATAGGGTGACTAGAACCAATGAACTTGATGATTCTCTGTTCCAGAGACTGTCGTTGCTTTTCACCCATATTGGTCTCCATCAAATAAGTTGGCCCAAATGTTAGCAAGCGATAGAAAAGGGGTGTGACATAAAAGTGAAATACTGACATTTACCGTATATCACATATCGATATGCAGTCATTAAAATTTGACTACTTAAATAGAACAATTGCAGTATAAACAAATTTTACTTTCTGTGATTTTCTTTTCTCTTCCGATCAGTTAAAAATTTAATTCCATAGCTCATAACGGATTTAAACTGAATTCCGATTTTTTAGGCCTACGGATACGGCGCTTTTGCCGTTGAGAGCAATCAGAGAGCGGTAAAAATCTTTCAAAAGGAGGATATGAAAAACACACAAAAATTCAAATTGTAATTAAATTTTACGTACCACAACGTGCTTTCATCAATCAATTTGATATTTAGCATTTTGAAAGAAAATGTGTTGATTAAATAAAGAAATATTACTTCATTTCATCGACTTAATGTAGATTTGTCAACTAACCACCCCCTCCCCAAAAAAGTTGTATGTTTTGGGAAACCCGGCCATACATTACATTTTATGCATACCCTTATTATTTTGGCATATTTTACAAATTATCCAAATTAACCGTTTATACCTGCGTTTAGGTATTAGTAATTTTGAAACCACTAGGCGATAACCGCTGCTGGTGGACCAGAGGTCCCCGAGGGTAATCACAAGCCTGGTCGTTAGACTTGTCTGGCACGATTTACCATAAAATTTCTAATATTTTTGTCGCTGATGAAATATCCGATTATTAAATTCAAAATTGTTTAAAACACCAGGTTTCTTTCCTTGTTATGCACATGGTCGATATCCTCGGTGCTGGATTTGGCTTCCTTGTTCGAACGTTTTGGTTTTGAGTACTTTTCGTTTTCAACAGTTTTGGAATTTGACCTTCCAATGTTTTGATTTAAATGCTACTGATGAGAGGTAACTCCTTGAAATATCGATATATAGCATATCCAAAATAACCGTTTATACCTGCATTTTGGTATTTGTAATTTTGAAACCATTGGGTACCCGCTGCTGGTGGACCAGAGGTCCCCGGGGGTTATCACAAGCCTGGTCGTCAGACTTGTCTGGCACGATTTATTATAAAATATCTAATATTTTTGTCGCTGATGAAATATCCGATTATTAAATTCAAAATTGTTTAAAACACCAGGTTTCTTTCCTTGTTATGCACATTGTCGATATCCTCGGTGCTGGATTTGGCTTCCTTGTTCGATCGTTTTGGTTTTGAGTACTTTTCGTTTTCAACAGTTTTGGAATTTGAACTTCCAATGTTTTGATTTAAATGCTACTGATGAGAGGTAACTCTTTGAAATATAGATATATAGCATATCCAAATTAACCGTTTATACCCGCGTTTTGGTATTTGTAATTTTACAACAAGGATTGTCCATTCGGAAATGTCCCCTCATTACTCCAATGCAAATATATATAATGATAAATCCTACATATTCTACCTTACTTATTAAACCATGTTTGCTCTAACACACATTTTTTGCCCAGTGGAGTTTCCTTTCATATGTTGTACACACATAATCAATGATGCCAAAAATCGAAATTATGGATCGGACACATTCAGATGAAATTTGTGATATCCTTTTGTCACATCTACATCTTTAGATATAACAATGATATCAAAATGAATTTCTTCGAGTACGGGTTTCCCGTTACTCATGTAGTCTGCAACGTGTTTGAAAGTGTAAGGTAGGAAATACTTTACTATCGATCGTCTAATGGCGTCCTGAGGCCTGAAGAACAAAATTCTATCATAGTTTTTGTCAATTGCAAGTCGTCGGTTCAGTCAGAAGTCCAATTCGCATCAAAATTTATTCAAAATGTTTGTTTTATCCGCCGAAGAAACTTTGAAGAAGTCAAACTTAATATTATAAACCATATCGGTTACGGGTAACACCCTTAAAAATTCCGGATTTCGAAAAGCTATTAAAGCATATTCCCGTTACTAATTAAACAAGTTTTGTCAAGTTACCGTTAATATATAATTTACATACATGAATATTGATGAGAAAAAGTGTTTTTCATTTTTTGTAATCTAAGGAAGGACAATTAAAAATAAATATAATGTCGGGGGTTGGTTTTACCGTATACCAAGCAAAAATAAAGTAAATAATTATGAATGGTAATTTGTTTCAGTAAATGGAGATACGGTTAAAATAAAGCCAAGTGACACTATCAACATTGAATGTATCAATTCCTCAACCATCCACATAGAAGATGTCGATGTTGGTTACAATCCACCAATCGGATGCAAAAAAGAGTCGTGTGATTTTAACTCAAAAGACCTCAGCACGATTCGCTCACAATGTGAAAATGAACATTTATGCACCTTAAAAGTGGATTTTCAGACGCCATGCTTATTTGGAAGTAATATAAACATCTCTTATACATGCAAAGGTATTCATTTCTAAGTTCTTTAAATACCATTTCTTGTCTTTGATAAAATCACATAAATCTTCAGAAGGGATTCCGAATGTCAAAGTACCGAAAGGGTAGAGACAAAATTAGTTAACACCAATGAGAACATGACGAAAAAACAGACAATTTCGTCAGTGAAGAAATAACTATAACCGAACTGGAATGATCAGTCGCGAATCTGTAAGAATAAAGACACAACAAAGCACAGACCTATCAGATTGATTTTAGATCCTAATGAGCGGCAAATGAAACTTTTTGAATGCTAGTTATACTTTTCTTTACATAGTAAATGTTATTAAATAATCAGTATGAATTCTATAATGAGTTAATTAATTTTGATCATAAGTTTGGTTTTGTCATCATAAAAATGTTAAGTTAAAAAATTGTGTGTGCTTTCACCAACTGGGAAAATTGGGAGCAACTATGTTCACTTTAGTTTGTGTTGTTGATTTCATGTTTTTGTGAGTTTTTTAATTTTTTTTTTTTGGGGGGGGTGCGTGCTGTTCGTTCATGATAACTGGATTTGTCGTTGCCCATTCGAACTTTTGACGCTTGAACCCCCCCCCCCCCCATTGATGCCTTTTTGTTTAATTAAAGCCAATATGTAATACGTTTCTATTTGATAGCCCCGGATAAACTACAGTGCAGTTTTGAAACCGACGAAATCTTTGAAAAAAGATGTTTATGGGACCAGGATAAAACAAGAGATATCGCTGATTGTGTACAACGGAGAGGACAAGACACAGAGTTTATTGGCCCAAACACTGATCATACAACAGGAAAAGGTATATGTTTGAATGATTAGTTGAAAATAAGCAGTTGAGTTTTTTTGTTTCTATTATGATGCTGCTAGTGTTAACTATATCAACTACATTCACTAAAACCGAAAAATCATTCACTATTCGTTGTCAATGACCCGATTACTACATTTCTACTGCAAAGTTATGACAACAACATAATATCAACCGAATGTTTCATGTTCACCCTATATACATTTGGCCTGTATGAAATGTGATACTGTTTTTTTTTCCATTTTGTGCATCGCGTTTACGACTTGACGTCGGGATGTTGATTTCTGTTCGATTTATTTTGTTTATGCTTTGTATTTCCTCGTGTTGTTCTTGCTCGTGTTTACCGGTTTTGTCGTTGCCTTTTCGGACTATTGATGATGTCCTTTCACTGAACAATTCTTGATATAGTGAATTTCTCCATCTAATATATCATCGGGAACTTGAGATAAAGGACACTCCGGTTTCTAGAAAATCTGCCTCATATTTAGATCTACATCTTGAAATAGACTCTCAAAGAAAACTTTTAACAAATCTCTATGACAAACGTGATGACTTCAACTTTCCAATCATCAACGTTCCTTCTTGTGTTAACAACATTCCGTCTGCTCCAGCGTACGGAGTTTACGTATCTCGATTGATTCGTTATTCCACGATTGATTCGTTATTCCAGAGCTTTCAGGACTTACGTGGATTTCCTCAGCAAAGTGTCACGTCTTGACACAAAAATATTTTCCTCGGTTGCTGTTTTCACTCAAGAAATTTTACGGATGACATCGTGCACTAATAAACAAATATGGGATTCCGATCTCTCAGTTGAGTGCAGATATTGGCTTATCATAAAGTTTTGTTCTGTCTTCCTTTACCGGACACACTGTTGGCAATACAACCGGACAGGTGCGCTATAGCAAGCAGAAACTGCTTACTCTTCCATAGCACCTAAGTTTACTCTCGTTACAACTAGAGTTCGCGTTGTTAATTGACATTCAGTAGTTTTTATGTTTCCGTGTTTAACATGTTGTCTGTTTTTGTCCCATTCTTGTTTGTGTTATCGGTTTTGTCTTTGATCTTTCGGACTTTTGACAATCGCATGCCCAATTGTTACCTCTGCTTCTCTGATGACCATGTATTGAACAATTGAAAACTTCGTAAAACATTTATATTTTTTATGAATAATACCTCGGCTAAACTATTCTTCGTACATTCCTTCGACAAAAAAATGTTAACTGACAGCCCAATTAGTAGATGGAATGTCTGTGGAGACACTTGATACAAACAGCAGACGAACCAGCTATAATAATTTATATAATCCTTTTCAACAATGAATACAGCACATATACTTTAAGTTATAATGACGGAAAAATTCTGACTCACTGGAACAATAATAGTGTCAGTTCGATTGACAAAGTCCTAAAATCTGAACCAAAAATAATAAACACTTTACTTGACTGCTAACTGGCTAAATTATTAAGTCATCTCTTAACTAACTAAACTAATTATTGAAAGACAATTTTGCCTTTCTATTTATATCTCAACTCATTGCACTAAGTTTTTGTGGCAAAGCTTACATTTTGACATGCATGAAAGAAGACTTTACTTAAATTATGCAATTAAAAGACATAATTGATAAAAGCAAATTACGACATTTGACAGAGAAAATAAAAAATACCTTTTCTAACTAATAAGATAACAACATATTCTCAAATAATAATACTACGAAATTTGAAAACATGAAACAAATGTGAAAAATGTGAAAAAAAATGAAAATTACAAAATGTCTAAAACTAATTATGTTTTTTAACTAATTTTAATATTATAATAAAAACAACTGAACAACATTCAACAACGCAAACTCGAGTCGTAACGAGTCGAAGACGGTTTTATTCTATACTATACTTTAAATTCCTTGATTTATGCAGATTTTGGTTTTTACTACATCCTGGAAGGTGCAACTGAATCAACATTTGCCTCCTTATACAGCAGTAAATTGGCATCAAACAGTAAAAAATGCCTGATACTCTGGTATAACTTGAAAGGAAGTGCTTTTCTTAGTGTATTTGTTATAAAAGACGAGGCCAATATTCCGATTGACACTTTGAGTATTGCCGTAGACGTATGGACGGAGGCCAACATGGACATCAATATAACAGGGGTTTACTCTGTTGGGATCAAGGGCTTCATAACCCAACCGAATTCGAATGATTACGTTGCTATTGATGATGTGGATGTAATAGACGGTTCATGTGCAGGTAATGAACATATTACGTAAAATAGCTTTGATTAATTAGATTATTGAGTTAGTTTAAGAATAATGTACATGATTTTTACACTGACAGACAAATATGTATCAATATCTTCATTTTTGTGAAGATTATGTTCCTATAACTAGTATGCTTTAATTTTTTTCGTTTTCCATTATAAATTATAAAGATCTTTTTTGTTTTATGGAACACTTTATTTGCCTTTGGCCGAGTGTCGATATCAGATTTAAATGTTCCATAACTGCCATAACTTATCTACGGAGCCCGGATAGGGACATACAAAGAAAAAATATTTTGTGCGCTCATTATATTTATTTTGTGCGCACATGATATTATATTGTGCGCACAATATATTATATTGTGCGCACAATATATTATTTGGTGCACACAATATATTATTTGGTGCGCACAATATATAATTTGGTGCGCAAAATATATTATTTTGTGCGCACAATATATCATTTTGTGCGCACAGTATATCATTTTATGCGCACAAAATAAATACAATGTGCGCACAATATAATATAATGAGCGCACAACATATAATATCATGTGCGCACAATGGTCTTACTAAAACGCGGATACGGAATGTGGAACGAAAACGGAAAACAAAACGGAAAACGGGATAAGTTTATTATTTGTCCTACATATGTTTATATAAACTTTTTAACGTAGATGTTTTTAAAAAGCCGGATAAGTGTCATAAATTTCCTTGTTCCCATTAGGGCAAATTTGGTTTTATCATACCCTGTCCAATGTAGTTATCTTTCAGATTTTCCGCAATAGTTTGCCTTTACGCCTTTTACGTTTTTCAATTTTTTTACCCCTAGTCTTCCCGCTTTACACCATTTCCATCTTTATTTCACTGGTACAATTCATTAATTAACTTTAATATTAGGAAATTGAGTTAAACATGGAACTTGAAAGAAAACCTTAGCTCAGTACCGAAGGTTTGTTATAAAATGATTAAAAACAACATTAAGTTTAACAATAAAGACAATTAGAAAGACAAAAATTCTTGAAAAGTTTGAGAGGCTCAGATTTGTCAGTCAAGTATCCTTTAACCGTTGCTCGATCCTGATAATCTTTTCAGAAAATATAGAAAAGTAAAATTAAGATTGATGGCACGTCGGATTAGCTTTTGGTATATAAAGCTATTGCTTTGACATCTGTATTATTTCGTCTCTTGAATTCCGAGTAGAACCTACACGTATTGGAAGACGGTCCCGGTCTCCGGTTCAATTGTAACTGGAGCAGCCAACCCTAGCGCTGGTGTGTCATGGGCTGGTCGACCCCTGGCACTGCAAAGGCTTCTAGCCAATTGTCACGACTATAGAATTTATATTACAGTATATTTAATGATTCCCCCACTCGTAAAAGAGGGGCTATATTGCAATCATTTTCTCCGCCAGTCCGCTCTTTACAAACGTTTGGAACAAATTTTCCAGCTTCCACTGAAGGGATTGATTTCAAATTTGGCATACACAGCTTAAGCATGCTGAGTTATAACATGCATCTTTTTGCCGAGAGAACATTCAACACGTAAAAGGCTGTCGAACAAAGACTTGAAAGTTTAGGAAAAGCAATATACAAGGAAACAAGACACTTGACAAACATGACAAAGCTACAAGACTCTCACAAGGCAAATATAAAGAAGCCTGAGAAGACAAACATTAGCCCAAAAATATAATGAAGAAAAAATCAGTAAAGCATGCAAAGAAAAAAAAATTCCAGACAAGGACCAGCAAACTCTAAGGACGTAGAGAGCCTAAGAGCTATACATAAAATTTCGACTTGCTCCATTACTGGTAATGGGACCCCTTTGTAGCTCCGCCTAATCAAAAAACGTCGAAGGAGCTACATTATTGCAGCTAATGTCAACCAGATCCCAATGAATCCTCCACGACACATCTAACGAAATTCGTGCCTTGTGGTTACTCCTTTGTCATTGTGAGCTCCAAGTACAATTACTCAATAGTTTTTTCGAGACACCTCGCCAGGAATGCCTCCTTCACTAAGTCTAGTTTCTGCTGTGTCCCATCTGGTAACGTCGCATACCAGCAAAAAGCCCAACTATACAGAGAACAATGGAGGAAGAAAGCCTAAAACAATCAAGGAACACCATAAAGAAGCCAGCAAACCAATGAAAGAAGATTAAACTGTAAATTGTATGAACTCAATAAAGTATCCGAACCCGTGTAAGCGTTTTAATTCCTCTTAAGGAACAGCAAGTCCCCTCCCCGCAAACCAGCCCCTTCTGCAGGAAGTCAGCCATATACCCAATTTCCCAGCAGCAAGAGCAGCCATTTTCCCCTTTCAGCAGCATCAGCTGCTGTCATTTCCCTCATTTTCAGCAGCGCGAGGCTGAGAGGCCATTTCCCCCTTTTCTACAGCATTTAACAGCCATTTTATTATAGCTATTGATTATGAGCAGCAGCCCCAATACCAGTATCCACTACCCCCCATTTACCTCCCCCCTCATTACCTCCCAAAAAATTGGCATGATATACGCACCATTTTACCCCAAAACAAACGTTTTAAGCCTAAAAAAAGCTACTTAAAGCGTTTTCAATGCAATCGGACACCAAAAAACAAGAAAGTGATCAAAAAGTTGGACTAAAAATGAAAATCGGTACATCAAATTCAAACAAATCAAAATGTATCGACGAAAACACATCAGTTTAAAAAAAGAAACATGATAAAGCTTTAATCAAAACAAAATCTGTTGACGAAAAAACATAAAACTATGAAAAGTAACTTACAAAATCGGGTCGAAAAGGGAAAACTGTTGAAGAAAAACTCCCCCACAAAAGAAAATATGTTGATGAAAAACACCAAAATACGAAAACAAACGCATAGAATCTCACCTAAAAGAAATATATTGACAGAAACTAAACTGAATAAAAAGCTACGCCGAGCGCAGCATGATACGACCACAACATGTTGAACACTATATACGTTTGCGGCCCAATATTGATTGTCAAATGCTTTGGCCAGTCATGCAGCCCATGGTGAGCTCGCAAAGCTTTTTGACACATGCAATCTTTGGTGGACACGGGGAAAAACAAGAGAAAAAAGTGCCAGACGCAGAAAAAAATCAAGAAAAGGGGAAATAACTTCTTAATTGGAAAATTTGAGGGTAGGTAGATCGTGTTGTTTTGATTACTTTTACCCTATGCCAGAATTTTGATATCTGTCACCGTTTTTGAGTTGCATGCATAAAACTGCTGTTTTACCCCCCTATTCTGCTTTTAGCAACGGCAGCCATGTTTTTATCGGATCAATTTAAAATGAGGATCGTTTGTAGCCAATATGTCATATATCATTACTACCAAGTATCAATCAAATTGGTTTAGTGGTTTCAGAGAAGAAGATTTTTTAAATTGTTAACGAACGACGACGGAAGACGGACGACGTCAGACGACGGACGTCGACGGACGCATAGTGATGGCATAAGCTCACATGGCCTTCGGCCAGGTGAGCTTATAAAAAGCAAATGATCAAAGTGTTAAATCAAGTTCTAACCAGTTCTAACCGGTTAGATCCAATTGTCACGTGGTCCAATTTATTACACAGATTAATCCTTCTTTGTTTTGTTAGTTTCGCCCTTTATGGGCACATGTACTGAGGTTTGTCCACTTGTATGGCTTAAAATTTGTTTTTTGTTCGTCTTTTATGGACGGTCCCCCTCTACAAGCTATTGTCGTGAAAGTCGTATCTTTGTGTTGTTGCATAGCTTTACTCCCTTCTCCTCCTGCTCCCCCTCCTCCTTTCCCTACTCCTCCTCAGTTTCCTCCCTTCTTCTTTTCCCCCTAATTTTTCCGCGTCATTTTCCTTCAATTCCTTCCTAAGCTTCTTCTTTTCTCTTGTTTTCCCCCGTGATTTTAGCTTGTATTGTTCATGTATGGCTGATCTCCAATTGGTTCTTTTTCGTTTTTTTTTGTTTGGTTTGGCCATTTTTGTCAAATACAGTTCTATAGTCTTGGTAAACAGTTTCTGGTTGCTTCTTTGGATCTTATATTCGTATCTCAATGTCCTTGGGTAATGTCATTTCTGTTGATGATTACCATCTTCCTGGTGGAGTCACATTTGATGTCTAAAGCGGTCTTGAATCCACGCACTTTGCAAAGGCGGGACGAAATTAAAGTGTGTAAAGTTTTCGGTTAACAAGAAGTAGATGTTCGATTGACCCGTTGGGACTTTTTGGATTTGAGTACTTTTCATTTGTTGAATAATTTTGGTTTTTTGACCTTCCAATGTTTTGATTCAAATGCTGCTGATTAGAGGTATCTCCTTGAAATATCGATATACAGAATACCAAAATAAAGCGTTGTTTACCCATTTTGGTAATTGTATTTTTCAATATAAAGCTTGTCACCAAATATTAACAACCTACGACTTATAGTTAATGAGATATGAGTAAACAAAAACGGGGCGGAACTACGGACGGACACAGATATACTCTCTCTTCTTCGATGTGTAGTGGGGTATATTTATACGGATATTTTGTTGAATAATAACATGTATGTATGTTTTACCTTACGAACTCTCCGAACTTGTCATGCAACATTTTTAAGGCTGGATTAAACAAGGGGTTTCACTTAGTCCTGTTAAGAATATCCCAATTCGACGGACAAAATGATTGCAATATAACCCCCTATCTTACGAGTGGGGTTATCATTAAATACTGGAATATAAAGTCTATAGTCGTGACAATAGGCTAGAAGCCTCTGCAGCGACTCATTACTAGACACGCTTAGTGCCATGGGTCGACCAGCCCATGACACACCACCGCTAGGTTTGGCTGCTCCAGTTTCAGTTAAACTGGAGACCGGAACCGTCTTCCAATACTTGAAGGGTCTACTCGGAATTCAGGAGACTAAATAAAACAGGTTTTAAAGCTATATCTGACATGTATGTCATCAATCTTAATTTTACTTTACTATATTTGCTAAAAAGATTGTCAGGATCGAGCTACGGTTAAAAGGTACTGGATCGACTGACAAATCTGAGTCTCTTAAACTTTTCAAGAATAATTGCCTTCCTAATTGTCTTTATAGGAGGTTGAACTTTTGTTGTTTTTTATCATTTTATAATCATTTTATATATCATTTTATGGCTACAGAGCCAGAACGGTCAAGTTGGTTACTTATTCCTTATTCTTTATTCGACATTCAAATATCGAATAAGTAACCAGTTTCTTATTCGACATTCAAATTTTGAATAAGGAAATAGTTACTTATTCGACATTCCATATTTCGATCCTTATTTTAGGATATGCCTCTGACGAATATCGAATAAGGAACTGATTCCTTATTCGACATTCGACTTTCAAGGAATTTGCAACTTATTAGACAGTTAGATGACTCGAGGCTTTTCTACTGAACATCTTTTTGCACAAATTGGTATTTTGTATAAAATTGATTCATTACCTGGATATGGCAGACAACAACTTTTTATTATAATATATATTATCAAATTACGAGCAATAATTGTGATACCAAAAAAATGAGATTTTAACCATTTTTATTATTTCCCGTACTAAATCAAAGGGAGATAATTTATATAGAATGAATAGGAAAATTTTTAATTTTCATAAATATCTTGAAAAAATGACGGTGACCCTATGTTTTTTTCGTACAATTTTGAAGAGCTTAAGAAAAGGGACTTTCATTCAAATTTTGAGCTGATTATATAGTAAGAATTCTTCTTTAGGTGCCTATATAGCTTTTCTCCCTAAATATTCTATACTCACTCAAAAAAGTTACGCAACAATACAAAAATTCCCTATGTATTCTAAATAAACCTAGCTAATTTTATTTTTGTATTGCAAAGCCATTTCTAAACCGATTTTAATAAAATAAAAGCCAAGAGAACGAGAAATGATTGAAATTTATTTTTATGCTTTAAGAAAAATCTTCACTTCACTGTTTCTTAAGATATCACAAGTAGAAATCAACGGTTAATTTTATTCGTCAACAACCCGTTTAAATCAACCAACATTTTCCGTGGAAAAACATTGGTTATGTTCTACTAGCGTTCTATCAAAAACCGTAACAGCTAGGATTATTCCCAAATCATAAAAAATAAACTTCACTTGTTTGTCTTTTTCTTGGTTTTTATTTGATTAAAAATGATTGAAAAACGGCTTGGCAATATTAATTTATAATAAGGTAGGTTTACTTTAAACATATAGGGAAATTTTCCACTATTGCGTAACTTTTTTGAGAGAGTATATTTTATGTTCGCCATTCCTTCTAAAGCACGTGACCAAATTATATAGATCTATAATTTGTTGTTTGTACATTTTCCACACCTCTTGAAAAACCATTAATCGCCATGTCCATTATTTCCACATCATTATTAATACTGATACGAGCACACTGATTTCACATCTCATTATTTACCCTATTAACTCTAGACAATTGGCAGTCATGCGAATTCATTCCACATGGTATATTACTATTGAAAAATAGAATATAATTGATACATATTTAATTTTTTACAAAAACCAACATCATCATATATATATATGCAACATAAAACAAATTACATTAATATAAAATTAATAAACAAACAAATTTGGCGTTAAGGGCAGTACACCTTCACTAATCCTTAGATTCGCAAAATCAGGGCACCTGTCGCTGGACGGTGTGTTTAAAGTATGCATGTTCCTTATCGCCCATATTGCTAAGGGAGATTACGGACTAGACTACATACCCAAACAGAACTCCGGGTTGATAAGGCAGTGGAGCGACCCCTTACATTTCGTGAATTTAAGCGTAATAAGGGTATTTATAGGTATTGAAACGAAAACTGTTGAGCGCTGGCCCAGCCCAGTATAACGTTATTATACCCAGATTACGACCTGAGCTGGTACAATCTCTCGGAAAAGCTTCCAAGCACATATAAAATGACTCCAACACTTATTTCGAGTTGGAATACTAAGAAGCGGTTCACGAGTTGTATGATTGTCCAGAATTAAGGCTGCTTAATATCTCAGGTGAATAATTTGGAACATAATAAATGGGGAATCCCATTTAGATTGCCCGTTACACAAAAGTGTACTACCAATTTGAATAAGTTATAAGATAAGATATTTGATTTACCAATTTTTTAGTCCCACAGGGGTCTATTACAAATATAAACAGTCATGATTTTTAAACCATACATAGACATAAAAAGAGCTGTAATGAGACATATAGACAACATAAAACAAATTACATTAATATAAATATAAATATTTACAAAATATGTTTTACGGATGGAGATGAGGGGCGGAGGTGGGTAAAACTTAAATAAAACAACGTCCTAAACTATTCAACAACCTTCTACGAATGCTAACCTATTTTCAATCTCAGACAAGTGACGTTAACAAACCCATAAATTGTCTGGCATCGTGAAGCTGAGGTTAAAAGTTTATCGCCGATCAGATCATGGCAGATAAGAGACACTGGGAATACCACCCATAAACTATAATTAAACAAATTTGCATTTATGTTCGCCATTCCTTCTAAAGCACGTGACCAAATTATATAGATCTATAATTTGTTGTTTGTACATTTTCCACACCTCTTGAAAAACCATTAATCGCCATGTCCATTATTTCCACATCATTATTAATACTGATACGAGCACACTGATTTCACATCTCATTATTTACCCTATTAACTCTAGACAATTGGCAGTCATGCGAATTCATTCCACATGGTATATTACTATTGAAAAATAGAATATAATTGATACATATTTAATTTTTTACAAAAACCAACATCATATATATATATATGCAACATAAAACAAATTACATTAATATAAAATTAATAAACAAACAAATTTGGCGTTAAGGGCAGTACACCTTCACTAATCCTTAGATTCGCAAAATCAGGGCACCTGTCGCTGGACGGTGTGTTTAAAGTATGCATGTTCCTTATCGCCCATATTGCTAAGGGAGATTACGGACTAGACTACATACCCAAACAGAACTCCGGGTTGATAAGGCAGTGGAGCGACCCCTTACATTTCGTGAATTTAAGCGTAATAAGGGTATTTATAGGTATTGAAACGAAAACTGTTGAGCGCTGGCCCAGCCCAGTATAACGTTATTATACCCAGATTACGACCTGAGCTGGTACAATCTCTCGGAAAAGCTTCCAAGCACATATAAAATGACTCCAACACTTATTTCGAGTTGGAATACTAAGAAGCGGTTCACGAGTTGTATGATTGTCCAGAATTAAGGCTGCTTAATATCTCAGGTGAATAATTTGGAACATAATAAATGGGGAATCCCATTTAGATTGCCCAAACGAGTGTTTTATGGGTATACCCGCCCTATAACGCACGAGTGTCCCCCAAATTATTAAGTTATATTATTTAATTTAAAAAAAATCAATATAGTTTAAAAAGAAAAAAAAATTAAAAAAATACAATTACTCATTAAATAATAAATAAATATATAAAATTATAAAATAAATTCATTTACAAATAGCCTATCATCTGTCCCACACGGTCAAGTCAGGTAACTTTACATATAACATGCATAACAATAAACCGACCTACAAAAGTTAAGACATGCATTTATATATAATGCACACGAAAAACATTACTCATGCATGACATATAATATGAAGAAATTATATATATATATATATATAATCACATAGACATTAGATACATACATGTATAAGACATGCAGAGCAAGCATGCATTGCACATAAAAATCAGAAAACTAAAATGCAATTACATGGTAATTAAATAACCTCTTACTAGCTGATTTTACAGACAGATAACATTTTTAGTCTATTCACCGTTTTGAGAAATACATCTGTATTCAAGGCTTTTATTTGAAGTGTAACCATTCCGACTAAGCGAAAGAAATGTCATTAATCGTCTCGTCATATGCTGGATCAAATGTTTGTTTAAATAATCATGATCATCGCAGGAAGCCGTAAAAGTCATATTACAGACAGCGTGACATGTCAATAACTAATATTAACAAAATGATAATTCAATTATCAACTGACAGATACTGATTGTGCAAGGACGAAATTTTTCACAAACGGCACTTATATTTCTATAAAACTGCTGAGTGGTGCGGGTATAAACACAAGAGTGAGTAAGTTCTGTTGTCGGACAAAGTTGTCTATGTACAATCCATTCCCAGGATCCATGAAAATCAGATTCTAATCATGCCCATAATCGATCATTACGTGTAGTGTTTGCATAGTACAATGTTGTGGTACATGTCTTCAGAAGTGTGTTGAATAAGAGCATTCGAGGTATATACGTTCCGATTCATAGTTACTTGTAGTTGGACCTCTTTCTTTAAAGTGGCTTGGTCTTCCCTAATTTGTAGTAGGTGACATCTGTCGATTGCGAATATTGTTATAAGCATTCTACGGGTCTTTGCATCCCGCTACTGAATGGCGTTTCTGAAACTCATAATGTATAAAATGAATTAAAAATAAGTTTTTAGACGATGAAACGTATACAATACATATACTGTTAATGGGTGTGTCAACTATTGCGATGGTAATCACGAAGCTGCAGTAAATGGTTAATCATTTATGTACATTTTATATAATGTACTAAACTACATGTAACTTTATGTACATTCACTGTATATGTAACAGTTGGGGTAACTAGTAAGTTTATGAAGATGCAGTCTGAAAATACCTGTAACACATACGGATTCACATTAAAATTCAAATTCTTATAAAATTGATACAAATCTGTTCAGACGAGGTGCTAATCATATATATATTTAAAATCAATATATAAAAAAAAACCAAATATTAGAATAACTTAACTACTACGACATTAGTATATATAGGCCTATAATATGTAACTGTTTCAATATAAATATGCTATTTCTTGTTTAATTACCATGTCTATGGCTTTCTTTAAATCAATAGAAATTTAGTTTTATATTTCAAATTGTTTATGACCCGATTATGGCTGAAATATCGCCGACGGGACAATAAGCAAATAACAATCAATCAATCAATCAATCAAACAAAGCTATTTCTTAAACTAGTGTAATATGCTGGTATAAGTAATGTGTTCTAGTTATAGAACTGTAATTAAGAAAGGTAAGGTCATTCTGCCCATGTCGACTGACAAAGATAATACGTATAGTCCGCTTCATAAATTAAATCCAACTGATGATGATATAATATCATAAGAGTGTATATACAAGTATTGTTTGTAGATGCATTGTCTTTTAAAGGCCAGCATAAATGTTTGTGTCACGACACATCCCATTAAAAAAAACAAACATTCATATGAAAATGTCAAAATACATGTAGTTTCATCCATTTAGTGATTGATTGTGCAAAAATAAAAATAACATAATATAGTGAAATGCACTCAAATATCTGTACAACTATTACAATTAAACTTACCAACTATCAAAGGAAAAGCTCTTAAAAGTAAAACTAAACGTTAGCCCCCTCCCCCCTTATAAACATGAAATTACACACACGCACACAAATTGATACAAACATGGAAAATGTTGTGAAGCCTTTTGTTAAAGTGTCTATAGTAGACTCTGAATCAATGTAATACGAAGCAAAGTTGAAATTTCACAAGAAAATATAATCAATAAAATATAATCAACAGAAGAGGGAAAATATAATCAACAAAATATAATCAATAAAACGTTTTGTATCGATCGATTAACCGTCAGTACCTTTTAATATGTAAATTATGTATATCAAAGTCTTCAATTAATAAGAACGTCAAATATTGTTGCATAACTTTATGTCATTTGCTTATAGCAAGATCTGATTTATTTGTTCAATAATAATGTTCTCATAATAAATACATGCTTATTTCATACATGTAACTGTATCACATCTGTACTATTTGGCTCTGCCCCTATCAAATTATCAAGTTGTTGTTATCAATGAATCTGTTATAATGTTATTTACTGTCACAAATTGTCATAATCACTTATATGTAATTGTATGCTCTATTATAGGGCCCTTAATTGGAATAAAGCTATTTATATTCCTATTTCTATTTCTGTAACTAATTTATACAATCTGAGCCGACCATCTATTTTTTTAGGTAGGAAATTGAGTCACGGTCGGAGAAGTAAAAGAGTTTACCAATTACATGGGATTATTGTTTAATGATTTAAAATGCAATTATAGGTTGTTCTTCTTGATAAAATTGAATAAAATATGATTGTTTCGTTTGGGGGTAATTATTACGCAGCTTGTACTTGCCTTCGAGAATAATCTCTGCTTGTCATGTCTGTGTGCTGGTGTTCCCGTATGCAAATAAATGAAAGCACTGCTATGACGAATGTTTTCCTTCGGGTCTGACTGGTCCCATTGTCATGGTTGTAGCATCTGGAATAAACGCCGAAATAGTTCCAATGGTCAGAGCTGGTTGCCGATCTTTATTATTCGGAGGTCAATATTTCGTAAAGTGTTCTAACATTCCGCCGTGGTTTGTAATAGTTGTATCTTAGGGTCCGACCAAGATAATATTTCCGAAATTTCGTTTATAAGACTTGAAATTGGCGCTAATTCACAACTCTGTACAATCACGTCATTGTTAGAATGAACATTAGAATTTCACAATTAATAATTGTATCTTAAGGTCCGAACAAGATAATATTTCCGAAATTTCGTTTATAAGACTTGAAATTGGCGCTAATTCACAACTCTGTACAATCACGTCATTGTTAGAATGAACATTAGAATTTCACAATTAATTGTTCCTTAGATCATGTAGATTATTCCATCTGCGATTTAGCGAATGAAGAGGGAGTCTTAATTCCAATGGTCCCGAAGCTTCGAATGTTTGCGTAGTGGTACATTATCGTAATATTTTAAAATACTTATTCGATTCCAAAAAAAAAAAAAAAAAAAACTTAAATAAAACAACGTCCTAAACTATTCAACAACCTTCTACGAATGCTAACCTATTTTCAATCTCAGACAAGTGACGTTAACAAACCCATAAATTGTCTGGCATCGTGAAGCTGAGGTTAAAAGTTTATCGCCGATCAGATCATGGCAGATAAGAGACACTGGGAATACCACCCATAAACTATAATTAAACAAATTTGCAATAAAGATATTGAAACTTTGCTATTTTTAGAAAGCTGCTAGAGCTCTTAAATGAACGGTGACTCCCTCTTTTTATTTGATATTTTCTTATCTATCCATTATGGTCTATCAATGTGCAAAAAATGAAAAAGATCTGTAGTAGAATTCTTATAGCCCCGAGACACCGTAACATTAAAACTAAATTAGATATTTTATGCAATGTTAAGATAAATTGTTGAGCTTTTGGCGGGACTAACGTCATTAACATCGCTGCGCAACGCCCAGCCCAAATCGTGCTTTGGTGCCGATGATTGGACTGACGATATCATGCTCGAAGTGCTCGCGTGCAGTGGGATTGGTGATGGCATCGAGCGAGACTAGCATCCTGTTATCGCAGATCTAATTGCGTGCGGCCGTATCCTTTTGCTTAGCATAGAACAGATCGATCGTGACAATAGGTGGACTCATCGTCTCGATTGACGGGCATCGACCCATGGACTGGTATAATAATGACCCAGCACCTCGACGGGCATCAGATTAATCAGCTCATTCATGAGTCCAGCGCCACAACTCCGTTTTGATGAATTGCGATTTCTGCAGGTCCCCACCTTCCGTCGCCGCCGTCCGTCGTCGCTCGTGATCACGGCGCGATTATTCGTCTCCGTCTTCTTGCACTTCAAGCAGTACATTCCCATTTTATATAGATAAATTAACATTGAAGACATTTCCTACGATGAGCCAATCGCGAGTCGTCGGCAGAACTACTTTCTCGTCCCTCAGCGATCCATCCGAGATCTGATCTTCGGAGAGTCGGACGGCAGTAAGACGACGCTGCTGAATAACCTCTTCATGCGTGATAGATGACTCGACTGGTATCGCCTCGAAAAATCGCCCCACCAGCCCTGTACCAGCTACTGTGGCAGGCGCTTTGCAAAAGCTTTTAGAAAGACGATATCCGCGACCTTCTCTCCATCAAAGATCGCTATCCTCACTCTTTGGTCGACACGGTGGTGGTGATGAAGCCACCGACTAAACCTTGCAGTATTGACCCTTTCTTATTCGAACAGGCCTTCGGCGTGCCCGACGATTTGATGCTGAGCAAGCAGAGCAAGTGCGAAGATCGAAGAAATCCCACTCGTTCTGCCCACCCCAGTGCCTGCCCTTCAGTTAAAAGATTTAATATGTGTTTCTTAAGTGAAACATACTTACCCAGGTCCATATCATATATATTTCCTTGATACATTGTTAAATCTGTATTTTTACCAATCATCCGCTATACAACAGATTCTTACCTGGTTTATCCAGGTAAGTTCAGATCAGGTGACTGCGCATCAAGTGATGTTTTTAATTTTAAGTCACCGTATGTTGCGATTGTAACTACCAGTGCAAGAAACGAGGACGACGAGTAGCTAGATCGTCTCGATTTTTGCGCTGCCGCCTTCCAGGCTGGGAATAATGTGGTGCGGAACGAAAACGTGGCCATCTTCGAAGCCATGAGGAAATCCGGATAAATCAGCAGGAACGAGGACAAGAAGCTGCATCGAAAGCTCCTCTAAATAAATTGACGATGCCTTAAGTAGTAAATCATGGTTTTCGCCGGAGACTATTTGATACCATCGCAAATCTAATCGGACGGGTGCTGACCTCTTCCGCCACAAAGGCGTTGGGTTGTTAGGCCGTGAGCGCCGCTTCCAATGCAGTCCTGAAAGGCGTGAAGAAAGGTGCGAGCAAGGCAGTGAACCTCGCAAGATAAAATTCTTCCTCGAGCACTCCACCAACACTAAGAGGACCGCATACGGAGCAATAAATGAAATATATCATGATCGATATGCGTCCAAATCGCCGAAGGACAGACTTTCGATGAAAATTTCCAGGAGTATCAAGTTTACGAATACGAACCCCAAGCCGGGGTGCAGAGATACGCATTAATATGGAGACCCAAGCTATCTTCCTCCACCCCACCGAAATATATCTCTTGATTGAAGGTAGGCTTCAGAACAACAATGGAACAACCTAAGACGACGCGGATCTGGTGACGCTCGTCAGCAACGGTGTGATGTTCCTCTTTCGCAGCATCAGCTACCAACTCCTCGGCCAGCAGATTGAGCACCTGAGCGACCAAGGCGTGGCTACCACCATGCGTGGTTTGCTCACCTATCCTGACGACTTATCCTAATTCCAGAGGCTCAACCAGTTCAAAGATTGAACGGCCGATGCCGAGGCAGATAATATCGGATTCGCATCACGCCACTGGTATGTCATTACCAAGCCAGCCCATAAGGAATCCCTTTCCTTCTCCCTCCCGCTCAAGTATGACTTTGGCTTTGCCGGGGACTACGACAAGATCGTCTACGAGCTCTCCCTGGTGCATAATTTGGACGCAAATCCAATCCTCAGAGCGGCCGTTTTCAAACGACGTGGCTAAGGTCGTTTTGAGCAAAGTCTCCTGGTTCGTTCCTAACGTTATTTCTTCAGACTTAAAGAAGCTGATACTCTATATATGACCATCAAGAGCAAGACCAAAATTGATTGTGGATTCCGCATGAGGCAGTCTTACATCGCCGTGCCCCAGATCTTGCAACCCATTGGCGTCTGACCGCTGAAAGTGGCCGTGAGAAACCTATATCGATCATCGTCGCCTTCCAGACTGATAGGGGCAATGACTAATTGTATAATGCCGCCGTCTTCAACCACTGCCGGTTACGAAATATCCACGTCACCCTCAATGTGGAGTGCTGTCCCGCTGTCGATTTCAATGCCGACTTCTTCATCCAGTGCAAGGTTGCCAGGGTCTACAAGGAGGCTGCCGAATTCCGCAAGAAATTATATAGCATGGAAAGTCTGTTGAGCAATGGTGGCATCAACCCCTCCAATTTCATCGATCACTATCCCCTTTTAGTCACCGACGTAACCATTAGTCTGACAATTGAAAGAGTCGACGGTTTAGATAAATAGACGCTTCATTTTTTCGGCAACTCGTCACTAATAACGAGCCCAAGCATGGGTTCTCCTTCATCGTTTCTGGGAATGATGGCCAGATCTTGACCCGCTTGTCAAATGGCCAAGTCCATGTTTTGCTATGGGAAACCCCAAAAATCATTCTGATCAAATTTTAAAATAGGAGATGCACATCTACATTATGTCACAAAGATTGATTGAAAGTTTCATGAAATTCTATCAAGGGGTTTAGGACGATTTGCGGATAAGAGATGGGTACCCCCATGTTGTCGAATGGCTAAGTCCATGTTTTGCTATGGAAAACCCACAAAATCATTCTGATCAAATTTTAAAATATTTTAAGTGCACATCTACATTATGTTACATCGATTGTGTGTAAGTTTCATGAAAATCCATGAAGGGGTTGAGGAGGAGTTGCGGATAAGAGATGGGTACCCTGAAATGTAACGGACGGACGGACGAACGGACTAACGGACGGACGGACACACCTATCGCTATATACCCCCACTTTTCAAGCGGGAGGGGGGTAATAACAAAAATATGCCAAACTACTTACCATAATCTTTAAATACTTTGCATTAACATGATCAAGGAATATGCAAAATATGTACTTGGCAGCGTGTATAGAAGCATTTTCTGCTCTTCAAAAACAACATTGCTTGTTTGTATGTAACTTGAGGTGGGGGAGGGCCTTGTTTTTTGTTTTGTTTTTTTGTTTTGTTTTTTTTTTGTTTTTTTTTTTAAAGCGTCGCGACAGAATATTTGTAACATTATAAGCATTATTTTATATAGCAGAAATCCTTCTTCAGAATATTGTTTTTCTTACTCTCGGCTGCCAAATTATTTTTTCATCAAAAAAACCAAGCCCCCCTCCTTTTAAAGTCCAATGGTCGGTACCTTAAATCAAACAAAATCAAAGGCTTCAAATGAATGAATATCAAAACGTATAATCATACAGTTAGGCAGTTTTTTTTAATATAGCACACCTGCTTCTTTAAAAGAAGCTTAGCTTAGTTTAAGCATATTTTATTGTCAAAAAGATACAAATGATAACAACTTTACAGGGCCTCCTTTCCATACAATAATAATATAGATAATGATAATTAAGATGACAGCAATTACTATTAAGTACACATAATTATGTAAGTTTAAACAAATACAACAAAACGAAAAAAAAATAACAGCAAAAAAGGGAAAGTTTTCAATAAAAAATAAGATTTAAACGTGAGCATGAGTACAAAAGAAGCTGAAACATACAGTCATATAAATTAATAACTTATATCGGGTATCAAGAAGGAACAGCGGGGGAAAGCACTGCACAGCGAATCTACATGTATGTTTTCAACTTAACTTGAGACGGGTAATTAAGGATGCTGGGTGGTTAGTGTCGATTACGCTTACAATAAACCTCCATATAACTGTAATATTTACCGTTGTCTTTCTCTATACGGTGCTGCAGATCTTAGAGCTATGTTGTTTTGTATGAAAATGCCAAACACAAAATGATTGTGAAGCTCATAGACAATAAAACTGTAACTGTGATAATGTGCTTAAAAAGTTTTAATCCTATTCTTCTTTCTATCTCTCTCTCTTTCTTCCTTTCTTTCTTTTTCTTTTTTTATATGTTTTATTTGCTTTCCGAATCATTCTCCAATATGCATTTTTTTTTACTTTCAATTTATCTTTCTTAATTATTTCATTTCTTTTTTTAATCCGCATCCCATTATGATTTGATTCTCTGTTCATGGTTAGATATTTTTATATCCCCATGTCGAGTAGGACATTATATTTGCTCATGACAGCCCGCCTCTCCGGGTGTTTATGAGAATGATTTGAAATTTGGCAAATGAATATATTGAAGTATCAAAAGATATACGTCCTAGGCGATTTCATTACCTTAGGTCTGCTAACTCTTGTTTGGAACTAGGCTAATATGAACCTATAAAATTTAATTTCCCGTCAAATACCTTATTTATCTAGATAAAAATATGCCCGCATAAGGGTACGAGAAGAAAGGGATGTAGACTATAACTGTGAGGACTTTGCATATCAGAAAAGAGCAACAACAAAAATAAGGATATTACTAGCTAAGGTAAACAACAATCCAACAATTTACCTATGCACCTTTTAATGAGAAAAGAACAAGGGGTTGCACTAAGTCGTGCTAAGCATACCCCCATTCGACCATTCAGAAAACAGAAAGTAGATGACCAACTGACCTGGAAATACAAATGACAACAAAGTTCCAGACAATAAATTTTGCTACGCCTGACGCGCGTTTCGTCTATTCAAGACTCATCAGAGGCGCTCTACCAAAAATATTGAAAATGCCAAACACTGTATAAATACATTGTATGAAGAGCATAGAACAGTATAACCAAAAATACCAAACTGGGGAACCAAATTATTACTAAGATAATCAACCTATGTCTGGGGTAGGAAGAACCTTAGGGTTTAGACAATTTTGAAATTTAGACGGATAATTTAAAGCTTTGATGTATTCTCCAACTCAAAAAGTGTTGGTGCCGGAGCGGGCTAACCTCGGGGAATTTACACTCCACCAGCAGTGCTAACCTTCACGTGTGTTCGAAATACAAATGACAACAAAGTTCCAGACAATAAATTTTGCTACGCCTGACGCGCGTTTCGTCTATTCAAGACTCATCAGAGGCGCTCTACCAAAAATATTGAAAATGCCAAACACTGTATAAATATGAAGAGCATAGAACAGTATAACCAAAAATACCAAACTTGGGAACCAAATTATTACTAAGATAATCAACCTATGTCTGGGGTAGGAAGAACCTTAGGGTTTAGACAATTTTGAAATTTAGACGGATAATTTAAAGCTTTGATGTATTCTCCAACTCAAAAAGTGTTGGTGCCGGAGCGGGCTAACCTCGGGGAATTTACACTCCACCAGCAGTGCTAACCTTCACGTGTGTTCGAAATACAAATGACAACAAAGTTCCAGACAATAAATTTTGCTACGCCTGACGCGCGTTTCGTCTATTCAAGACTCATCAGAGGCGCTCTACCAAAGGAAAGGCACAATACAACTCATTATGCTAAAGCTGTATACCAAATTTGAAATCAATCCCTTTTGTAGAAGCTGAGAAATCTGTTACGAAAAATTGTCTATTTTTGACATATTAAAAGTCTAAGTTGGCATGGAAAACAGGAAGTAGATGATGGACTGTCCTGGAAAGGGGAGGCACGGTATAACTCATCATGCTAAAGCTGTGTACTGAATTTGAAACAAATCCATCCAGTAGAAGCCGAGAAATCTGTTACAAAAAAATTTCACTTTACAAATGTTTTACCCTAAAAAGTCTAAGTCGGCTCAAAAACAGGAAGTAGATGACGGACTGACCTGGAAAGGAAAGGCACGGTATAACTCATCATGCTGAAGCTGTGTACCAAATTTGAAACCAATCCATCCAGTAGAAGCCAATAAATCTGTTACAAAAATTTCACATTTCAAATTTTTTACCCTAAAAAAGTCTAAGTTGGCTCGGAACACAGGAAGTAGATGATGGACTGACCTGGAAAGGGGAGGCAAGGTGTAACTCATCATGCTGAAGCTGTGTACCAAATTTGAAACCAATCCATCCAGTAGAAGCAGAGAAATTGAACCGGACGGACAGACAGACGGACGGACGGACGGACAAGGTGATTGCAATATAGCCCCCTCTCTTACGAGTGGGGGTATAACAATTAATAAGAGAATAAAATACCAGACTGTTGTCTACCTTTTCTACTATTTTCATCCTTTTTGTAAAAAAACATACATGGTTGAGTGTTTTAACTGTCTTTAGTTTGCCTGTGGTAAACGATAGCAAATAATACCCCGTGAGTTAGCTGAAAATCGGTAGGCATAAATAATATGTATTTAAAGACATAGAACCTATCATTTTGGCAATTTTTAAAAATTAATGAAATTCACACTATTTGCGGAAAACATTGTAAAACCTTTGAAGAAACTGTTAAATTTTCAAAAAACCTACCAGAAAGTATTCTTTTCGACGGAAAACTGAAGAAAAAAACGCAGTGTCAAAAAAGAGGACAAATTAATTATAGAATGTAAACACTTGTGGGTACCGGTAAACTGAGAAACGAAAAGTAACCAAACGAAACGGAGCAGAACAAAAACGATATCAGTAAATAAGGAAAATCTGTAAAGAGAGGAAACGAAATCGAGCAAAACTGGTAAAAAAAAGAAAACTGAATCGATTTGAGCCGACAACAGTCGTTTTTTTTTAATTTACCGATTTCGTGTTCACTTCATCTCGTTTGGTTACATTTCGTTTCTCAGTTAAACAGTACCCAGTTTACCAAAAGTAAATATTTATGATGGACAAAACTTAATCAACGCGAATAATTAAGATAAGATTTTTTAATAGAAAACTGCAAAACAATGAGTTTTTATGCTGGTAAAGGTAAGTTTTAGATAGTATATTTTTAATATATGTACTTTTTATTCAATGTAAAAAAAATTGTGAAATTGATAGGTTCTATGTCTTTAATTATAGAAAGATTGGTTTTGAAATTATATAAAATAGAAAGTCAAATAAGTAACTAGTTCCTTATTTGCTTTTCGTCAAAGGCATATCTTAAAACAAGGATGGAAATGTGGAATGTCGAATAAGTAACCATTTCCTTATTTAAAATTTGAATGTCGAATAAGGAATAAGGAACCAACTTGACTGTTCTTACAGAGCCAAGGTTTTTCAAATATCCATGTTTAACTCAAATTCCTAATATTAAGTTTAATCAACCAATTGTACTAGTGTAATAAAGATGGAAAATGGCGTGAAACGGGAAGGCAAGGGGTAAAAAAAATGGAAAACGTGGAGGGGGTGAAGGCAAACTATTGCAGAAAATCTGCAAGATAACTACAAAGGAAAAGGTATGATAAAAGCCAAATATGGCCTAATGAGAATTAAGAAATGTGCATTTATTTATCTGTCTTGTTTAATAGACCTACGTAGGACAAATAAAACACTTATTCTGCTTTCCGATTCGTTTTCCGTTTTTGTTCCACATTCCGTTTCCGCGTTTAAGTAACACCAATTGTGCGCACATTATATTTATATTTTGCGCACATTATATATTGTATTGTGCGCAAATTATATTTATATTGTGCGCACATTATATTATATTGTGCGCACATTATATTATATTGTGCGCACATTATATTATATTGTGCGCATATTATATTATATTGTGCGCACATCATATTATAATGTGCGCACAAAATAATATATTGTGCGCACAACATTTTTTTTTCTTTGTATGTCCCTATCCGGGCTCCGTACTTATCTTTATTTTATTTCAATATAAAAAAGCAACTTTTGTAAAATTATATAACGATCTGAAAGGTAACTTCTGTACGTCTTTCTTGTTGATGATGTTGTATGTTTTATTATTCACTTTACAGCGGATTTGTATTTTTGTCTTTCTTAAAAACGAACCGCTTGATTCATCCATGGTTTCGGGTTTTGAAATATTTTATATTTTTTATTTCCATGTTGTCATTTTCAAAACGTCTATTTTTATTTTCGATGTCAGCCAACTTATTAACAAACATTTATGACGTCACAATGGACAGACGTTGAATTCAATTGGCTTAGAATGAAAGACAATATAAAAGGGAACTTCCCTGTTACTTAAAATAGCAAGTGTGCAATATCACTCTTTATTGCACTCTTAAACGTGCAATATCACAAAATATGCAACGACAAAAAATACGTTTAGGTAAAAAAAGAAAACGAAATGTAATAATTGATCTTTTAAAACTGTTTACCGAAGACTATTTTATGTAAATGTACAATTCAACATTTATATAATATAAAGTATTGTTTTATTTTAAAACAAACAAAAAAGTACTACAATTTCCCTGTTTTAAAAACTTAACAAAATATTTAAGGAATGACCACAATATTTTTTTCTGTCTATGAAGAAATAACATTTTAAAATGTGGCACACAATGTGTAACCTGTGAAGCAGGTAACACGAAAGTGTGTGCCACATTTAAAAAGTTATTTCAAAAAGACAGAAAAAATATTGTGCTATTCTTATAAATTAATTTCAATTACATGTTTTTTCAACTCAAACATCAAATGATACGGAAAAAATAATTTAAGTTACTAACATACAGCTGTGATGTTCTAACTGTTACACCGCCAACGTCCTCAGCCGAGGCCATCCCTCATCGTATAAAAACAATTTATAAACTAAAATCCCCATTTTTAACTCCACCTGTTCAAAAAACCCCAACCATTGAAAAATAACACAAGTTTTCAAATTGTAAGCAGATCATCTAAATGTATTATTTCATGTTCTTATCTATAGCATGTTAAAGCATGCAGATTGATCTTAATCTAAATCAATTTATTTAATATTTGGTTTTAGATGCAAAGATAATAAAATCCATCGACACTTTCGAGAGAGGTCTAGGACATTGGCAGGAACATCAGGTTGATCAAGGCTTATCTTGGAGTCAACAATGTATCGATGACAAAACAACTGGCGAATTAACTGGTAAGTTCATAAGATATTGTTTAAGTTTAAAAGTCAAGAAGTATTTACTTAATTTTTAAAATTATAAAAATAAAAATCGTATCGCATTTTCACATATTTCCAGGACCCTGTATGTCGTTTTATTAGCTCACCAGGTGAGCTATTGTCATCACTTGGCGTCCGTCGTCCGTCCGTCCGTCATCTGTAAACTTTTTAAAACGTTAACTTCTCTGACACACCATAAGTCCAATTGCAACCAAACTTAGTATGGTTGTTCATTAGCATTCGGTGCTTAGAACTTATGTGGGGATTTTTGTTTCGTCGTAAAACACGGCCGCTGTGGCTAAAAATAGGGGTAAAATGCAGTTTTTTTGCAAATAACTCAAAACGGCTACAGATATCAAAATTCTAACATAAATAAAAGTGATGAGCACCTTAAGATCTACCTACCCTGAAATTTTGAAGAAAATCCAACGACCCATGTAGCAGTTATTGTCCTTTTTGTGGAGTTTTTGCCAATTTTGTACCTGTTAAGCTCATGCAATATCTTAAAAACTATAAAAGATATTTGAGAAATTCAAATTGCATATTGTTAAGCACATCAAGATCTACAAAATATGTCTAGGGTCGATGTTGTAGGACCTTTTCTTTTATGAGTTATTGTCCTTAGATTGTCAAAATTGTACATTTCTTACAGTATTTCCTCATTACATTAAAAACGTTAACTCCTCTGACACTTTAAGTCCAACTGAAACCAAACTTCGTATAGTTGTTTATTAGCATTAGATGTATAGAACTGATGTAGGGATATTTGATTGGTCGTAAAACATGGCGGCTGTGGCTAAAAATAGAACATAAGGGAAAATCACAATTTTTGACAGATTTTTAAATTTTGATTGAAAACAAAAGTGATTGGCACTTCAAGATTTACTAGTTCTGAAATGTTGGAGAAGATCCAACAACCCATGTAGGAGTTATTGCCCTTTTTGTGATTGTTTTGCTAATTTTGCACCTATTAAGCTCAATATCTTAACAAGAGGCTCCCAGGAGCCTGAATCGCTCACCTGACATATGTGCCTGAAGTACAAAATGTAAAGGTCATTAGGCAAAATCTATTTGACGTTGAAAGTGTCATAAGATTAATAAGGGGGTCATCTGACAATATGGTGGATCTAAAGGTGCTGATCACTTTTGTTCTAAATCAAAATCTAAAAATCTGTCACCCTTTTTGAGTTATTTGCAAAAAAATGCAGTTTAACCTAATGTTCTATTTTTAGCCACAGCGGTCATGTTTTACAACCAATCAGAAATCCCCACAACAGTTCTATACACCTAATGATAATAAACAATAATACCAAGTTTGGTTCCATTTGGACTTAAAGTGTCAGAGGAGTTAACATTTTCAATATAAGGAAATGCAGTTAAAATGCTCAATTTTGACGTTCCAAGGGCAATAACTCCTCAAAGGAAAGGTCCTACAACGTTGACCCTGTCACAAATTTTGTAGATCTTGATGTGCTTAACAATATGCAATTTAAATTTCTCAAATATCTTGTATAGTTTTCAAGATATTGAGCTAAACAGGTGCAAAATTTGCAAAATATCCACAAAAAGGGCAATAACTCCTACATGGGTTGTTGGATTTTCTTCAAAATTTCAGAGCTGGTAGATCTTGAGGTGCTGATCACCTTTGTTTCCAATCAAAATTTTGGAATCTGTCACCGTTTTAGAGTTATTTGCAAAAAACTGCCATTTACCCCTATGTTCTATTTTTAGCCACAGTGGCCATGTTTTACGACCAATCAAAAATCCCCACATTAGTTCTATACACCTAATGCTAATAAACAACTATACTAAGTTTGGTTCCATTTGGACTTAAAGTGTCAGAGGAGTTAACGTTTTCAATGTAATGAGGAAATGCTGTTAAAATGCTAAATTTTGACGTTCTAAGGGCAATAACTCCTAAAAGGAAAGGTCCTACAACGTTAACCCTATTACATATTTTGTAGATCTTGATGTGCTTAACATTATGCAATTTAAATTTCTCAAATATCTAGTATAGTTTTCAAGATATTGAGCTAAACAGGTGCAAAATTTGCAAAAAAATCCACAAAAAGGGCAATAACTCCTACATGGGTCGTTGGATTTTCTTCAAAATTTCAGAGCTGGTAGATCTTGAGGTGCTGATCACTTTTGTTTCCAATCAAAATTTTGAAACTGTCACCGTTTTAGAGTTATTTGCAAAAAACTGCCATTTACCTCTATGTTCTATTTTTAGCCACAGCGGCCATGTTTTACGACCAATCAAAAATCCCCACATCAGTTCTATACACCTAATGCTTATAAACAACTATACCAAGTTTGGTTCCACTTGGACATAAAGTGTCAGAGGAGTTAACGTTTTCAATGTAATGAGGAAATGCTGTTAAAATGCTAAATTTTGACGTTCTAAGGGCAATAACTCCTATAGGGAAAGGTCCTTCAACGTTGACCCTGTTACATATTTTGTAGATCTTGATGTGCTTAACAATATGCAATTTAAATTTCTCAAATATCTAGTATAGTTTTCAAGATATTGAGCTGAACAGGTGCAAAATTTGCAAAAAATCCACAAAAAGGGCAATAACCCCTACATGGGTCGTTGGATTTTCTTCAAAATTTCAGGGTAGGTAGATCTTGAGGTGCTGATCACTTTTATCTAGCCGGAATTTTTATATCTGTAGCCGTTTTTGAGTTATTTGCAAAAAACTGCATTTTACCCCTATGTTCTATTTTTTGCCATGGCGGCCATGTTTTACGACAAATCAAAAATCCCCACATCAGTTCTAAGCACCGAATGCTAATGAACAACCATACCAAGTTTTGTTGCAATTAGACTTACGGTGTCAGAGGAGTTAACGTTTTAAAAAGTTTACGGACGACGGACGACGGACGCCAAGTGATGACAATAGCTCACATGACCCTTCGGGTCAGGTGAGCTAAAAACCATATAAGTTATTTGAGAAATTTAAACTGCATAGTGATAAGCACATCAAGATCTACAAAATATTTAATAGGGTCAACGTTGTAGGACCCTTCCTTTTAGGGGTTATTCCCCTTAGAACATCAAAATTGATTATTTTCACAGCATTTTCTGATAACATTGAACTCCTCTGACACAATAAGTCCAATTGAAACCATACTTATCATGGTTATTTATTAGCATTATGTGTATAGAACTTATGTGGGGAATTTTGATTGGTTATAAAACATGGCCACTGTGGCTAAACATAGAACATTGGGGGAAAAATGCATTATTTTGCTAATAACACAAAAAGGGTGACAGATTTTTTAAATTCTCATTGAGAAGAAAAGTGATCAACACCTCATAATCAACCAGTCCTGAAATTTTGAAGAAGATCCAACAGCCCACGAAAGAGTAATTGCCCTTTTATTTCATTTTTTTTATGAATTTTGCACTTACAAAAATGTTTTAAGCTCAATATCTTAATATCAATATGAGATATTTAAGAAATGTAAATTGCATATTGTTTAGCACAGCATGATCTACAAAATAAAGAAATAAGGTCAAGATTGTAATACTTAGATTTTAGAGGTTATTCCTCTTAGAATGTTAAAGGAAAGGTTTCAATCATTACTGCATTTAGTTAAACCATATTGTCAGATATGGACCCCCTTATTAAACTTATGACACTTTCAATGTAAAATAGATTTAGCCTACTAACCTTTACTTTAGGCACGTATGTCAGGTGAGCGATTCAGGCTCCTGGGAGCCTCTTGTTAAGGCCAAGTTGGTTATCATTTTAAATGAAAACTATAGCTTATAAAACTATTACTTATATTTTTAGCACGCAAATCATAACCCTTTTGGTGAACATGCAGAGGAATATATTCGTTACAAAAAATGTTTCAATAAAGCTTTTATTAAATCCATATCTAGACCACCTAACAAAAGACTTGTCAAAAGGACGGGCCATTTAAATTGAAAGGAGGGGCTTGGATTTGGTTTGCCCAGAAATTCTTAGCCGAGCGCGGAAAAATATTTATTTATTAAAGGTGTCACGACAGAATTTTTTCATTTAAAAAACTTGAAAATTATTCATCGCTAAATAATATTTGTCAAGCTTTACATCCCGCCTTTTATAGTATTCCAAATATGTTGTCAATAAGAAATTTTAGTTATTATCTGTTATCTGTAAACAAAGACAGAGCATAACTAACTTGGCTAAAATAGACAATTTTCCGGTAATAAATATTGTTTTAACTGATTTCAGATGGAGGATGCATAATTGCAATTTCTGCTCAAAATACGAAAGGAAGACTTAGCCTAAAAAGGGAAATTTTCAATACCACATTCAGCGATTATTGTTTGACATTCTGGTATGCAGTAGTCTTGCAGATTGACTATGAAGCTACGATTTTAATATACAAGATAAATGGTACAGGCGCAGTTGAAGTACATGGAAGCATAAAATTGAAGGCAAACATTGGAGGTTTTCGTAATGATTGGAAAAAACTATCAATAGATTTCCAAACTGCAAAATTTAAGAACTATACCCTATCTATAGAGGTTATATTTGACGAAGAATCCCAAAACACGCGCATTGTGATGTTTGATGAAATCATTTTGCAAGAAGGATTTTGCCAAAGTGAGTTTTGTGCATGTATGCTGTCCTTTGTTTTACTTATTTATAGTGCACTTTTAGTAATTTTGAATTTTCGAATTTCTAATCTTCAAAAAGCAATTGATTTCTTGTTAAGTTTTCAAAATGCACATGGTCGATATCCTCGGTGCTGGATTTGGCTTCATTGTTAGAATGTTTTGGTTTTGAGTAATTTTCGTTTTCAACAGTCTTGGAATTTGACAATCCAAAGTTTTGATTTAAATGCTACTGATGAGAGGTTACTCCTTGCAATATCGATATACTAGTATAGCATATCCGAATTAACCGTTTATACCCGCGTTTTTGGTATTTGTAATTTCAAGATACTAGTTACCAAAGCGGATGGCAAACAAACAAAATAGTTATGATGTATATGCTGCTTTGCATATCTCTTTGATGAACCTCTCATCGACAGCGTTCAACATACACAAGGTAAAAAAACAAAAGTTTCAAAAGAAGGAAACCAAGATTAAAACATTAAAAATATAGCTAATCAAGCACCGAAAATATCAGCGATTGCATTAAACAGAATCTATATCATCATGCACTTACGCCATCAGTGTAAAAATATCAGTGTTTTGTTGAAGAACAACTTCTGAACACAACTAAGTACACATTTCTTTAGGGTTAGCGACGCATACAAAAAAAATAAAGTTACATGTACGCTTAACTAGAACTTTTACGATCATGGAGGATATGCATATATTGTCGACAACTGGAAACGTCTGTTAAAGGACCATGGCCTTTATCTCTGTTATTCTTACCATAGAAGGGCAAATACACAAAGTTACACAAAATACTTACCAAGTTATAAAACATAAACATGAGTTGGACCAATGCAATAAAGTACATAAAATTAAACATTATCCCGAAACGTCCATCCGGTGATATCTTGTCCTGTAAATCTATGAAATTTGCATTTTCACATTTTTGCTGAAAATTAGACACTTTAATATGGGAATCCAACTTGAAGCACACGCACAACCAACACCACTCTTATAGGTTTTTGGGAAGAGTGTTTAAATTAGAATGATATGCATTTCAAAAGATTTTGGTTGTCAATGTGCTTTTAACAACAATGACATTTAAACCAAAAATCACAAATTAAAGGAATCTTTGGCTTTAAATGTTTACAGTTTAAACTGCTACGGTTAAAAATGTATGTCTCTGATTGCTCAGCGATTTGGGTCATTTATATTTAAATAGTATACGTAAAGTTTTTTCAATATACATGTACTGGGGACAATATAAGTTCAAGCCCCCGGATTTTTCGATTTTGTTCTTCTATAACGATTTTAATTATATATATGATATACGAGTAAAACATTTGTTTTAGCTTAAGTCTTTTTTCCCCTGATGTCTCGTTTATTTAACTTTTTGAATCATAAGACACCTCTCAGTAGATTTTAGGTTTTTTTTGGAAATAAGTTAGTAGTTATTTAGTAATAATATAAATTTTGCATAATTTTTTTTTTTACTTTAATCATTTTTTTTAATCGGTGACATCAGTATCAAGTTGTTTCTAAAAGAGCTACCATTGTATTCAAGTATAAAGCTTGTTTCAATTACAAAGTTCGTAGTTTAATAATTGATTTGTACATGTATCAGGAGAGCATTATCCACAATATCCAATTTAATTCGTCCGTTGTTTAATAAGCTTTAGACAAACCGATTACTTAACAACTAGAGTGCATCTATTTACAACTTTACAATTTGCTTCTCAAGAAAACAAAGCAGTTTCTCAAACCTGCATTGACGCCAACCAGCCAATAACAATAGATGATTGTCCTGGAATATATGTATTAGACGATGTCACAATCCACGTGGATAATGGTCAATCGGTGTCTGCTGGTACCAACTGTCAAAAGTCAGATTTTGAAAAGAGTATTTACCAACAGTGCCAGAACTCGTCAGACTACAGTTGTACATTCTATCTAGAATTGGGTGACTGTCTTCGGGAAGAAAAAAATGTTAATATCAACTACAGTTGTATAAACGGTAAGGAAATTGTGCTCTGAATTCTAGATTTGTGATAGTTAAAACCTAAGGTGGCGTCTTTGAGGCAAACCACCATATTGGATGCTTAGCTCTGAATTTGAAGAGAAGCGTTCTTACTAACTAAAATCATATAACACATTTATACTTGGTACTCTTAGGTTAAAGGTTTTTTTTATATTAAATGATGACATAGGATTATTAATTGTACGACAATGAAAGTTTAAAAAGCTTAAGCAGATATAAAATTCAAGTTTAAACAGTTATTCTATGATGAGAAAGCTCTTCTTTATTAAACCCTACCATTAGAGGACATTTTTTTTTATCTATCAGAACCTTTGATTTATTTCAGCGAAATCGCTTAATTTTAGATAGGTGATCATGATTATGTTATTGAGAGAGAAAGATATTTTATCAAATGTTCAATGTAAAATACGTATGTTATATCTCTTAAGCTGGAAGGCCCTTTCTCTTCAATTGTATTTAGAACAAAAGAACCAAGAAAACACATTTATTGTGTTTTAAATAATTATTTTATTGTCATATAAACATACACAAAAAAACAGTTTGTGACAGAACATATAAATATCATATTTAAAGGGTTAATAAAGACACATTAACATAAAGCAAGTTATGTGACCTCTGCCCTCAGTTCTAATGACTGTTTAAAAAAGGAACCAAACATTCTTATATTTTTATAATTTGTTGGGGTAGGCAAATAAATGAAATTTGAATCATCTTTTAGTTAATTAAAATGTTTTCTCTGATTCTTTTATTTATATTACAATTTAAAAGAAAATGCATTTATCAATATGTCATGTAAGTCAGATGCAAGATAAAATGGGCCATTAGACCATAAACGTCTTAGAATGTTTTGCTTTTTTTTAAACAGTAAGGTAGAGGTCATTGAACTAATTATATGTAACAGTCGTGTTTTATTTTTCTGTTACAGTCAAACTGTAATGCATGAAAGGCTATGGAGTAAATGAACATGAAACAATAACTAATTAATTAACTCCAATTGCAATTTATTTTTATGAGCTGTTTGGCCATTTCGAAAAATTATTTCTCATCAGCAGCTATGTTGATATGTTTATATGACAATCAATCATTACTGTTATTGGTGTTTATTTCTGAATGTTAAAAATTGACCAAAGGGCTAGGCATGTTTTGCGAATCCTTGCATATTGGTGCTTGTTTGCTTCTTTTTTCTCTGGTGTGTTCTACTTGTTGTTTTTTTTCTTTGTCTTCCTTAACACAGTTCGGTCGTTTTTTGTTATTACCAGTTTACTTTACTTCTTTCGGGATGATAGATAAACTTTTGATTAGTGTTAAAATTGAGTTTTGAATTTGTTTCCAATTTAGAGTTAGGTGAGACAACTTTAAGCCATTTCATTTCAACTGTTACTGTTAATTCAAATGGTAAGTAAACTTTTAAGTTCACAAAATAAGATTTATAATACAAGTTTTCTTTTATAAAAAGTTTGCAATACTTTACTTTCGATGATACCTTCGTATCACATTTATGTGTAAACAAAAAATATTTCTACCTTTCATCTACGATGCAAACCTTAATTGTCTACATACGAACAGTCCTTTGGTATTACATATTACTGTAAGATCATTTTTATAGAAGATAATGAGATGTGGAATCAGTGTACGCAACACAGCCCACTTAAGGAGGCTACGATTTACAAAGATCACAATGAAAAACAGTCATCAGCCTTCAACGAGTCTAGTCGAGGCTGATTGATTGATTGAAGTCAAAATAAAAGGCATGCGATTCCGATCCAGTCTTGAAATAATCAAAAAAGGAACAGAAAAATCAGGTAGCTTTGTCAAATAATTTTGACTTGATAGGACAGGCACATATAAAATATGGCGGGTTAACTTTTTTTTTTGCCCAAGCCGTCGATCCTTGAATATCATTGCATGAACTACATATTATTATTCTGAAGATAGAGGCTGCTGATGAACTCCCGTCTGAGAAAATGAAAACCATCGGAAACAATGGGTTCTGATTTGTGTTTCTTATAAATGCATGCAATCTTATTCTTCTTCTATTGTCAGACACACACTCGAATGAAACCACTTTGGGCTATTCCTTATCCTCTTTACGTGATCTATCAAACGGCAAGTATACGACAAGTGTATTACCAAAATATAAAGGTTTGTTCAATTCAATACTTTAATTTTTCGACTGGCATGTTAATCCGAATTAATCCATATTGCCCACACTGTGGAGACATTATTGAAAATACCCATCACTACTTATTAGCTTGTCCTCATTATCAAGTACAAAGGCGGTCACTACAGAGTGTTTGTGTGGAACTTCAAATTGATTTTAACTTGCAGAACCTACTGTTTGGTACAGACTCTCTTTCATTTGACAATAATATAAAGGTCATGCTGGCTGTCCACAAATTTATAAAAGGTACAAAACGTTTTGGGTAGTGCATTCACAGTGTAAAATTGCTAGGTATTTTTTTTACTGACAGACATTACTTTATCAAATTATTTTTTTTTTCATTAAAAAAAAATATATATTATTTCCAATATCATTTTCATTTTCCATACATTTTCATCCATTTTTACTTGATATATTTATAATATAATTTTATAAATTTATAAATTCTCATAGCTATAGGTATGGAAAATAAACTATTAAAATTAGATCTATTCTGGCTAACATACTAATTGCAAAGTTTGATTGAAAATGTCAAATATAATTAAATAATAAGCATAATAACTTTTGATTTAAAAAGATAAGTCTAATACCAAAGTAAAAATATATATTTACATTTGATATATTTATTTTGATACAAATAGAGTTATCTTTCTTTTCATGAAATCTGTTACAATTGCTTATGTTTATCATGTTTGTATTTATATATATCACCAATCTGCATGTTGTATGTTGCCTTTAAGGAGAGGATGTATATAGGCTATGCCTGCTATCCAATCCTATTCTCTTTTGTTGAATAAAATATGTTTAAAATAATCCGAATTAACTTTAAAAAGTGGTTGGCTTTGTTTTGTTGTTTTAGATTGAAAACTGCATAGAAGTTTATGAATTTTCTAACTAATGTTTCCTATTCGGGCAGACAAAAAGTTAAGATAAGTTTAAGAATTAAAAACATTTTTTTTATATTTTTGTAGATATTAAGACAGAAAATGAAGAGAATTCATCTATGCTTGGTAGGTTCAAGCACACATTTGAGAAAAAAAAACAATTATAATTTAAATTAAAAAAAAAATGCTCAAAGACAATGTGCATACATAATTAAATATAAGAGCAATAAAAGAATCAAAAGGAAAATATTTTGTGCTTCTTTATGAAAAAGTCATTTGAACTCAGTTCATGATAATTTACCATCATGGTGGTTTTTACAAGCATCGGAATTATTCTAAAACAATTATGATGTTAGACAAAACTATCATGATTCTTTTTTTTTAAATTTTTTATTAATTCTTTTTTTTAAATTTTTTTATTAATTCTTTTTTTTTTACTTTTTTTTTCAATTTTGATGAACTATCATGATTCTTACTAAAGCAACAGGACTGTTGATAAAAGTATAAAGTTAGAAGTGAAAAAAGCAGAGGTACCAATGGGGTATCCGAATGTCAAAAGTCCGAAAGGGCAGAGACAAATCCAGTAAACACCAACAAGAACGGGACAAAACACACAACATGCAAAACACGGAAACACAAAATAACTGAATAACAATCAACAACGCAAACTCCAGTCGAAAAAAGAGTGAAAAACATCTTAATCGCTATTGCGATCATCATTATGAATATAAAATCTTCTTTGCATATACATTGTGAACTAGAAATTATCATTAATGTTTTAACTAAAATTTAGAATTTCGATGTAAATATGATATTTAAATAATTCAATATGGGTAACAGTATGTAAAAACGAAATGTTACTTATTTTAACAGAAACAATAATTGGTGATATAATGACATTTGGTTTTTTTTCTTTTTCAGGCATCATTTTAGGAATTGTTGGGGCAGTTGCCTTGTTGGTGGTCATTATGGCTATAACTTGTTTCGTAAAAAGGTAATTTAAGTGTAGATTTAATGTAGCAGAGGTACCAATGGGATATCCGAATGTCAAAAGTCCGAAAGGGCAGAGACAAAACCAGTAAACACCAACAAGAACGAGACAAAAACAGACAACAGGAAAACATGGAAACACAGAACAACTGAATATCAATCAACAACGCGAACTCCAGTCGAAACAGAGTGAACTCAGGTGCTCCGGAAGTATAAATAAATAAATGAATTGAATAAATGTATTAATTTGGTTATACATTAATTTTGAATGCGATACTTTATAGTTATTAAGAGATTGACCAACAAACAGATAGTGCAATTCATTGCCAATTTATTCGCGTGTAAAAAGCGAGGACATAGCACATTATGAATGAAGCGTGATAGCGCCTTATTATGAAAATGTGAACAAAGGTCAACGCTTTACTTTGAAATAAAACATATTGTTTTCATATTATATTGAAATATTTAAAATATTTGCACAGTTTGATTTGATAGCAATTGAATAAAATACATTGTTTATCTTCTTAAGGCTCCATGTGCTAGTGAGTTTTACAAGAAATAAAACTCCTTTACTGAAGGACTATTAAGCAATCGAAAATGTCGTACACAATGCCAAACAAAATGAATGTAATACTTAAATGATTGTTTTAGTTCTGCATATTTAGAGAAAGTCTTCTTAAAGATTTTTTTAGAAAGCAGTTAAAACGATTTATCAAATCACAAATAACCACATTTTTGAAGCTAAATTTACTCTAGAATACGACAACTAGCAATAAAAACCATCTACAAATATTTCCATATCATGTGGTTCGAGGTAATAAAGATGGTATTTAAACAATGTATTTTGTTCATTAATCGAAAATCCCTTTTTTAGAAAGTCGAAACTAAAAACTTCAAACGAGCAAGATGAAGATCAAGTTCATTTCAAAGCAAACAGTCAAACTATCGAACACAACTACGCTACGCCCAATAAAATAAAGAAAACTCAAAATCAGAATGGCCAAGCCAGTGATGTCTATGGAATGACCGAGGATGGAGTTTATGATGTTTCAAACGAGCCAAGGCGGAGCCAAACCAACACGAACGCAAACATTTATGACCACAGGGTGGAAAATGTCTACGATAAATCAGGAGGTCTTGGTCAGCATGATACAGCAAATGCAATATACGATCGAACAACGGACAACACATACGACACGTCCGGTCATAATTTCCGTTCCACAGAGAACGACCAAGGGTTATATGACCTCAATACAAACACTAATGACGATGATCCGAACGTTGATAAAACTTACGATGTATCAGCTAATATGAGACAATCATCTAGAAATGATGAGACTTATGATCATTTCTTTGGTCAGCAAACTGAAGATGAATATGACATGACTATTAGAGCTTAAGATCAATATACTATGACTGTTATTTTCAAGGTTAATATGATATGACTGTTGATGCTTAAGGTTAATATACTCAGCAACAAAAATAACGCACCACTTCTGTCGTTCCAGGATTCTTTAAAATTTTTGAAAATTCTATCAAACCAAATTCAATAAAAAAACAGACCATTATTTCTGAAATTGGCACCAGAGCGCTTACGGCATGAACTTTTGAGAAAAAAGTCGAACAAACAAAGTCTTACATGTAGATTGATCAATTCAAAAATGCATGTTTCTGAAAACCCCAGACATAGGTTGATCATCTTAGTAATAATTTGGTTCCTTAGTTTTGTATTTTTGGTTTTACTGTTCTATGCTCTTCATAATCTTATAGTGTTTGGCATTTTCAATATTTTTGGTAGAGCGCCTCTGATGAGTCTTGAATAGACGAAACGCGCGTCGGGCGTAGCAAAATTTATTGTCTGGAACTTTGTTGTCATTTGTATATTGGACAGATTTTGTTAAATTTATGCTCCTCATATTTTGAGATTTTTGTCAGATTTTCAAGATCTTCGGGGTTTATCCATCTATTATGCTTGAATTTTTTTGCCCATGAACCCCCTATTTTCTTTTTCTTAGTCAAAACATGTCCACCAAATATGCAGTTCACAATTTTGTATGAAATTTTATTTACTCTGTCATACATTTTAAAGAGTTTAAAGATACCAATCTGTGGCAACGCAAAAGTAATGAAAAATCTAGAGAGAACGTATTTTCCGCCAAAACTATGTAGTTTTGATTTCATAGAATTATTTTACAATGCATTTTAAAATACAAAATATTTTGAAGAAAAATTGAAAAATATCTCTTAGTCTATATTTATCATTTTATTGTTTTCTTTTAGTAACACATATTCATGTAAGCAGCCATTTCAAATTTAGAAGTTTTCAAACTTTTCATGTCAGAAAAAAGTTCTCATACAGTAACACTTACGGATTATATATAAACACCATCTCTCGATAGCTATTTTTGCCAAGACTGGCAAGAAAACAAAAAAATATTTAGTGGAGAAATGATTTAAAGCCTTCCTGAATTAATGAAAATTTATATTTCCATTTTAGTTTAAAGGGAATTTCAAAGATGAATTCCCAAAGCTATGCATTTTAGGCACTCATCAAACATGTCATAGCCAAGAACGTTGTTGTCGTTTTTAGTCTTTGATACAATAACGCTTTTGCATGTAATTATGCTTTTTATATTAAATTAAAAGAGGAAAATAAGGATCTTGGAGTCACCATATTTGTATTGAATACCTAAACTTCACAAAAATACAATCAGAGGTAAATACTGGATCATCACAATGTTAAACTACAGATCTGTCCTGTCAACTCACAAAGGTCTTCTCGGCTGTAAAAGAAGACAACAACTATAATGCAACACTATTTAAATAATCGTAGTGGAATCAAACATATGTTGATTTTTTAAAGATTCCTTAATATTGACACAGCGCTTGTCAAACTTTGAGGAGAGATTTTAAACAAACAATTTGTCATTACAATGGGCACAAAATGTACCCGTATTCATTCCGACTAGTATTTACAATCTTTTAATACGCAATGTTTTCAGGAACTCGTTAATAACAAGAAGATGAAAGACGCAAAGCAAAATTCTTTAATATTAGACAAATGTGGATATAGAACCGGCCTGCCGGGGGCGCGCCTTCACGTATGACAGAAAAAAGTGCTTAGGAACTGTATGAATCAAAAGGTCTCAGAAGAATGTTTAAAATTGTGTGACCTCCTGTTTGCAAATTTCTGGATCCGCCACATTCAGATTAATGTTCAAATATATTGCTGATGTTTCTCTGTCTGCAATTTATCCTCCAGATTGAGATATAAAAGTAAGCATTTAATCAACTTGCTAAACGTTTTTCTTAGATTTTCATCTCGAATTTCACTCGGGTGGTCATCTTTGTTAAAACATTCTATGAACATACCTCTCCGGCTTATGGTGTGTATGTTTCACAGCTTATTCGATAGGTTAGGGCGTGTACATTTTTTCTGATTTTTTAATACCTACGTAGCCTCCAGACGGCTTCAGTGCAAAATACTCTCATACAGTCAAAAATTGTTTCGATATCAGTAACTGGTAGCAAAAAATCAAAACAATATGTGAAACGAAATAATTCGTAAGATACTCTTTAAAAAAGTTACGCATAGATAGAAAATTCCCCGTACGTTTAATGCAAATCTAAACAATTTCAAAAAAAATATTGCCGATCTGTTCTGCAACCGATTTTCATGAAACAATTCCACTAATAAGAAAACGAAATAAAGATTATTTGATTAATAAAGACCAAAATCCTATCTTCAATGGTTTTTAAGATATTGTGAGTAGAACACGACCAATGTTTTTCACGAAACATTTTGCATTGATTTAAACGGAAAATTGATGCGTGAAATGTACACTTGAGTTCTACTTGCAATTTCTTAAAAAGCAACGAGGTTACGATTTTGCACAAAATAACACAAATAAAATTCTATTATTTTTTGTTTTATTGGTTTTTATTTCATGAAAATCGGCCTATGGACGGCTTGGTAATATTTTTTTGAAATGTTGTGGGTTTGTATTAAACATATAGGAAATTTTCTACCTATGCGTAACTTTTTTTGAAGAGTATAGTTTTAATATTTGTTATCTGCTTTTTATTCTACTTAGATGATCACTTCACTTTTCCCATTATGTCTCTCAATCGTGTTGTGTTTTGTGTTACTACCGAAACCTAAGATCGCAATTAAAGGGGGAGGGCTTTTATAGTAAATAATCAAAAGATGAATTTTAAAGTTACAAAATACAAATACAGAAAATGTTATCAAACCAGTTAATTTGACTGTGCTGTATATGAATATTTCAATATGTATAATATTTCAGCAGCAGTATCTGAATCAAAACATTCGAAGGTCAAAAACCAAAAGCATTTAAAAAAAGTATTAAAGATCAAAACGTTTGAAATGCAATATCCTGTACCAAGGATATCGATCATGTGCAGTACAAGAAATGAGACTTGGTATTTAACAAGGCTGACGACCATGCGCATGGTGTACCTCATAAAAATGTCCCCAAACCCCTCTAAAATTAATGGTTATGACCTCGATCATTTGGAAAAAAAAATACAGGGTAGTTAAAATAATACGGATGATTATATACGGATGAAATACATCCGTGTGCTCGGTTTTTTTGTTTTTTTTTCGTTTTCATCCGAACATTTACGGGTGGTTTACGGATGAAAATTCGAAAACGTGTGCAAAAACAGTAAATTGGTTATGCTGTATAACCTCTTATCAGCAGCATTTGAATCAAAACATAAAACATTGGAAGAACAAAGTAGCAAAGAGGCACCAATGGAGTATTCTAGTGTCAAAAATCCAAAAGTACAACGACAAAACCGGTGAACACGAGCAAGAACAGCGCGAGAAAATACAAAAAAAAAAAACATTAAATAAAACGAATACAAATCAACAACAAAATCCATAATAACAATTAAAATTGCTTCTACTCCTTTAATCTATATACAAAAAAAAACGGACAAACGACAGATGTTATAACAATGATTTAGGTTACCATGTAAATACATTTTGTTAACACTATAAAAAAAGGGTAATCATATAAAATGGAGCTATTTCTAATTCCAATATTCGAAAAAATAATTTAGCTCAATTGTTTTTAACTGTTATGTAACAAGTATTTTGAAGTTTTTGTAATTTATATAGTACATCCCAAAATATTCGTCTTGGGACTCTGGAGATAAACATGACAATCTATGTAGTTTTCAGTTTTACCAAATCACGTAAACTAACAGTCTGAACTTGTAAAAATATTCAGTATTCAATATATTTTTTATCTTCTGAATACTGATAGATATTATTTTGATTCCTTTACAAGTTGATTATAAACACAGCCACCATATATGAGATTAAAAACGTGATTTTTTTATATCTTGATAGAAAAAGTAAAAATTGAATAACTATATTTTATCATCCACTATATTAAAGCCAATTCACACATGGAAAGGTCGAGTCACATATGAAGCATGACTGATACTTAAATCTATATGTATGTACCTAGGCACGTCTTTTACGAAATGTACGAAAAACCCAGTTAAATAACGATGTATCAGTAAAAATGAAATGTTTTCTCACATAAAAATGATAATAAAATATGTAACTTTACTTCCTTTATTTTGCCATTATAAAAATTCAACATGTCAGTTTCATTTTTGGGATCATATTTTCAATATATTGTTTTTATTTGTTTCTTTTCCTGTTTCCATAAACACTTGTTTGAAGGTAAGTGATAAATCCAACTTAATTACAACGAAATACAAAGAAAATTGGCTTCAAAATTTATTACGGACAGGATATGAATTGAATATTTTGGTTAAATCTTTGAATTTAGTGTTTTTTGGCAGGAATATTGATCACTTGATACTTACTTTAAAACTTCCATAAACGTTTTTACTATTGTCATTTTTAAGCATTATAGCGATCAAGCATGTCAGTTTGTGTGTTGACACCTCACTAAATCATTATTGTTTGAAGTGTTGTGTCGGATTTAAAATCGATATGTTTGATTGTTTTACATCAGTTGATTGATGATTCTCAGCTAGCTGTCAGTAACAGCGAGTGTTTTATAGAGAGTTCATTTACCGTCCTTTTGTTTGTTGTTTGTTCTTGTTGTTTTTGTCTTAGGTTCTCTCTAGTGGAATTGGACTTTGATCGATTTGATTTTTATTGTGTGTTTAGTTTTTGTGCTTTGTCTAGGAACATTGATAGGGGGAAGGTTGGGCCCAAAAAACTAGTTTAACATCGCCACATATTATATGTGCCTGTCCTAAGCCAGGAATCTTTGACAAAGCTTTCGTTTGTACCTGTCTTTTTGATGTTTTCTGTTCCTTGTTTAAGAAGGGGGTCTATCTGTGACTATTTCAGGGCTGGATTTGAATTATATGCATTTTATTTAGACCATGGGCCAATAGCAGAACCGCGAGCATTGCCAAATGGCCTCGTTGAAGGCTGCTGGTGGTTGTCCATTGTGGTTTTTCTAAATTGTCGTTTAATTGTGGGCTGTGTCGCGTACACTTATTCCCACATCTCATTATTTTCTATTATGAAATTCCAATGATAATAAAGAGCATGAAGGTATAAAAGAGTTCTAAAAACATGATCAAGTGATCGATGACAATTTTATAATTAGTAAAAATAACTGATAAAAAGGCAGACCAAATGCCAATTTAAAGCAACTGAACAGATCGTATTGTAGAATGTATAATAAAGATTAGAAATTTGCCAAACTGCAAACCTTTCAATGTGTCTTAGGACAAAACACTTTTTATGCATGGCAAATTAACTTTAAAAATATTTACAGGGGGCAAGTCCATCTGTATCTTCGCAATTCTCATCATCATATCCTTACTTGTACTCGCCTTTACATTGGTGTAATTTTATACAGTGGGATTGAATGTCTGGAACTAACACCAAAGCCATTGGTTTTAGTCAGGATACATTTTAAATTTCTCAAATGAGTTGTTCAATCATGAACAGATTCACAGAACAACAAAAAAACTTTTTTTTTCAGTCAATGGAGATACATTGAAAATAAAGCAAAGCGACACAATAAACATTGAATGTAGCAATATGTCCACTATCAACATAGAAGCAGCTGAAGTTGAGTTCAATTCACCAATCGGATGCACCAAAGAGTCATGTGACTTAAATTCAAACGACCTCAGCACCATTCGCTCACAGTGTGAAAATGAACAGTCGTGTACAGTTAAAGTGGATTTTCAAACACCATGCCTTTTCCGTAGGGATATAAACATCTCTTATACATGTAAAGGTATTTCATACTATTTACCAGCTACTTTCGGTATATTTTTACATGTAAAATATACATAAACATAATAAAAATAAACATATTCAATTTAAATTGTTTAAAAGGGTATGGGGTATACTGAAAAACGTATGGAATTGTAACATATGTACATTTCACAATTTTAATTAGATTTCGTTTTATATTAACATAAGATGTAGCATCAAAACTTATTTATATTGTGCAACAATATGCTCCCTGATTCTATTATACAATTTATAAAATGATTTCAAACGAAACCAAATTTCAAAAGCCGTTAAATATTTGAAGCACCTGATGAATTAAAGTGCAGTTTTGAAGCAATCGATATCTTGCAAGATAGATGTAACTGGTATCAGGATAAAACAAGAGATGTAGCTGACTGGATACACCAGAGAGGACAAGACATAAAATCCAACAACGAGATCATTGGCCCGGGTACTGACCATACAACGGGAAAAGGTACAAAATGTATATATTCTTATTAGAAAGTCGGTAAAAAATACCTTATCGAGCTTTTTATTAAAGTTCTGTGTATTTTAATTGTTCTTTGTATATAAAAGTTGTTCCTTTTCTTTTTTTCATTTTTACTGTTTATCTAAGGATATACTTATTCTACATGATTTATAGGATACAGTATACATATTTTGGTTTATAGATGTGTTGTTTGTCTTGTTTTTTTTGTTTTGTTTTTTTGACGAATGGCAAAAAGTTATAGTAGAGAAAAAGGATACACAATTACCAAGGGAACTGGTTACATAGCCTTCATATTCATTTGACACACTCCTTACTTCAAAGATAATTTTTCCCCATACATTCCCAACCTATACTTTTATTATTGCACCTACTGGTATACAAACAAGTGTTGCTGGATTTTAAATCAATTACCTTAAATCAAAACAGCCTTGTTCTTGTTAAAAGCGTACCATAGCAGACAGAAACCGCGTACTCTTACGGAGCATCTAATATCACTACTGCAACGACTTGAGTTTGCATTGTTGATTGCTATTCGGTTGGGTTTTTTTTTTGTATTTTTTGTGTTTTTGTGTGTTTCTTCTTACTGTTCTCGTTCGTGTTTACTGGTTTTGTCGTTGCCCCCCAGGACTTTTGACATTCGGATGCCCTGTTTGAACCTCTCCATAAATATCAGTTCTATAAAACAGTTTAATGAATTCTGATCATTTATGTTTATGCTATTCACCGAAAACAAAATGTACTTGGTACGTTTTGAGTTGTGAAAATCAATGAAGTGACCATTGGTATTAAGCCCTTGATGTCTAACTGACAGATTCCTTGCAATTGAGAAGCGCATTTTGCTTATCATTTTCTTGAATCTGTTTCCTGTGAACAGAATTTTGAGATGTACTAAAATGTCTTCCGCTGAAGAACAAAATCTCTTGTAAGAAGCCGAATTGACAAACTTCGGAAATGTTTTAACCCTCAGTCTCGTTCTGTATTTAGAGATCATGAAGCCCTCCCTTCTCCCCCTTCCTTACAAGTATGTTGACACACCAGCAGACAAGGCTTCCAACAATATATATGTAAAGAACATTACTACAGTCAACCATAACTCTTTCATGACCTCTTTAAATATTCATTCGAAAAAAGAAAATGAAAAAGTTACTGTATTTGTATTTGATACTTAAGCTTTAAAAAATCCGTATAAAGAAAGGTATATAGCTGGATCTTCATCATTTTCAACAACAGAGCTGTCAGTTCAACTTACCAAGATTTTGTCTGCTGTCAAAGAAGGACAGCAAGCATACTGTGACACTATTTATAATCGTAGTGGAATCAATAACATGTGGATTTTAAAGTTCTCATTAGATTTATTGGATGATTTTAAATCTAAGTCATTTTCCGAGGTTTAATCTTGGAAAACTTGTTTTTTAAAGACATAGAACCTATCAATTATGCATTTTTTACATTGAATTAAAAGTACATATATTAAAAATATACTTTCTAAAACTTACCTTTACCAACATAAAAACTCAATGTTTTGCAGTTTTCTGTAAAATAATCTTATTTTAATTATTTGCGTTGATTAAGTATTGTCCAGCATAAATATTTACTTTTGGTAAACTGTGTACTGTTAAACTGAGAAACGAAATGTAACCAAACGAGGCGAAGAGAAAACGAAATCGGTAAATTAAGAAAAATGACTGGTGTCGGCTAAAATCGATTCAGTTTTCTTTTTTCTACCGGTTTCGCTCGATTTCGTTTCCTTTCTTTACAGATTTCGGTTACTGATTTTACTGTTTACGTTTCCTTCTTTACCGATATTGTTTTTTATTCGCTCCGTTTCGTTTGGTTACTTTTTGTTTCTCAGTTTACCGGTACCCGCAAGTGTTTACATTCTATAATTAATTTGTCCTCTTTTTTAACACTGCGTTTTTTTCTTCAGTTTTCCGTCGAAAAGAATACTTTCTGGCAGGTTTTTTTGAAAATATAATAGTTTCTTCAAAGGTTTTACAATGTATTCTTCAAAAAGTGTGAATTTCATTATTTTTCAAAAATTGCCAAAATAATAGATTCTATGTCTTTAAACTTTGTACACCACATTGCCACATGAAAATCTAACGTGTCGCCTAAAAAAAACTTCTTGAAAAGGTTTTTGAAAATTATAGGAACTTTGTTGTAATAGGTTACAATTCTACATATTTTTAAAAACGTCTAATAAAGATAAAATCTGTTACACATTGGACCAAGATTTCAGTATGCTTGATTTCCTTATTAACAACATATTTGTCACATTTAGAGGAAAAAATTTTCAACAACAAATTGGCATTCCAATGGGCAGAAATCGTGCTCCTTTCCTCGCCGATTTGTTTTTATACTCTTACGAGACTGAATTTCTTCAAGATCTCGTAAAGAACAAGAAGATGAAAGAGCCAAGGTTTTTAGGTTCTTACACAAGTTCTTGGAAAAGACCGGCTGATCTTTCAAGAGTGAAAGAATTTTTCAGTCTTTTTGCGAGTGGAGCGCAGCGGAACGAGTCAAAAGACCCTAAAAATTCTATCACGAGTGAAAGATGATTGCTGGTTTTCCAAGAACGCGTGTAAGGACCTATTTCTTCCGTAAAATTCAAATTTTTATATTCTGAAACCTTAGGTGACTTCATTCTTAAAACCGAAAGTTTAAAATAACATTGCATTTCATTGGTCGACATCATCGATCAATATCAGTACCGGCGGTTATTATTGGTCAATTGAACAGTGTGAGATCGCTGCACGTGCTCGCATCTCAACCTGGTCATCTTACACTGAAAAGAGTCATTTACGGAAGAATCTTAAATCTCACTTTCAGATATATCGACGATGTCCTCTCTTTAAACAACGCTTCGGTTGGTAGATGGATTCCTTTGATATATCACCAAGAGTTGGAATTAAGGAAACCACCGAAACCCATAGCTTCACATCATTCTTGGATTTGCATTTCGAATATGAAAAGGTTATGGTCATCTCAGTACAAAAATCTACGAAAAAAGAGACGACTTTAATTTTCAAGTTATTAATTTCTCTAACCTTGAAAAGCAACATTCCTACCATTGCTGCTTACGGTGTTTATATTTCACAACTTATTCGATATGCCAGGTCTTAAACAAATTTTTTGATACGACATCGCTGTTTCCGTCACCAACTCTTATACCAAGGTTACAATAAAATACGTTTCATGTGGTCCCTATAAAATTCTTTCTTTCTTATCATCCACTGGTGAAAAAAATCAAAATTAAGTTGAACGTATTGGTTAGTGATTGTTTTGATTAGTGTTAGTGATTGCTGATTGTTGACTGAGATGGTTATCTTATTTTCCCTATTATATGTCTTCACAACTGTGTTGCGTCATGTTTTGCTACTGGTCCATAAGATCGTAATGGAAGAGGGTGGTTTGGTGCGCTATAAAACATGGTTTAACCCGCCATTTCAGTCGAAATGCCTGTTCCAAATCAGGACCATTGTGATCTATAACTATTCCGGTGACTTCCATGTTTTGTCTTTTCTCTTTGACATTGAGATTGATCCTCTAAATTCGATAACTTTGTTGTTACCTTCATTTCAATAACTCTAATACTTTACTAGGCAAAAAAAGAAACGTTACACCTATATTTTATTTGATAATTTTTTTATAACAAATGAAAAGTTGCCACTTCCATTGAATAAACGTATCTTTGGTCATACTGAAGAGACGAAAATCCATTCTACCTTATTTTCAATCGAATTTTACATCTCCTTACAGTTTTACCTAGTTATTGTAGAAAATTAAGTTTACAAAGCATTATCGTTCCTGAATAACCATTCATTTAGCATATCTGACAGCATTTCGATGAGTTTGAAGTTGAATTCAGTATTCAGGGATACTTAACAGCCCGTACATTTACAGGGATGGTAAATTTTGCAACTGCTTCCGTTGGGTTTTGGTTATTTCTGAAAACGTTGTTCAGTTAGATTAAAAATAACAAAATGTTGATAATTAAAAAAATTCTGTTAAAATTTGAATCTTTGGTGTAAAAAGGGCGCGTCTTACTTAGCTTTGTCAAATTTAGTCATAGTACAACTCATTTACGCCAAAACGCCAAAGGAACGTAAATAAGAAGACGTCTTTTTGAAACAATGACGTCAGCTTGGCGTGACTCCGTATGTACAGTGTTTATGAATATTCGATTGACATTTTATCTATTAACACGAGTTCATGTTTTAGAACCATTTACAAAGCGATTACAAAGAAAAATAAAGCGGTAATGCCTGATCTAAAATCGCGTTGGTTATGGTATTCTGCCACTTCCGGTCTCACCATTTTTTGTACTGCTACCTCTGACTCGAGTCTCTGAACTATGGATAGTTACTCTTTTGAATGGTTTATCACCTGTATTTTGGTCATTCCTGTATCTAACACGAAAGTAGAGAATTCCTTCTAATTTTGACGTTAACGTAAATGATCTGGCTTACATTTTTTCAACCTTAAAGTTTGACCTTTTGTTAGTCGTGATATTTGCTACATTTAGCGACCACAATCACTAGCCAAATTGAATTTTGGTCACGTAAAATTGTTAAAGTTGCAATTTTGGTCAAAATTAAAAAAATGACGCAACGTCATTTTCAAATCCGCCTTCAATACGCAAATTTGACAGAAAACCCCGTTTATTTCCTAATCTTTACATTAAAAATGAAAACAAAATATGTTTAGAAAAAATGTTAAAAGAAAACCAATGTAACGTTTCTTTTTTGCCTAGTATATTTTACAATGTTTATTTCTAATATAATTTCTAATATAAAATAAATTAAAGTAAGTTGGTTATATTTTGTAGATTTCGGATTTTACTACATCCTCAAAGGCGCCACTGAAACGACATTTGCCTCCTTATACAGCAGCAAATTGTCATCAAACAGTACAAAATGTCTGACATTTTGGTATACTTGGAAAGGAAATATATATCTGAACGTTTTTGTTACAAAAGACGGAGTTGATATAAATATAGACGTTTTAAGTTCCTTTCTAGAAAACGATTGGACGGAGGCCAACTTTGATATCAGTATAACAGGGGTTTACTCTATTGGTATCAAGGGTTTCTTAACTCAATCCAATGTAAATGATTACGTTGCTATTGATGACGTGGATATAATCGACGGTTCTTGTTCAGGTATTGTCATAGCTTTGACTGATGGCTATTTTATTTCTATCAACCTGGGATCCTGGGGACAAATCTTAATATCTTCATATTTATATACGGTCGGCCGGAAGCCAATGCCGCTTAGGGTATTGACCAGGATGACAGGTTATTATTTCAATCAACAGAAGTTTAACATGTAGTAGTATTTCTCCTGCCTCACCTTGGTGATACATACAATGGAAAATCTTTTCGTGTTGTAGAATTTTACTTTTAAGGTATTTCGATGTAAAATATGCTATTTAGATCTTATCATGTCAAAACCTTTTTTCCGATATGTACAACCAAAGTTGTTTAGGTAAATATGAAATTTTAACATTTATAACAAGGTTATAAGAAAATACGTCTCATACGATCTCTAAAAAATTCTTTCCTCGTTATCAGCCACTGGTAGAAAAATTCAATATCAAGTCAGACGAAATGGTTAGTTCTTGCTTTGATAAGTGTTTGGCTGGTTTATGTATTGAGATGATCACCTTAGCATCCCTAATATGTCATCACAAACCTGTTGTGTTTAGTGTAACTACCGGATCCAAAGATCGCAATGGAAGAGGGATGTTTGGCGCGCCTTTAAACCTGGTTTAACCCACCCTGTACCAAGTCAGGACCATTGCGGTCTTCATTTTTTTCCTGTTTGTATTCCTTGTTTTGTCTCTTATGGACATTTGAGATTGATTCTCCAAGTTCGGTAATTTTGTAATTACCTTTATTTACATGTTTTATATATCTTAATGTTGTACTGTAATTATGAAGCATACGTTGTTTAAACCCTAGATTATTTTTTTTTTAAGATTCAAAGATTTTAAAATCTATTGACAATTTCGAGAGAGGTCTTGGAAATTGGAAGGAACATTTGGTTGGTCCAGACTTATCTTGGATTCAAGAATGTAGCAGTGGTGACCATACAACTGGAGATATCAGTACATTTTAAATAAAATAGTTTAGATTCAAGATAAACGAAATCATATTTATTTATATGCACACAATAGAAAGCTATAGATTTATTTTCAATAATTTTTTTTGCATATAAAACATTTTCATATTGCACAGTACATGTTATTTTACAAGATATAATAATGCCTATTCATTCGTTGTTGTAAACCGTAAGCAATTCTTTCTCTATTCTTGTCTAGGAAAAGAAGCATTTTTTAAAGAAAAAAATCTTTATTACATCATTTAGTTTTCTTTTTAAGGTGGACGGTGTGTCGTGGCTTTCTCCAGAATGGATACAAAAGGGAGACTCAGTCTAAAAAGAAATATTCACAATGCCTCATTCGACACTTATTGTTTATCTCTGTGGTATGCTGTACACTTACAGATTGATAACGAAGCAACACTAATTTTTTATACAATCAGTGCCACCAACAATATTGAACTACACAAGTTTTTAGCCTTGAAATCATATACTGGTTTTAATAAATGGGAGAAACTATCATTTGATTTTGAAATTGTAAAGTTTAGAAACTATACCTTAGTCGCAGAGGTGGAGTTCAAAAATCAATCAAATGATGGTCGTCTTGTTTTGTTGGATGATATTACTTTGCAAAGAGGATTTTGTCCAGGTGAGTTCGTTGAGCGCTTTTTTAAAAGTAAATATCTTGTTCAAATTGTACTTTGTTTTAAATTTGGCAAAACATGTTAAAATGAATACTTGGGGTTTTTTTTATTTAAACGCCTAGATGTGTATCAAAGAAACGTTCTTTTTTTCTAACACAAGTGATTTACCTTTTCGTTTTTCGAAACTTATATTAATACAGTTTTAAGTAACTGTCTCTGAAAGAATCATGCAAAACGCAAAAATAGTGGCAGATGCATATTTTTGAAAACTGGTTCTTTTTATCGGAATTTGATCTTTATGATGAGAAATGAATGTAAATTAAATTTTAACCCAATCGGTTCATTAGTTCTCGTTTAATACACAATACAAATTTGGTTACATTGTGTATGAAAATAAGTACGGGAAAAAGTCCCGCCAATTTTTTTTCTTAACAAACCAACTAAAAATATCACTTAAAGTATCCGACTGATATTTTTGTTGAAATTCAACTAGAATGGCCTACTTTTTCAGAAAATATCAACAATTTTTACAGACCCTTCCGAACTTTTGAGTAAAGAGGCCAAGAAAATTGGTTGGGTTGTGTATGAAAAAAGTTCGGGAAATTTTCCCGCCAAAATTTTTAATGTCAATTTGCAGATAGTCTAATGGACCAATTTCACTTAAGTTGATATTTTTCGCTAAAGTGGTCCAAGATGAATAACTAGCCAAAAAATTGTTAAAACCTAAAATAATAAGTAAATCACCTTTTGCATGATTTTTACCGAGACAGGCTCTTAAGCTTAAGGAAACAATTTTCCTTTTCGTTATTCATTTTCCTTTTCGTCAGTCAATTTCCTTTAGATTTTGAATAGAAAAAATGAATAACGAAAAGGAAAATAGCCGTCATTTTCTTTTTCAAAATGGAAAAAGAAAATGGGTCATTTTCCTGTTTAAAAAAATCGAAAAGGAAAATGGGTCATAGTCCTATTTAAAATCGAAAAGGAAAATGAATAACGAAAAGAAAATGGTTTCTATATGTATATTAAAAACGAAAGAATATGGAATATGTGCCAAAAAGACACGATGCACATATTGAAATGATTTTAATAAATGTACAAAAGCAAAATTTCACTGCGTGTGAAGCACTTTTCTGGATTAACCTTCACCAGACACGCTAGGAGTAGAAAACTTGGAAAACTGGTAGAATATTAAATTTGATATAAAAAAAAAATGCCAAAAAATACTACAACAATGATCAAACAGATAGATTTATCAATTTTTGAAGAAACAGCCAAACGTTGCCAAATTTTGGAAACATGTAAACTGTGTCTTTCCAACACATATTCCAGTACTCGAAAATATATAAGAGCATACATCCATGTGGGTTGACTGTATTTATATAAATTTTAAAAAACGGAAAGGAAAATCACTTGTGTTAGGTCTTTGGGGGGGGCCATATGCTGTTTATGCATGTTTCTAATCGAGTAACCTCTTTTTCAAACATCTGAAGTCAAAAACCAAACGCATAGAAATGATCAATATAATAAAGTACTTGTACCCCAAAAAGATGTAAAATTTAAAAGCACCAAAGATGTCGACCCTGAACCTTGCCTGGCAAACGTTTTTGGAAACTTTCCGAGCATTACAATGTAACTGTTAACCCTTGAGTGTAGTGTCACGATACATTCATTTGTGTTTGAACATAATTTTTGACATTTATTATATACAGTCGTTACTTAATTACTAGAACACATGACTGGAATTAATAAACTGGCCTTTACACATTTAAATTTTCAAATGCATTTTTGTTTTTTTTTAAGAGAACAAATTATTTACCCGAACCTGCATTGACGCAAACCAGCCAGTAACAATAGACAATTGTCCAGGGTTATACGTAGCAGACGATATCAGCATCCACGTGGGAGCTGAACAATCGGTGTCTGTTGCAAACAACTGCCAAAAGTCAGATTTAGGACAGAGTGTTTTTCAGCAGTGTCAGAACTCGTCAAACTACAGTTGTACATTCAATCTTTCAGAAGGTGATTGTTTCCTGGAAGAGAGAAATATTTTTATTAACTACAGTTGTAATAATGGTAAGATGAAAACATATATTGAAAAATCTGTAATCGCTTGTCCTGGTTTACCGTGCTTCTTTGTATTATAAGTTTGGTCCTTTACTTCGATAGATATAAAATCTCCACAAAAACAAACAACACAACATACAAAAAAACGCATTTACCGATCAAACTTGTCATAAGCTATATCTTTTGAAATACCTGTATACCAAGTCAGGACAATTGCAGTGATCAATATTTCCGGTATGTCTTCCTTGTTTTGTCTTTTCTTCTAAAAAAATAGGATTGATCCTCTAAGTTCGATATTTTTTATTACCTTAATCAGTTGTTATATTTCCATGGTAAAATAAAGTGGAAAATATAATGAAATATGGTGCTCCGGAAGAGTAAGTTACTTTTCAGCATAAAACATGTCTACAATGTACTTTGTAGATATATCATTTAGTCTAAAAGAAGCAGAAAGATACCAAATGGAATTCGGATGTCAAAAGTCCAAAAGGACAGGGACAAGAAGCAAAGAGGCACCAATTGGGCATTCAAGTGTCAAAAGTCCGAAAGGGCAACGACGAAACCGCTAAACACGAACATAAACAGCAGTAAGAAACACAAAACACAAAACCAACCGAACGGAAATCGACAACGCAAACTCAAGTCGTGACAAGAGTGAACTCAGATGCTCCGGAAGAGTAAGCGGTTCCTGCCTGTTATAGCACATCCGTCGTGTTGTTATTTTCCAACTAAGTGTGTCAAATCCGGTTAAGGAAGACAAATATTTCTACGACAAACCAACATATGCACTCATTTGAGAGATAGAAATCCCATATTTGTCTACATGTGCACGGTGTCTACCGTAAAATTTCTGGAGTGGAGACAGCAACCTTGGAGCAGCATATTCCTGCGTCAGCATTTTCTGTGTCAAACGTGACGCTCTGTCATGGAAATCGATGTAATTCCCGCAACCTCTGGAGTAACGAATCAACTGTGATGCGAAGACTCCATAAGCAAGAGCGGAGGGAATGTTACTAAACAAAAGGGGGAAATTGACGATTGGAAAGTTGAAGTCATCACGTTCAGCTTTTTTGAAAGTCTTCCTTGAGATTTAATTTCGAGATGTAGATCTGAATATGAAGTGGTCTTCCTAGAATCCATTGTAATTAACAAGATCAGTTAATACGAACAAAACAACACGATTAACAGACAACTTAAAAACACATATAACAACTTAATAGCAAATAACAACGCTAAATCATGTCGTAATGAGGGTGAACTTTTTTGGTTTGAAAGGGTAAGCAGTTCCTGTTTGTTACAACGCATCTGTTTTATTTTAGAGACACCCGAGACAACTATGCACCATTGCACATCAACTGTAACATTTACTGGCAATACAAAGGGTAAGTAAAAATTGCTTATAAACAAAAAAAAGATACTAAATGAATGATGTTTTTCTAACTTATGTGTACTCATGGTATTAAATGGTCTTGTCTTTCCCAAAGACATTTGATTTTATTCTGATTTAATTTTAATTCTGACTGATTATTTTTTCATAACATTACGAATTTGTGTATAAATAATTTCTCTTATTCAAACGCTGAAGCAAAGCATATTGATACTTAAAACCATTTTTGCATGCGGCTGGTTCACCCGTATATTAAATAAGCTTTTGTCGTCCATTATTCATCATCTCTCTGTTCTTTTTTATTCGATAACATATCTGCCTTTATAAGCTTTACTGCAAGCAAATTTATTGTCATCGGTGGTACAAAGGAATTTGGTATTTTTGAAAATTTTCTCATTATATTTTGTTATAAATGAATAGTCAAATTCATATTTAACTGCTTCTGTTGGGTCACAGATCAGGGTAATCAGAAGCCTTTTCGTTGGACTTATTTAAAACGAATTGCAGTAATGAACAATTTTGAAATTTTTCGATTGTCAAAATTCAAAATCTTTAAGAACCTTAGTTTTTTAACCTTCTACTGCACATATTGTCGATATCCAAGGTGATGGTTGTAATAAAAAGCTGTGTTTTTCTAAAAGAATGACATTTACGTAAAACAATTCTTGAGAATTCTAGAAATTTGTCGGTTTAAAATTACGTGCTCATTACATTTAAGATAAAAACAAGTTGTCGGTAGATGAAACGTTCTGACCTGACGTTTTGAAATACTAATGTTTAACAAACTTTTCCCGGTTCATCATAAAAACAACTGAGTATAAATTACTGAGGGATATGTTGATAAATCTCTTAATAAGTCTTAAGACCCACATTTTGTTTTAAATAAAGAATAACCTTCAAAATTGAATATCGTTGAGATCTCACTCGGAAATTCTTATTCTATGAACATGTTCGTTCAATACGGCAAGTATATGAAATGAGTGTTACCAAAATACCGTATAGTGGGTTAGTTTAGCAGGGTGCAACTTTTGGCGTATTTTAGCGGTCGGATTGAAATCGCCAAAATACAAAATAAAAACCGCTAAAATTTCATGATTTTTGAAGCTCCGATTAAATGTTATGTGGACGATCAGTATTGTTTAATTAAAATTGCAAAATAACCTTAATTTTTTGACTAATCAATTCATCTGTTTTACCCGTGTTCTTTTAAGATCAAAGGCCTGATTGTGATCTAATTGATTGACAAATTGACACCTCGTGTAACTGTCATTTAAACTGTTAATTAAATATGCGGATTAGCACACAATAAACAAACACCACAATTACTAAATCTGTCATAAGAAAGAAATTGATATGCATTGTAATTAAACATGTATTCAAAATTAAAATGATCAATCATAAATAATACTAATTGTGACTGGAAATAATTAACAAACATAGATTATTCGGGATTGCTAGACTGCCATTTTTTTCTTTGATTTTGCCATCCGCCAAAATAAAAACCACCAAAATATTTGCAATACATTTTGAACTACAAACCGCCAAATTTTACACCCGCTTAAAAAACCGCTATACGATATTTGAACTGTAAAGTTTTGTTCTTAATTAATTTAAAAGGCATTCTCTGTAACCATTTACAGGCTTTTCAGGAGTAAAAAATGTTCATTATTCAATTAAACATGGCACTATTAATACACCTTTGTATCGCAAAGTTAGGTTTGTTTGATAAAATTAATCATAATATATATCTAAGAAAATGTAAACAACTTTTGAAAACTAAATTCCGATCGGTCAATAGTTACATTAACAAAAGGAAAAACTCCGATTTTTAGGGCCTTGTAGAACTTAAGTGCGGTCATGTTGGCCATACCCAAAAACATTATAGCTTACTTCCAGTAATGAATAAAGCTAATTCATGAATAAGTAATGGCGATTATTTTGCTAAGGCCGTTGATATATTTACGAAAATTCCTAGTTTTCGTCAATTTTATGACATTTTTATTTTTTAGATATTTGTCATATAAGTGCCATTCTCTGTAAGAATCAGGCAATGGGTGAATCATGATTAAAAAACACACGAGTTTGACTTCAAAATACTGTTCAAAATGCTTAAAAAGTAACAAAAAATGCATTGGTACTTTTTTTTAAAGTCAGTAATTTGAGATATATTTTTTTATGAATTGCATATAAAATTTGAATCTAAGGGAGATAACTCTGTCAAGTCACACTAAATTCCCATCATGTAAACAGAAATTTTTCTCCATCCTCTGACACTCGAGACAACAACTAATGCTTGTTTCTTCATGAGAAGGCTATTTTGAATGACAATTTATTGTCAAAACCGTGTGTTTTTAAAATCATGATTCAAAGTTTTTAAATTTTGTCTGATTCTTACAGAGAACTGCACTTAAGCTCATCAAATCATTTTTTCTGAGAACAAAAAGAATTTTTTAAAATGTATTTTAGTAATATGCAATTATAAAATTAAGGACATATGATGCAATTTAATTGATAAATGGGGTTGCCATGATAACCAAAAGTTGAAATTTGATTATTTTTTACCTTTTTTGTATTATTTCATAAATATTTTGCCTATCCATGTATATTCTGACAAATTCAGCACGACAAATCAGACATACATTAAATTTCAATATAAACAGCTAAGGAGTAATTCGTTTTTAGCAATGTGTTGGTTGCTATGGTAATGATAAGGCTTGAAAATGCTTCTTGTCCTCGTGTATTTTCTGTAAAATTTTGAGTTATTAGTGGATCTGCTTTCAGGTCTATCGAACGTCTTTCTTATAATAAATAGGTTTTTTTCGCCTTTTGCAAAATTTTAAGTTTTTTTTTCTGCATACATTGGCATCAAATTTTAACAACCAAAACCACTAAAAGATGTCTTTCAGTCATAATAAAATTTATCACAACAATTCATGCATACAGGGTTATAAAGTATTGGATGTTTCTTAACATAATATCACGATATTTTGAAAAAACTGACACTTGAACTCAAGCAAAAAAAAATATAATGTCTCTTTTAGGTTTCCTCTTAACTACTATAGGGTGGATTATGTGAATAGGTCAGCATTTTTTTTTCATTATTAATAAGGTAATAAGATCGGGACCGAAATGATAATTTAGTTAACGCAGTCCTTCAAATAATGGAGAAAGAAACTTCAACAAGGAGCAGAACAACAAAAACGTTTCTTTCGAATTCCGTACTCTAAATTTTGATTCTGCGAAGTTGAACAATCTATTCTAAAGGTACAGTATTTATGCCAAACTTCATAACTTCTAACTGGAAAGATTTTGAACAAGTGAAGACGAAAGAAAATTCTTATTATGATGAAAAATGTTGTAGGTCGAAATGTAAAAATTGGGTCAGTCGCCAACCCGAAACAAAATTATATATTTTTTGGTCTGATGACAATTCTGACTAGTTTTATTGTGACATTTCTGATACTTTATCTTGTGACAATACTGACAATGTATCTTGTGACATTTCTGACAATGTATCTAGTGACATTACTGACAATGTATCTTGTGACATTACTGACAATGTATCTAGTGACATTACTGACAAGTAATCTTGTGTCATTTCTAACACTTTTTCTTGTGACATTGCTAACAAGTTGTGACATTACTGACAAGCTTTGACATTACTGATAGGTTATCTTGTGACATAACTGACAAGTAATCTTGTGATATTTCTGACAAGGTATACGTATCTTGTGACTTAACAGAAAAATGTCAAGAGAAGACTACTATGCTGCTCTCTGTGAAGTCAAAAAAAGAAAAAACTGAAAAGTGTTATTAATGAGTTTATTGAGGAAGAATGGATAATCAGTAATCTGACCCAAGATCATTCCCAGTAATGACACGAAATAACCTGTCAGTAAAGTAACAATATAACTTGTTAGGAATGTCACAAGAGAACTTGTTAGGAATGCCACAAGATAACTTGTCAGTAAAGTCAAAATAACTTGTAAGTAATGGCAAAACTTGTACGTAATGTCCCAAGATAACGTGTCAGAAATTTCACAAAATAACTTGTTAGTAATGTCACAAGATAACTTGTCAGTAATGTTACAAGATAACTTATCAGAAATGTCACAAGAAAAATTATCAGTAATGTCACAAGATGACTTGTTAGTAACGTCATAAGATACAACATCAGTAATGTCACAAGATAACTTGTTTGTAATGTCATAAGATACAATATCAGTAATGTCACAAAGTCACAAGAAAAATTGTTAGTAATGTCAAAAGACTTTTTGATGAGCTTGAAATGACAAAAATGACCAAAAAATGTTATAAGATTGACGAAAACGAGGAATTTTTGCTACCATACCAACGACCTTAGCAACAATAATCCTGTAAAATCAAAAATAATCTTTTTTTTTCATGAATGAAAAACAAGGCCCTCAAAACGGTTAAAACTTCCCATTTCCAAAATGGATGTTTCTCCCTTTTTTAAATGTTATTATTGACCAATCAAAATTTAATTTTTAAAAGTTGTTTACATTTTCTTAGATATATATAATGATTTATTTCATAAAAAAACCTAACTATGTGATGAAAATGTGTACTAATGGCACCATATCTAATTGGAAAATGAACGTTGTCTTCTCCTGAAAAGCCTGATTCTGGAGGGAAAAATATGGTGACCTGTTACCATAGCCACCAAATCATGTCAACAACTTTTTGACCCATTTTCTTCATAAGTTCTTGTACCAAGCAAATGTGCAAAGTTTCATCAAAATTCGTGACCGTGCGTGCCACACCTCGTATACAAAAGTGTAAATGGTAACAGAGAATGCCTATTTGACATGTCTCATGTAAAATAAATAGTGTTTTTTTGTATTAATTTGCGATATCAATGTTAACTCTTTTTAACGAAATAAATCGAAACTGCTTCTGATAAGAAATAATGTATAGAAGCTATGGGTTACTCTCTTGTCTATAGTTGCAATTAAAAGACTACATTTCAAAATGGAAAATGATAATTACAAGATTGTAACAATAAAACGAGTTCTGAACTTTTTTTAGATTTTCAAACAGGCAACGAGGAAAAGTCAGCATTAGTATTAGGTAGGTGATATTAAAAAAAAAAAACTGAGATTGAGGTTAGGCACAACCAAAATAAGGTTCTTCTCACAGCAATAAAAATGAAAATTTCAAAATCTCATAAAGAGGACACCTTCTCTGGTTCCCACTACATTCGAAATCTTTACCGAGAATGTCACTTGTGTTTACAAGCATTGCAAGGAAAATCCGTGATTTCGTTTTAGAGCAGGCCAAAAATGGACCATTTTCCGAAGAGAATGTGTAAAAAGTATAGGTTTTAGAAAACTCGCTATTTAACCAAGCAACATGAATCAAAGTTTTTTTTTAAATGGTATGTTTCTGCAACACAAATAGTAATTATTCAAATATATGCAGTTTACATGAATGTTATTGTTATGGAAGTAAACGGAATTATGATGGAATAAAAAATTATAAATGTAGTTATGGTGGAATTAAATAAAAACATTATATGGTTAGAATAAGAAAAAACTATGGGTCGTAAAGAGTCGAGTTATTTTACTTATATTTACAAGAACAAGGTTGATCTGACCCTAGTTCTATGAGAGTTCTCTGGAATATGAAAAAGGATTTGTAATTCAATGAGGCAAAAATTTCACAAATTGATAAATTTATAAAATTGAACTTCAATGATCGCGTTCTCTCGTTTATTTTTTTTCAGGTGTCGTTTTGGTAATAAGTGGGGCAGTTTTCCTGTTTGCAGCAATTCTAGCTATTGTTTGTCTCCTCAAAAGGTAATATATAGTGCTAATTTTTATCAATTTTAACATTCTAATTAAGCTATAAATGAAACATAAAATTTGAACAGAAAGCAATAGGAACACTGTATGTAGTACTACTAATATTGTAGCCAGCAAAATACTCCTTTTAAAATATATTTTTAACCCATACGTATACTCTCACAAGATATTGTAGGCTTTAGAAAGAAAACAAGGGACATTTGAGTGTCAAAGTCCGAATGAGCAACGAAAAAAAAGCAAACACGTACAAGAACAGCACGATGAGACAAAACAAAACACACAAAAAACACAAAAAAAACCCACAAAATCAACCAAACAGAAATCATAATATTCTTGCTATGTTATATTCAGAAAACAGAATGAAGATCAAGTTTATTCTGATGCAAACAATCAATATACCGAACACAACTACCAAAATACCGAACACAACTACAGCTCACTCAACGAAGTAGACAACAGACAGATAACTCAAAACAACGCTGGACAAGCCAATGATGTCTATGAGATGATTGAGGATGGGACGGCGTAATACTCTGGCGCATATTCATTGATTTCTTCATTGTAATTGTTTGTTTGTTATCTGCTTAACCTTCTTATGGTTTATTACGCAATAAAGTATTATTTTAAAGGATTATCGAACCAAGTCGTATATAAACACCAGGTTTCTTTCCTTGTACTGCACATGGTCGATATCCTCGGTGCTGGATTATAAGCTTTTCTGTTCGATTTTCTTTTGTCTTGAGTACTGTTTGTTCAATACTTTTGGTGTCTGATCTTCGAATAATTGATTTAAATGCTGCTGATCGAGGTTACTCCTTCAAATATCGATAATCAGCTTAACCAAAATTAACCGTTTCATACCAGTTTTGGGGTTTGTATTTTCAAATATCTAAGTAACTAACCTGACTATTCTATGTCAAAGTTAGATGATGCAAATGCAGTGCAGGTTGCATAACATTTTTTTTAAGATATGATCTTAGTTTTTGAGATTCAGAGGTACACTTTTAAAATATTTATTACATCTATTCAAAGATTGCCCTGCAACAGAAATGAAAATTAAAAAAAACCAGCCCGTTCAGGCCTGGGCGCCACAAAATATGAAAAATACTTAAGTCTGAGAATATTCTCAACTCATTGTGACGTCATCAAATTCTAAAGTGTTAATTGGAGTTGCCATGGAAAATAAGAATATTCTCAGACTTAAGTATTTTTTAGGTTTTGTGGCGCCCAGGCCTGATGTTGTACACTATAACTAGGAAAGCGACATTAGTAATTACACATTCTGAATGTAGACTACGGATGAAAAGACTTATGCAAAAATTATACCAACACCCGGGCTTACTCCACGTAGTAGTGCGGGGAATGAAATGCCACTACCATGATTATAGCTTTCTGATTAACAACAACTGTAAAACAGTATAGAGGCAAACAACGATGAACATAGAATGGAAAAGGTCTACGAATAATAATGGATAGTTGTATACTGCATATTGTATACTGCAAGAAATATACGCCTTCGACACATTCGATTTCAATTTCGATCATTTAAAAAACTGCTCTATGTAAACATGGTAAGTGTTTCACGTATTATTTGTTTTACTTCAAATGATCAAATCCGGTTTTAGATTTATCTAATTCTTCCCTTAGTTTGTTTCCTCATAAAAATATGACTTATAGATTATTAAACTAATAAAATGTTTTCTATCGACAAAAATTAACTATAATTTGCTGTTGACACAATTAAAGAGCATCTAGTCAGTTTTTTAAATAAATGATATTATTAAATGTTCCAAATTCTCAAAATTAATGCTGTGGTGTGCACAATCTAAAACATATCTCGGCATTTATGAAAAGGGAGATGGAAAGTCCTTTATCATTGGTGAACTAGCTTTTAAGTGTTTTAAGCAAGTGCTTATGATGTTTTCTCTAACATGTTCATTTCGGCGTTCAATCACGTTCAAGACCCATTCGCAGTCAGTCAAAAATATTTTTTTCTATATACTTTCATTTAAGCAGACCAAACTAGACCATAGTAGTTCTTCCGCATTAGAGAAAAACAAAGTAAAATTACGAAGTTTGCTGAAACAACAAAACGGTTCTTTCGTCAGTTCTGAAAGCAAAAATATGTTGAACGCAAACTCACATTAACAGGGGTGATGATAAGAAAGATTAGAGGACTAGTAGAGCTTGAGAATATTGTCAGTAAACTAACCCTCATATTTATCAATTCATATTGCATCTGCTGCATCTTTAACGTAATTTAAAGAACGAAACGTCAAATGTTAACTTCATCAAAATTGATGATTCTTAATCAAACTATGGGGAAAATACTTAATTCTAATATTAACTATTAATAAAGAAAAGATTAGGAAGTTGTGGCATGAGGCATATTCTATGTATACATGTTTTAGTTAATGTGTATGGGTATAAAGTAACACTGTCATCACTTGACCGAAAGTGAACCTCGCACCGGATGGTGCTTTTAAAAAACATTACAGCAAATACAAAAATGTAACCTTTAACGTTACAACAAAAAATATAAATATGTTCTCTACATAGATATTATAAATCATTACCTTTTACTTCCTCAAATTGAATTTATTTTTCGCTGAAAATAAAAAAAATATGTCGGCTTTATGTGCGGAGTCGTATTTCAAATTTTCTGCTGCTTTTTGCTGTATTGTTTGCTTCCAGATAAGCATGTCTGAATGTAAGCAGTCTTGTCTAAAAGATAGCATTCAGACAAAATTATATCAATTCATTCTTTGTATACATTGTATTAGATATATCAAAACTTTAAAATATGCGTATATTCCAGTGCCATCAATAATTTTTGTAATCTATTTTCTAATACTTTGTTCAATTGTAAACAATTTTATTGAACTAGTAATTATCAATAACTCATTAAGCCTTTTTATGTCTATCTTACAAAAAGAGAACGATTTACATTTTACATGTAGTACGTGTAAACTTTCGTCATCCAAGTTTTTGCACATGTAGCGTATTTGAGTATTCGATAATTTAACTGCACTAGGTTTACCTTGAAAAGCTACATTTTGGTGTTTAAATGCTAAATAAACATCGAGTTATATTGATTAGAAAGTGTCCGTAAACAAATCAATTATCGTTTGGGAATTTAAAAGGTGAAACAGTTATACAGGTGTGTATTGATTTTTACGGTCCGCTAAGATTTAAATTTAGACGGTATAAGTGCTTATTACCTGTACAAAGTTTCTATAAAAGGGAGTTTATTTCTTGTTTAAGGTATGTTGGATAATGTTAAATGAATTATAGAGTTTTTAAGTATATAAGAAATATTTTGTTAATAAGGTTAACAATTTAGAGAATTAATATTTGAACGAAATTACATGCCTTGGTTTGTTTGCACACGGCCTGCTTTCTTTGCACACGACACCTAGGTTTGAAGGGGTATATAAAGCGGCGCGGAACGTCAGTCTGTTGGTCGGATGTGTCTACATCTGGCTTGACTGCTTGATTGCTGCTCCTGCACATGAAAGTAGTATCCGCTTGATTGCTGGAAACACATGATAGTGGTTTACTTCTGAATTGCTGCTACTGCACATGATAGTGGCCTGAGCCAAATTGGACAGGTTTCTTCCAAGCTACAAGATTGTAGATGTCGGCGTGCCACACAACATGACTGTAGTCTTTGGTTGAACCAACGCATCCGAGGTTGCTTGATTGCTGTGCTGGCTTGCCGCATACATGATAGCGACCTTTACCGAGGAATTACTTTACGGCGTGCTTTAGAGTGTTTGGAGGTGTACAGACGGCCTGATTGCAGCTTAAGCTCATGACGGTGGTCTGCACGCCTTGAGACACATATTTTAGGGAAGTTAGGTTTTCTAGAAAGTGGGTGTTTTAGTAAAGCTCGGTTTTCCTGCAAGGTTCAAATTGTTAAGTGTTTCATTTAGGTTTTAGGTTTAGAAAAGTTAAGTGTTCCATACAAGCTTTGCTTCCTGTTAAGTTGTTTTGTTAATGTCTCTGTCCCAAAGTTTAGATGTTTCTAAGTAGGTGTTTTGGTTAAGCTTTAAACGTTTCTACAAAGTTTTGTTTTGAAACGCAGTCTTTAAGGTTTTTATCTGGCCATACTTGTAAACCGAAGTCAATATCTCGGGAAAACCCGATACGAACTCTAGTGTTTAGTTGAAACACTATCTCCTCAGCTCGGGCACGTTACAAAATTGGTGGCAGCGGTGGGATATTGACATTCATATAGAACCTAGTTTAAAGTTTGAAAGTATGGCATACGGAGATCGAGACTTGTATCCAGACGATTACTTTGACATTGAAGGAAGCGTAAATGAAACTGCACTTCAGCGAGAAATTGATAAGTTGAGAAAGGAATTGGAGCAATATCAAAGCTTGGGGACACTTTTCAATAAATCCCGTTCAACACCTAAACCAGGAAAAACAGACGATTCTGAATTTAATTCTAGAAGAACAAGCTCTCTGGGTCAGAACAAGAATGAAAGCGGCTCGAAAAACATTAGGTTTGAGGATGAAAGCGACGAGGAACAGGAAAGGCATCCAAGCCCACAAGAGTCCAAATGGGACGAAAATGTGACAAATCGGCGTAAGGGAAAACCCAAATCGAGGAATAAGAGTTCTGTCAAACCCGCTACTTATGATGGACAAAGTTCGTGGATTGATTATGAGTCCCACTTCGACGCCTGTGCAAAGATAAACGGCTGGGGCATAGAAGACAAAGGACTTCACCTTGCAGTCTCCTTAAGAGGACAAGCACAGGGTGTTTTGGGAAACTTACCCATCGAAGAACGTCAGAACTTTAAAGCATTGTCAATGGCTTTAGAGGAAAGATTCTGTCCCTCAAACCAGACCGAGCTATACAGAGCCCAGCTACGAGAGCGTAGACAGAGATCTTCTGAAAGCATATCAGAACTGGGACAGGACATAAGACGTCTAACCAACTTAGCGTATCCAACGGCCCCAAATGATGTCCGTGAAACTCTTGCAAAGGAGCAGTTTATGGATGCTCTTGTCAGCTCAGACATGAGGTTGTGTGTCAACCAAGCTCGACCCCGGGACCTTAATGACGCTGTTAGACACGCAATTGAATTGGAGGCTTTTAAAAAAGCGGAAGCAAAGCGTGCCGGGGAAGCTTTTGTTCGCTCTGGAACTCTTGAAACTGTGGAGAAGCCAGACACGGAAAGTGAAATATACACGCTACTAAAGTCAATGCAAACGACTTTAACCACGCTGAAAGAAGACATGGACTCTATGAAAGCCAGGGAAGCTGGAAGGGAACAGAGCCGAAATGATCAAGGAGATGTAGAATGTTTTAGGTGCGGTAACAAAGGACATTTTTCCCGGCATTGTAAGGTTGACTTGGAAGAAGATGATGATGATGAAAGTCACTCTGGTTTTGTTCGTACTATAGTTGGTACACAAAACACAGATCCAAATGAGTGCGACCTACGGAGCATTGTTGCAGAAATGAAAGCTATGATGGTAGAGATTCAAAAGGCATGGCGTGTATAATAAAAAGAGTGTCCAATCCAGAACAAAGTCAAAAAGCCTGTTTCAGTTGCGGAAAACCTGGACATATTGCTCGGAACTGCAATACGATTGATGAAGTAGAGCACAAAGAAAACACCAGTGACAGAATATGTTACCGAGTTTACTCGGAGAAGAGGGCTCCAACTACCAAGGATAAGAGACCAAGATCTAATTGCGGAAAGTGTAGAGCTACTTTCGCTAAGAGGAAGTATCTGAAACGACACATTAAGAGGTGTCATAGTGATGGGAAATACAAGACCACCGAGGCAGGGGTTGAAACTTGGAGAACCATTGGTGAACGAAGTGAAGAGTCTGATCAAATAAAGGTAGAGAAGCCTAGTAATGAGAAAATCGAGAAGCAGTCGTTGACACAGAGGTCATGTCAGAAGAATACCAGGCCTTTAAGAGATGGGTTGGTGTCAAAAAATGTAGTTGCGTTAGAGAAAGGACATGGGAAGGGAGAATATTTCATAGATGTTAAAGATGCTGAAGGGACGGCATCTAATCAGTTGAAGTTAGTAGATCCTCCACCCATAGATGAGCGTTTGCTGTTAGTGAAACACAGAAGCGCTGAGCCTCCAGATAAGTGTACAAGAGGTACCGAACTCAGGGGGAGTTCTCGTGATCTGGAGAAGTGGCTTAGACAGAGTTTTCAAGCCATAACTTAGATGTAGATTTAGTGTTGAATTTGTGGGCACTATAGCAAGGTGCAATGATATGTTTATTGTTTTTGTATCGTTTGTGTTGTCTATTCTATATTGTCCGTCGGATGGGGACGTAAAATCCGAGGTCCCATGTGCAGGGAAACGTCACGCCTTGTGCATGTAAAAGACCCCTTGCTTAAGCCGTAAGTGCTTTTGATGTAGGCAAAATTTTTCAGAACTGGTTTTTGGCAACTAATTGTTTTACAGTGGCAATTCAAATTAATGAATTTGGTATGGTTCTTTGGTCTAAATTGTTCTAAGTTTTATAGTACACATACACTTCAACTACCTCCAATATTCTTATTTAACCTGCAATTCATTAAGTTTGTCTTGAGGTGTGCATGAAGATAGGAAGTTTGAATACTTGTGGTTGAATTGGAACCGGCACTTTGTTAGGAATACTGATCTACGGTTTTTTTGATGTTTTAGACCTTGATAGAGTCCATTGATGTTCCCTAATATGTTGATTAGGTTGATTTTGGGTTTCCATAGTTGGTTTGGTATAATGCCCATTGGTTTTTAAGTGCCTGTATGCTAACCTCTGCTTGCATGTTGATGAGTTTGGGTTTGAAACATAACCACAGGGAGTAAAGTTCAACTACAATTGTGAAGCCTGATATTGTGTCATGTGGGGACACATGAAATCAGAGGCGTGGGTAATGTAGCGAATTTGAGTATTCGATAATTTAACTGCACTAGGTTTACCTTGAAAAGCTACATTTTGGTATTTAAATGCTAAATAAACATCGAGTTATATTGATTAGAAAGTGTCCGTAAACAAATCAATTATCGTTTGGGAATTTAAAAGGTGAAACAGTTATACAGGTGTGTATTGATTTTTACGGTCCGCTAAGATTTAAATTTAGACGGTATAAGTGCTTATTACCTGTACAAAGTTTCTATAAAAGGGAGTTTATTTCTTGTTTAAGGTATGTTGGATAATGTTAAATGAATTATAGAGTTGTTAAGTATATAAGAAATATTTTGTTAATAAGGTTAACAATTTAGAGAATTAATATTTGAACGAAATTACATGCCTTGGTTTGTTTGCACACGGCCTGCTTTCTTTGCACACGACACCTAGGTTTGAAGGGGTATATAAAGCGGCGCGGAACGTCAGTCTGTTGCTCGGATGTGTATACATCTGGCTTGACTGCTTGATTGCTGCTCCTGCACATGAAAGTAGTATCCGCTTGATTGCTGGAAACACATGATAGTGGTTTACTTCTGAATTGCTGCTACTGCACATGATAGTGGTCTGAGCCAAATTGGATAGGTTTCTTCCAAGCTACAAGATTGTAGATGTCGGCGTGCCACACAACATGACTGTAGTCTTTGGTTGAACCAACGCATCCGAGGTTGCATGATTGCTGTGCTGGCTTGCCGCGTACATGATAGCAACCTTTACGAGGAATTACTTTACGGCGTGCTTTAGGGTGTTTGGAGGTGTACAGACGGCCTGATTGCAGCTTAAGCTCATGACGGTGGTCTGCACGCCTTGAGACACATATTTTAGGGAAGTTAGGTTTTCTAGAAAGTAGGTGTTTTAGTAAAGCTCGGTTTTCCTGCAAGGTTCAAATTGTTAAGTGTTTCATTTAGGTTTTAGGTTTAGAAAAGTTAAGTGTTCCATACAAGCTTTGCTTCCTGTTAAGGTGTTTTGTTAATGTCTCTGTCCCAAAGTTTAGATGTTTCTAAGTAGGTGTTTTGGTTAAGCTTTAAACGTTTCTACAAAGTTTTGTTTTGAAACGCAGTCTTTAAGGTTTTTATCTGGCCATACTTATAAACCGAAGTCAATATCTCGGGAAAACCCGATACGAACTCTAGTGTTTAGTTGAAACACTATCTCCTCAGCTCGGGCACGTTACACACATATGCTTTACAGTATAAAACACAATCAATGTTAAATGATTATCCTCGAATAAACTTCTTTGTTCATGGGTTGTGGAAAAAAGGGATATTGTTTAGGACAAGTGAGTTGTCTTTTAAACATTTTTTCTTATCTTAAGCTTAAAATTATCCGTTTAAATTTCAAAATTGTCTAACCCTAAGGTTCTTCCTATCCCAGACATAGGTTGATCATCTTAGTAATAATTTGGTTCCCCATTTTGGTAATTTTGGTTTTATTGTTTTATGCTCTTCATAATCATATAGTGTTTGGCATTTTCAATATTTTTGGTAGAGCGCCTCTGATGAGTCTTTAATAGACGAAACGCGCGTCAGGCGTAGCAAAATTCATTGTCTGGAACTTTGTTGTCATTTTTATTTCGAATACACGTGAAGGTTAGCACTGCTGGTGGAGTTTAAATTCCCCGAGGTTAGCCCGCTCCGGCACCAACACTTTTGTGTTGGAGAACATATCAAAGCTTAAAATTATCCGTTTAAATTTCAAAATTGTCTAACCCTAAGGTTCTTCCTATCCCACACATAGGTTGATCATCTTAGTAATAATTTGGATCCCCATTTTGGTAATTTTGGTTTTATTGTTTTATGCTCTTCATAATCATATAGTGTTTGGCATTTTCAATATTTTTGGTAGAGCGCCTCTGATAAGTGTTTAATAGACGAAAAGCGCGTCAGGCGTAGCAAAATTCATTGTCTGGAACTTTGTTGTTATTTTTATTTTGTTAAGATTTACTGACAAGACATGGACTTTTCTTGGTGATAGTTACATTGCTAAAAGTCTTGTTTTTCAAGACTGATGTTATTTAATCTTAATTGATAAATTTCCTGAGGTTTTTCTAGACAATTTCTTAAAAATTTTAATCTTTCTATTGAATGCCTAAAATCGGTCGACATTTTATGAAAAGGCCCTTAATTTTTAGTCATTTACAAATTGCCATAACTAAGAATGCCTGTAAATAAAGGTAGTAACAAAATAACTGAACTTCTTGGAGAATCAATCTCAATCAATTCGTGTTTACTAGTTTTGTCTCTGCCCTTTCGGACCTTTGACATTCGGATATCCCATTGGTACCTCTGCTTCTTTCAATGTCCAAGAGAAGAGACAAAACAAGGAAGACATACCAGAAAAATTGAAGATCGCATTGGTCCTGACTTGGCAGAGGCATTTAAAGAAAATAGTGGATTAATCCAGGTTTAATGACGCGCAAAACCTCCCTCTTCCATTGAGATCATAGGGTCCGGTAGTAACACAAAACACAACACGGTTGTGAAGACATAAATGGGAAATATATATGTTGAATAGATGGTGTGTTTTTTTTTCAGTCAATGGAAATTCGTTGAAAATAAAGAGAAGCGACACAATCAACATTCAATGTAGCAATATGTCGACTATTCTAATAGAAACAGTCGCCGTTGATAACAGTCCACTAATCGGGTGTCCCAAAGAGCCATGTGACTTAAATTTCAATGACAGTTACCTCATTCGCTCACATTGTGAAAACGAACAGTCGTGTGCAGTTAAAGTGAATTTCCAAACGCCATGTTTATTTCAAAGTAGTATAAGCATATCTTATACATGCAAAGGTATATATATATATCTAATCACGAAATGATGATATCAAACAAAGCATAGTATGCTTTAAAATTATTTTAGATACTGCTGAAACACTTTGCCTAAACGTATTTTAAATTATGTTAAGTATTACTAATAGTAAGCGATTTTGGTTGATCTGATATTTTTGTGAAAATAAGCAAAGACATAATATAAACGAAATCAGAACAAGTGAATGGTATATGATAATCTTTAAACTTCAAGTTTTGTGTTTTAAACGTATTATTCAATATATTTTATATTTTCAAGCACCTGATGAATTACAGTGCAGTTTTGAGGCACCATAGATGTTTCTGGTATCAGGAAAAAACAAAAGATGTCACAAAGTGGGTATATCAGAGAGGACTAGACACAAAATCCAACAACGAGAGCATTGGTCCTAACAATGACCATACTACCGGAAAAGGTTTCATGATAAATGCTATATAGTTTAAATTTCATCCTGATTCAAGTTATATTTTAAGCTCACCTGGCCAAAGGCCACGTGAGCTATTGCCATCACTTGGCGTCCGTCGTCGTCGTCGTTAACTTTTCTTCAAACTTCTTCTCCTCTGAAACCGATGCACAGATTCAAACCAAATTTGGTCTGGTGGTACTTTAGGGTATCCCCCACAGAACTGATGCGGGGATTTTTGATTCGTCGAAAAACATGGCCGCCGTTGCTAAAAATAGACCAGGGGGTCAGACTACTGTTTTTGGCTTGTAAATCAAAAAGTATAAGAGATATATGAAATCTGATGCCACCTAACTGCTTCAGCATCAAAAGTTCTACAAAAGTCTCCATTTGGTCCAAGTTGTCAGATGACCCCTTATAGAGGCTACAGCCCCTTAAAGGTGAAAAATGGCGTTTTTTCATGTTTTTGACCTATAGTATGAAAACTATTGCAGATAGAGAAAAGCTGTTGCTTGCTTAAATGTTCAGCTCATTTAGCTGTACAAAAGTCTCCATAGGGTAGAAGTTGTCAGATGACCCCTCATAGGGGTTACGGCCCCTAAAATGATGTTTTTTCATGTTTTTTGCCTATAGAAAGAAAACTATAGCATATAGAGAAAAGCTGTTGCTTGCTTAAATGTTCAGTTCATTTAGCTCTACAAAAGTCTCAATAGGATCGAAGTTGTCAGATGACCCTTAATAGGGATTACGGCCCCTAAAATAACCTTTTTCATGTTTTGGCCTATAGAATGAAAACTATAGCAGATAGAGAAAAGCTGTTGCTTGCTTAAATGTTCAGTTTATTTAGCTCTTCAAAAGTCTTAATAGGATCGAAGTTGTCAGATGACCCCTTACAGGGGTTACGGCCCCTAAAATTATGTTTTTTCATGTTTTTGGCCTTTCGAATGAAAACTACAGCAGATAGAGAAAAGCTGTTGCTTGCTTAAATGTTCAGTTCATGTAGCTGTACAAAAGTCTCCATAGGGTCGATGTTGTCAGATGACCCCTTATAGGGGTTACGTCCCCTAAAATAACGTTTTTTGTGTTTTTGGCCTATAGAATGAAAACTATAGTAGATAAAGAAAAGCTGTTGCTTGCTTAAATGTTCAGCTTATGTAGCTCTACAAAATATAGGGTTGACATCAAGACCAGGTGAGCGATTAAGGCTCCTGGGAGCCTCTTGTTTGTTTTGTTCTTTGATTGTTGTTTGGGTTTTTGCATTAATTTTGTACCAAGCAGATTTTCCCGTTACGATATTTATTCAAGATTGATATAATCCTAAAATATTACTGTAGACGACCACATACAGTTTCGAGAAAAGCAGAGGTACCAATGGGGTATCCGAACGCCAAGAGTCCGAAAGGGCAGAGACAAAACCAGTAAACACCAACAAGAACGGGACAAAAACTGACAACATGTAAAACATGGAAACACAAAATAACTGAATATCAATCAACAACGCGAACTCCAGTCGAAAAAAGAGTGAACTCAGGTGCTCCGGAAGAGTAAGCAGTTCCTGCTTGCTATAGCACACCCGTCACCTTGCCAATTGTCCATTCAGCGTGTCAAATCCGGTAAAGGAAGACAAAGAAATCCCTATGACAAACCAACATCTGCACTCATCTGAGAGATCGAAATCCCATATTTGTCTATAAGTGCATGATGTCTTTCGTAAAATTTATTGAGTGAAGACAGCAACCGAGGAGCAACATAACCCTGTGTGAGCAATTTTTGCGTCAGACGTGTTGCTCTGCTAAGGAAATCGATGTAAGTCCCACACGCTCTGGAGTAACGAATCAATTGAGATACGTAAACTCCATAAGCAGGAGCGGACGGAATATTGCTACACAAGAAGGGAAAGTTGACGATTGGAAAGTTGAAGTCATCACGTTTGTCATAGAGCCTTGTTGAAAGTCTTCCTTGAGAGTCAATTTCGAGATGTAGATCTAAATATGAAGCAGACTTCCTAGAATCCGTTGTGTCCTTTATCTCAAGCTTCTGGGGATATATGAGATGGAGAAAGTCACCAAATCGAGAATTGTTTAGTGAAAGGACATCATCAATATAACGGAACGTGAGGTTGAAAGAGAGAGCTAGTCTACGGTCTTTTTTTGTCTAGAAGAGATTGTAGAAGAGATTGAAAGAAGTCTGCTTCATATGAATGAAGAAACAAATCAACAAGCAAAGGCGCATAATTAGTGCCCAATGGAATCCCTATTGTTTGCTGAAAGACACGTCCACCAAACTGAACAAATATGTTGTCAATAAGAAAGTTGAGCATGTCGATTATTTGGTCTTCTGTAATACAAATGACAACAAAGTTCCAGACAATAAATTTTGCTACGCCTGACGCGCGTTTCGTCTATTCAAGACTCATCAGAGGCGCTCTACCAAAAATATTGAAAATGCCAAACACTGTATGAATATGAAGAGCATAGAACAGTATAACCAAAAATACCAAACAGGGGAACCAAATAATTACTAAGATATTCAACCTATGTCTGGGGTAGGAAGAACCTTAGGGTTTAGATAATTTTGAAATTTAGACGGATGATTTAAAGCTTTGATGTATTCTCCAACTCAAAAGTGTTGGTGCCGGAGCGGGCTAACCTCGGGGAATTTACACTCCACCAGCAGTGCTAACCTTCACGTGTGTTCGAAATACAAATGACAACAAAGTTCCAGACAATAAATTTTGCTACGCCTGACGCGCGTTTCGTCTATTCAAGACTCATCAGAGGCGCTCTACCAAAAATATTGAAAATGCCAAACACTGTATGAATATGAAGAGCATAGAACAGTATAACCAAAAATACCAAACAGGGGAACCAAATAATTACTAAGATATTCAACCTATGTCTGGGGTAGGAAGAACCTTAGGGTTTAGATAATTTTGAAATTTAGACGGATGATTTAAAGCTTTGATGTATTCTCCAACTCAAAAGTGTTGGTGCCGGAGCGGGCTAACCTCGGGGAATTTACACTCCACCAGCAGTGCTAACCTTCACGTGTGTTCGAAATACAAATGACAACAAAGTTCCAGACAATAAATTTTGCTACGCCTGACGCGCGTTTCGTCTATTCAAGACTCATCAGAGGCGCTCTACCAAAAATATTGAAAATGCCAAACACTGTATGAATATGAAGAGCATAGAACAGTATAACCAAAAATACCAAACAGGGGAACCAAATAATTACTAAGATATTCAACCTATGTCTGGGGTAGGAAGAACCTTAGGGTTTAGATAATTTTGAAATTTAGACGGATGATTTAAAGCTTTGATGTATTCTCCAACTCAAAAGTGTTGGTGCCGGAGCGGGCTAACCTCGGGGAATTTACACTCCACCAGCATTGCTAACCTTCACGTGTGTTCGAAATACAAATGACAACAAAGTTCCAGACAATAAATTTTGCTACGCCTGACGCGCGTTTCGTCTATTCAAGACTCATCAGAGGCGCTCTACCAAAAATATTGAAAATGCCAAACACTGTATGAATATGAAGAGCATAGAACAGTATAACCAAAAATACCAAACAGGGGAACCAAATAATTACTAAGATATTCAACCTATGTCTGGGGTAGGAAGAACCTTAGGGTTTAGATAATTTTGAAATTTAGACGGATGATTTAAAGCTTTGATGTATTCTCCAACTCAAAAGTGTTGGTGCCGGAGCGGGCTAACCTCGGGGAATTTACACTCCACCAGCAGTGCTAACCTTCACGTGTGTTCGAAATACAAATGACAACAAAGTTCCAGACAATAAATTTTGCTACGCCTGACGCGCGTTTCGTCTATTCAAGACTCATCAGAGGCGCTCTACCAAAAATATTGAAAATGCCAAACACTGTATGAATATGAAGAGCATAGAACAGTATAACCAAAAATACCAAACAGGGGAACCAAATAATTACTAAGATATTCAACCTATGTCTGGGGTAGGAAGAACCTTAGGGTTTAGATAATTTTGAAATTTAGACGGATGATTTAAAGCTTTGATGTATTCTCCAACTCAAAAGTGTTGGTGCCGGAGCGGGCTAACCTCGGGGAATTTACACTCCACCAGCAGTGCTAACCTTCACGTGTGTTCGAAATACAAATGACAACAAAGTTCCAGACAATAAATTTTGCTACGCCTGACGCGCGTTTCGTCTTTTCAAGACTCATCAGAGGCGCTCTACCAAAAATATTGAAAATGCCAAACACTGTATGAATATGAAGAGCATAGAACAGTATAACCAAAAATACCAAACAGGGGAACCAAATAATTACTAAGATATTCAACCTATGTCTGGGGTAGGAAGAACCTTAGGGTTTAGATAATTTTGAAATTTAGACGGATGATTTAAAGCTTTGATGTATTCTCCAACTCAAAAGTGTTGGTGCCGGAGCGGGCTAAATTTGTTCTTTTTCTTAGACTCATTGATGACAAAGTAAGTCTACAAGATATTTGTTCCTGCGTTTTCCATTCTTTTTGAAAAAAAGCTGCGTTTAATCAGCTGTGCAAATCGTGATTTCAGTTCATGTGGAATAGAAGTGTAAAGTGTAGAGAAATCGAATGTTTTGATGCTGTTACAAGATGAAACTGATTTAGAGTTAATAATCTCCATCAGTTCTTTCGAATTCTTCAGGATCCACATTTGATTGACTCCATTTGTAGAATAACAACAAACGTAATATTTCTGGAGGCCGGATTTTATTGCCGTAAGTATTGAAGTCAACAGAACTGAAAGAGGCTTAGTTGTACATTTGGATGACCCTGCAATGAAGCGCTGTTTGTATGGATTTTTATGTAATTCAGGAATCCAATACAGGGACGGAATGTCATCATTACTGTCACCAACAGAATCGAGGCTATAGCTTAAACAATTCCTGTAAATCAAATATAACAAATCGAAAACAAATGCATTTACCATACTTAAACAAAGAATAAAGGTAATAACGAAACTACCGAACTTGAATGATCAATCTCATAGTCCAAAGAAAATGACAAAAACGAATCAGTCATACCGGTGAATTGGTGGATCGCAATGGTCCTGACTTGGTACAGGCATTTAAAACGAAATAGTGGGTTAAACCATGTTTTATGGCGCCAAACATCCCTCTTCCATTGTGATCTTAGCATCCGGTAATGACCATAGAACACAACATAGTTGTGAGACACAATAGGGATATTGAGGTGATCATCTCAGTACAGCAGACCAGTCAAACACTTATTTAAACAATTAATCACCATATCTTTTAACTCATTTTTGAACTTTTCTGCTAGTTGCTGATAACGAAGAAAGAATTTTTTTAGGGATCGTATGAGACATATTTTCTTATAGCCCTGCTCCAAAAGTCGGTCACGAAGAAATCGGTGTCTGATAAAAAAAATCTGAGAAATGTGTGCAAGCTCTGGCATATCGAAACAGTTGTGAAATAAAAACACCGTATGCAGGGGAAGTAGGTATATTGCTCTGTAGATTAGGAAAATTAATAATTTGAAAATTAAAATCGTCTCTTTTGTCGTAATGTTTTCTACTGAGATGACCACTTGGGTCATATTCGAGGTGCAAATCCAAGAAAGACGTGAAGCAATTTGATTCGTTGGTCTCTTTAATCTCCAATTCTGGAGGATATAATGAAGGAATCCATATACAAAATGAAGTGTTATTGACAGAAAGAACATCATCAATATATCTGAATGTAAGATTAAATGACCTGGCCTCTTTCATCTTCTTGTTCGTTACGAGTCCCTGAAGAAATTCAGTCTCGTAAGAGTATAAAAAACAAATCGGCAAGGAGAGGAGCAAAATTTGTGCCCATTGGAATGCAGATTTGTTGTTGAAAAATCTCTCCTCCAAAGATGACAAATATGTTGTCAATTAGGAAATCAAGCATACTGCAAACTTAAGCTTGTTCCAGTGCGTAATAAATTTTATCTTTGAAAGATGTTTTGGAAAAGAATGTAGAGTTATAACCCAAAACAACCAAATTCCTAGAATTTGAAAAGGCTTTTTCGAGAAGTTTTTTCATGCGAAATTTTAGTTTTACTTGTGGCAAGGTAGTGTATAAAGTTACAAAATCGAACGTTTTCAAAGAGTGGACCTCAGAAAATGATC